>CM039678.1:460098714-460487203 GCA_022496015.1 Hordeum marinum
TGGATCAAGACTGGGATTTGTTACTCCGTGTGACGGAGAGGTATCTCAGAGCCCACTCGGTAATACAACATCACAATAAGCCTTGCAAGCAATGTGACTAAGTGTTAGTTGCGAGATCTTGTATTACGGAACGAGTAAAGAGACTTGCCAGTAACGAGGTTGAACTAGGTATGGAGATACCGACGATCGAATCTCGGGCAAGTAACATACCGAAGAACAAAGGGAACATCATACGGGATTAACTGAATCCTAGAAATAGAGGTTCGACCGATAAAGATCTTCGTAGAATATGTAGGAACCAATGTGGACATCCAGGTCCTGCCATTGGTTATTGACCGTAGAGGTGTCTCGGTCATGTCTACATAGTTCTCGAACCCGCAGGGTCTGCACACTTAAGGTTTGGTGACGTTTCGGTAGTATAGAGTTATGTATGGTGGTGATCGAAGGTTGTTCGGAGTCCCGGATGAAGTTGTGTATCGGAAGGATCGTGATCAAGTTCGTGGGACGGATCGTGATCAAGTTCGTGGGATGGATCGTGATCGGATCGCGGGATGGATCGTGATTGGATCGTGGGACGGATCATGATTGGATCGCGGGACGCATGGCGATTTGGATCGCGAAGACGTTCGACTACACCAACCGCATTTCTTAACGCTTCCCTACAAGGGTATGTAGATCCACTCTCCCTCTCGTAGATGCTCATCACCATGGATAGATCTTGGGACTAACCTATTACTCTAGAGCCTAGTGCCAGTTTCTGTTTTCCCCTTGTTTTTGAGTTTCGCAGATAAGGAATATTAGACGGAGCCCAAAAGGAATAAAACCTCCGGAATGATTTTTTTTCTGGAATAAAAGGAAGCCACGAGACTTGAGTACCAAGGTAGAGAAGCTGCCACGGGGCCATAAGCCCGCTTTCCATGGCCAGGGGGGCCACCCGCGCCAGGCAGGCTTGTGGGCCCCTGGCAACTCCCCTAACCCTAATCTTCGGCCTATAAATACCCAAATATTCTATCATTATCGAAACGAGCCACGAAAACACTTTTCCGCCGCCAGAAGCCTCTGTTCCTGAGATATCCAATCTTGGAGCCTTTTCCGATAATCTGTCGGAGAGGGATTCGATCACGGAGGGCATCTACATCAACTCCATTGCCCCTCCGATGATGCGTGAGTAGTTCACCACAGACCTACGGGTCCATAGATAGTAGCTAGATGGCTTCTTCTCTCTCTTTGCTTCTCAATACCATGTTCTTCATGATCTTCATGGAGATCTATTTGATGTAATACTCTTTTGCGGTGTGTTTGTCGAGATCCGATGAATTGTGGGTTTATGTTCAGATTATCCATGAATATTATTTGAGTCTTTCCTAAATTCTTATATGCATGATTGCACATCTTTGCAAGTCTCTTTGAGTTATTGGTTTGGTTTGGCCAACTAGATTGGTAATTCTTGCAATAGGAGAAGTGCTTAGTTTTGGGTTCAATCTTGCGGTGTCCTCACCCAGTGACAAAGTAGGGGTAGCGAGGCACGTATTGTATTGTTGCCATCAAGGGTAAAAGATGGGGGTTTCATCATATTGCTTGAGTTTATCCCTCTACATCATGTCATCTTACCTAATGCGTTACTCTGTTCTTCATGAACTTAATACTCTAGATGCAGGCAAGAGTCGGTCGATGTGTGGAGTAATAGTAGTAGATGCAAAATTGCTTCGGTCAACTTGACATGGACATGATGCCTATATGCATAATCATTGCCTTGGATATCTTCATAATTATTCATTTTTCTATCAATTGCTCGACAGTAATTTGTTCACCCACTGTAATACTTGCCATCATGAGAGAAGCTATCTAGTGAAACCTATGGCCCCCGGGTCTATTTTCCATATTATATTTTCAGATCTAAAACCAAAAACACCAAAAATACTTGTTGCACTATTTTAACTTTTACTTTTAATTTCCGTTCAAGCATCCTATTATATCTATCTCTACTAGATCTCATCCTTGCAAATAACTGTGAAGGGATTGACAACCCCTTTATAGCGTTCGGTGCAAGAGTTTGATTCCTTGTGCAAGTATATCTATTGGTGGCTCGCTTGTATCTCCTACTGGATTGATACCTTGGTTCTCAAAAACTGAGGGAAATACTTATCTACTTTGCTGCATCAAACCGTTCCTCTTCACGGGAAACCAACGCATGCTCGAGAAGTAGCAATGTTCACCATTGAAACCACCTCAACTCACGTGATGATCAGACTTGAGTTGGTGAAGTTGGATCATCTATCACTCGAATGACCGGAGGGATGTCAATTTGAGTGGGAGTTCTTAAGTAATATGATTAATTGAACTCATTATCATGAACATAGTTAGTAGTGTCTTTACAAATTATGTTGTAGATTACTAGCTCACGTTGTAGCTCCCTTGAATTTTTATATGTTCCTAGAGAAATAGAGTTGAAAGATGATGGTAGCAATATTTTGGACTGGGTCCGTGATGTGAGGATTGTCCTCATTGCTGCAAAGAAGGCTTAAGTCCTTAATGCACCGTTCGGTGTGCCACCCCCTGTAGCGTCGTCTGTAGATGTTATGAACATCTGACAGGCATGTTCCAATTACTACTTGATAGTTCAATGCATCATGCATTACGGCTTAGAATTGAGGCTCCAAAACGTTTTGAACGTCACAGAACATATGAGATGTTCTAAGAGCTGAAATTGGGATCTCGGGCTCGTGCCCGTGTTGTGAGATATGAGATCTTCAACAAGATTCTTTGCCTGCAAGATGAAGGAGAATAGCTCAATCATTGAGCATGTGCTTAGATTGTCTGTGTGCTACAATCGCCCGAATTGAGTGGGAGTTGATCTTCCAGATAAGATAGTGATTGATATAGTTCTCCAAGTCATTGTCACTAAGCTACTAGAGCTTCGTGATGAACTATAAAATTCCAGGGATGGAAATAATGATCCTTGAGCTATTCGCGATGTTTGACACCGCGAAGGTAGAAATCAATAAGGATCATCAAGTGTTGATGGTTAGTAAAACCACTAGTTTCGAGAAGGGCAAGGGCAAGAAGGGAAACTTCATGGATGGAAAGTCAATTGTTGCTCCAGTGAAGCTATTGGAAATATGCCCTAGAGGCAATGAATAAATTGTTTATTATTATATTTCCTTGTACATGATAATTGTTTATTATCCATGCCATAATTGTATTGATTGGAAACACATTGCATGTGTGGATATATAGACAACACTTTGTCCCTAGTGTGCCTCTAGTAGACTAGCTTGTTAATCAAAGATGGTCAAGGTTTCCTAGCCATTGACATGAGATGTCATTTGATAACGGGATCACATCATTAGGAGAATGATGGGATGGACAAGACCCAAACTATAAATGTAGCATATGATCGTGTCAGTTTATTGCTACAGTTTTCTGCATGTCAAGTATATGTTCCTATGGCCATGAGATCATGCAACTCACGGACACCGGAGGAGTGACTTGTCTGTATAAAACATCACAACATAACTGGGTGACTATAAAGGTGCTCTACAGGTATCTCCGAGGGTGTCTGTTGGGTTGGCATGGATCAACACTGGGATTTGTTACTCCGTGTGATGAGAGGTACCTCAAGGCCCACTCGGTAATACAACATCACAATAAGCCTTGCAAGCAATGTGACTAAGTGTTAGCCACGTTATCTTGTATTACGGAATGAGTAAAGAGACTTTCCGATAAGGAGGTTGAACTAGGTATGGAGATACCGACGATCGAATCTCGGGCAAGTAACATACTAAAGAACAAAGGGAACAACATACAAGATTAACTGAATCCTTGGCATAAAGGTTCGACCGATAAAGATCTTCGTAGAATACGGAGGAATCAATATGAGAATCTAGGTCCCTCTATTGGTTATTGACCGTAGAGGTGTCTCGGTCATGCCTACATAGTTCTCGAACCCACAGGGTCTGCACACTTAAGGTTTGGTGATGTTTCGGTAGTATAGAGTTATGCATGGTGGTGACTGAAGGTTTCTCGGAGTCTCGGATGAGATCCCATACGTCACGAGGAGCTCCGGAATGGTCTGGAGGTAAAGATTGATATATAAGAAGTCTTGTTTTGGTCACCGGAAAAGTTCTGGGCTCATCGGTAGTGTACCGGGAGTGCCGGGAGGGTACCGAGGGACCATCGGGAGGTGTATTTTGACCCAAGAGGATACATGGACTATTGGAGGATAAATACCATCCCTTAGTGGGCTGTCCGAAGTCCCACATAGGGCCCATGCGGCTAGGAAGGAAATCCAAAGTGGAAAAGGTGGAAAAAAGGCTAATATAAGGAAGGAGTCCTAAACCGACTAGGAGTGGAAGAGTATGACTCGTCCCTCCACTTAGGCCAAAGCCAAGAGGGCTTGCCCTTGCGGCCAAGCCTCCTCCTCTCCTCCTCCTATATATACTAGAGGTTTTAGGGTTTTTTGCACATAGATTTTCAGCCACGTACTACCCTCTCCTCTAGTCTGTAGTTTCTCCTCTAGATCGATTTCAACAATGCTTAGGCGAAGCCTTGCTGGAATTACTCCACCACCATTGCCGCAACACCGTCGTGCCGCCAGAGAACTCATCTACCTCTCCACTCCCTCTTGCTGGATAAAGAAGGTGGAGATCGTCATCAAGCCGTACGTGTGCTGAACGAGGAGGTGACGTCCGTTTGGTGCTAGATCGGGATGCATCATGATTGGATTGCGGGACGCTCGGCGATTTGGATCATGAAGACGTTCGACTACATCAACCACGTTTCTTAAAGCTTCCCACTTAGCAATCTACAAGGATACGTAGATCCACTCTCCCTCTCGTATATGCTCATCACCATGGATAGATCTTGCGTGTGCGTAGGAATTTTTTTGTTTCCCATGCAACGTTCCCCTACAGTGGTATCAGAACCAGGTCTATGTGTAGATGAGATCTCGAGTAGAACACAAAGAGTTTGTGGGCGTTGATTCTTAGATTGCTTCCTCCCTTGGTCGTTTTTTGGTTCAGCGGGATTGTGGGATGAAGCGTCCCAAACCAACCTTACTCGTACGCTTACGAGAGACCAGTTCCATCGACTGGCATATAACTTCGTTGCACAAAGATGGCTGGCGAGTGTCTGTTTCTCCTACTTTAGTTGGATCGGATTCGACAAAGACGGTCCTTGAGAAGGTTGAAAAGCAACTTATGTATCACCGTTGTGGTTTTGCGTAGGTGAGAATTGTTCTTGCTAGATACCCGTAGCAGCCACGTAAAAAATGCAACAACAATTAGAGGACGTCTAACTTGTTTTTGCAGGGTATGTTGTGATGTGATATGGCCAATTACATGATGAGATATATGTGATGTATGAGATGATCATGTGTTGTATAGAATATCACGACTTGCATGTCAATGAGTACGGCAACCGGGAGGAGCCGTAGGGTTGTCTTTAATTATTGTATGACCTGCGTGTCAATCATTAAGCACTATGTAATGCTTTACTTTATCGCTAAATGGTAGAAATAGTAGTAGAAGCATGGTCGGCATGACAACCCCGATGGTGAAACATTGATGGAGATCATGGTGTCATGTCGGTGACGATGAAGATCATGCCAGTGCTATCAAGATGGAGATCAAAAGCACAAGTTCATGGCCATATCATATCACTTATGATTTGCATGTGATGTTAATCCTTTTATGCACCTTGTTTTTCTTAGGACGACGGTAGCATTATAAGGTGATCCCTTGCTTAAATTTCAAGATGAATTGTGTTCTCCCCGAGTGTGCATTGTTGTGAAAGTTCGTCGTGTCGAGGCACCACGTGATGATCGGGTGTGATAGACTCTACGTTCACCATGGATAGATCTTGCATGTGCATAGGAATTTTTTTGTTTCCCATGCAACGGTCTCCAACAGAAGCAACCCAAAGTTGAACCCAAACCCGATACTAAGTGCTTCTATTATGGGGAGAGCGGTCGTTGAAGCGGAACAACCCTAGAAACTTGGTAGATAATAAGGTTGGCAACATCGACAGAAGTATATTTGATATACGTGTTATTGATGTGTACCTTGCTAGTACTCCTAGTAGCACCTGGGTATCTGATACCGGTTTGGTTGCTAAATGTTAGTAACTCGAAGTAAAAGCTACGGAATAAACGGAGACTAGCTAAGTGTGAGGTGACGATGTGTGTTGGAAATGTTTCCAAGGTTGATGTGATAAACATCGAACGCTTTCTCTACCTTCAGGATTAGTTCAAACCTAAATAAATTTTATTTGGTGTTTGCATTAAGCATGAACATGATTAGATCGTGTTTATTGCAATACGGTTATTCATTTAAGTGAGAGAATAATGGTTATTCTGTTTACATGAATAATACCTTCAATGGTCATGCACCCAATGAGAATGGTTTGTTGAATCTTGATCGTAGTAATACACATGTTCATAAAATTGATGCCAAAAGATGCAAAGTTAATAATGATAGTACCACATACTTGTGGCACTGCCGCTAAATGTCATATTGGTATAAATCGCATGAAGAAACTCCATACTGATGGATCTTTGGACTCATTCGGTTTCGAATCGGTTGAGACATGCGGACCATGCCTCATGGGCAAGATGACTAAAGACCCCGTTTTCGGTATGATGGAGCGGGCTAGTAACTTATTGGAAATAATACATGATGATGTATGCGGTCCAATGAGTGTTGTAGCATGCGGTGGATATCATTATTTTGTTACCTTCTGTTAGTGCATCTAGTGCCCCTTAGTGATTTTGGTGTATTGAAGACTTATAGGTTAACGTACAAATGTATTTGTGAGTATACACTGGCTCTATAAGTCGATGAGGAGTTTGATAAATCTGGAGATTACCAACCCCTAAAAATGTATGTCTTCAATTCAAGACTTTGCTGAAAACTTTGGTATTCCCTGAAGTCTTTGAAAATGAAGAAGTCGGTGTGACCTTGAAGATATGAATGAGGATTATGAAGCGTGAAGACTTTTGTTTTCATAGTTTTATTTCCTTTCTTTGAGTCATAGGAAACACCGTATTTTTAAAGGGGGGCAAGGTAATACTAAGGAAAATTTCCAACTGATGCTCAACTCCAAAATCCTCAACCTATCCAATCCTTCGAGTGAAGCCTTTGGAAATCTCTTGCAGTTCAGTCAAGTTCTTTAGTGACAGAGACGAAGTTCTTCTGGTCTCTGAGGAAATTGATCTGACTCAGGAGTTAGGATTTCGCCAGTGTGAATTTCCTACAAGTGAGGAACATGATAAGCCTAAGGACTTTCATAGTTCGAAATTTCGACCGTTGCTATGCTTAGCACCAGCTGTCCCCAATCATAACATCCACATAACGGTCATATCATTGGGGGCATTTATGTCTTATCATGTCAGGTTGCACCCTGGCTATAAATAGCCACCCCCCACAACCACTAGTTGGTTGGCTGCTCCGAAAGAGAACTGACACTTGTCATTTGAGAGCAACCCATCCTCCGAGGACTTTGAGGGAAAATCATCAGTGAGGAAAAACCCACAACCAAACCACCAAACCCATAGTGATTGAGCATCACTTAAGGTATTTTTGTGTGGAACCGACGCTTGTTACCTTTGAGGACTTTGCATCCTCCAGGAGGTTAGGCGTCATGGTCTAGTGCATCCTGCAGCCAATTGGGGATCATGAAGTGACCTTGATCCAGAGCATCCAATAGTAAATTGTGGATCGCCGGGTGACCAGTTTGTGAGGGTTTTGGAAGTCTGCCCTGAAGACTTACCATGAGTGTTGGGAGAGGATTGTGTGACCTTAGCTCAAGGAGAATACGATAAGGATTGTGTGTCCTGGGACTCTGTGTCCTCTGGTTTAAATACCAGGCCGCTCCAAACCAGACGTACGGCTGTCATAGCAGTTGGAACTGGGTCATCAAACCATTGTCTTCATCGAGCTACCTAGTTCTATTTCCTCAACCCCTCTATTCCTCGTATACTTGTTGATGAAATTGATCGTTACTGTTTGAAGAATTTGACTGAAGACTTTCACAATTTCCTCACCTCAAATTCTTCAAGTTACCTTGTTCATCGCTGCTTATCCTGTATCATGCTACATGTACCTTGTGAATGTTCATTTCATCATCATGACTATGTTGTTGCTATGTTCCTCATGCACTTGAGTACTTATTCCGCTGCTAGTTATTCATCACATTTCAAATTCCTCAAAGTTGAAATTCCTCAAGTGATGAATTTGTAAAAATCACCTATTCACCCCCCCTCTAGTCGATATAACGCACTTTCAATTGGTATTAGAGCAGGTACTCCCTCGCTCTGTGTGATTTTGGTTTAACCATCTGGAGTTCTAGTTATGTCGACTACATGTATGATCAAGGTTTTCACGGGTTGTCCTACCTTCGATGGGACGAACTACCCCTACTGGAAGAAGAAGATGCGTATGCACCTTGAAGCTATTAACAACGATATCTGGTACGTTGTGGAAAATGGTGTACCCTCTGTCACTCCCACTGTTACTGCTGCTGATGTGAAGAGATTCAAGCAACTCGACTCTCAAGCGAAGAATATCATATGTGGCCATCTGAGCAAAGGTCAGTATGGAAGAGTGAGTGCTTTGGAGACTTCTAAGCTTATCTGGGATAGACTGTCCAAAGTCAACGAAGGTGTTTCCACTCAACGTGACTCTCATGTTGATGTTCTTCACAATCTCTTCAACCGCTTCAAGAGACTTGACAATGAAAATGTTCAGCAAACTTTTGATCTATCCTACTTTTTTATTCGTTTAGTTCTTCAATTAACTCAAAGTTCTTTCTTTTTCTTGAAAGAATTCTGCCTTCCTTAAAATATCATAAACAGTTCTTGTCGGTTGAGCACCCTTTTCAAGGAAATAGAGAATGGCTGGAACATTTAAACAAGTTTGATTCTTTATCGGATCATAAAAACCTACTTTTTGAAGATCTCTTCCTTCTCTTTGAGATCGAACATCAATCGCCTTACTGATATCTCCAATGAGCTTCAAGCACTGGGTGCCACCGATATCACTGACCATGAAGTGGTGAAGAAACTGCTAAGATCTCTTGACTCCTCATTCGATACTCTCGCTTTGACGATTCAAGAACGTGGAGACTACAAGTCACTTGATCCTGCTGATATTCTTAAGAGACTCAATACTCATGAATTCCAACAAGCTGAGAAGAGATACCTCTACGGACCAAGCTATGGAAGATCTCGTGCTCTGAAGGCAAAAGCAATTTCCTCATCCGAAGAAGAAGATTCTGACAGCAGCCTTGGTGATCCTGAAGAACTAAGTCAGGAGCTAGCAATGCTCATGAGGAAATTCCGGAAGTTCTCAAGGAGAGGTGGATTTGGAAAGTCATCAAAAAGTGGCTTGAGGAAATAAGATTCCTCAGAAGACTACAAGAAAAGAACCTGTCATCGTTGCAAGAAGCCTGGTCACTTTATCTCTGACTGTCCTTTCTAGGAAAAAGATTCAAAGAAGAAGAAGAAATACAAGGAGGATACTTCTGATGACTCGAAGAAAAAGAAGAAATCTTCAAAGTACTCATCTGCAAAGTCCTCATCTTCAAAGTCCTCAAAGCACAAGAAGAATGGTTCCAGAAAGGCTCGAGCATTCATCGGCAAGGAAATGGATTCTGAGGAAGAATTTGAAGAATATGAAGAAGAGGAAGAATCTGAGGTGGAATCAGAATCTGGTGTCGCTAGCCTTGCTCTCGCTACTGCTTTCGTTAGAAAGTCCATCTTCAACGATGAAGAATATGACCACTCCAATGACTCTGACGTCAGCAATGATGATTATGCTCCTACCTATTGCTTCATGGCAAAAGGATCAATGGTACACAAACATCATTCCTCTTCTGAATCAAGTGAAGGTGAATCTGATGAATTTGTGCAACCTAGCTATGCTAAACTTGTTAAACTTGCCACTAAGCAACAAAGTGCACTTGAAAAGCTTCAGAAAATGCTAGACAAAAGCGATGATCTGTTGAACAATGAAGTGGATCGGACTCAAACTCTGTCTGGCGATCTCAAAAGTCTTCAGACAAAGTATGATAACCTTCAGAGTCATCATAACAACCTCTTAGCCGATCATGAGAAGCTTTCTTATGAATTTCTTCAAAGAAAGCAAGATCTTGAGAAACTGAGGGTGTCACATGAGGATCTCCAAAGGGAAAACAATTCCTTACTGGCTCAACAGATCAGTACCGCTCAGGAAGAATTTGTTCCACCTTGTTTGAAATGCATCGAACGTGAAACTGCTAATTTTTCACCTGAATGTTCAAATGCTTCTATTACTGCAAATTCTTCAACTATTCCGGTGGTCTCAAATTCCTCATCTCAGGATACCACAAGTATAACTGACGACAATGCAGGGTTGAAGGAATTGTATGTGACAGGCATGTACAAAAGTCTCAAATGGCATCAAACCCTTTGCGATGTCCTCAAAAAGCAGATTCTAAACAGGAACCCTAGGAAAGAGGGTATTGCCTTTGTGAGGAAACTCAACACTGATGGATCCTACTGGACACCTGAATAGTACCCCAAAACCTCATGGGTTGCTGCGAAAGGACCTCCTATAGATCCATCCACTTTATCTGGCTTTACTTGTGAAACTTCATATTCCCCTAATGAGTCACTTGACTCCAACTACAAATTCTTCAAAAATCAGAAAGGTGAAGTATTTGCTAGATTTGTTGGAACTAACTACAGGAACGGTTCTCCTATGAAGAAAATCTGGGTTCCCAATAGCTACCTACAAAATGTTCAAGTGAATGTCCTCACGACACCACTCATGAAGAATAGGAACCCCAGATCAAATTCCTCATATGGACCAAAGTCTTCACTTGGACCAAATTCCTCAAATGGTCAAAAATATCATTATCATGCTAATGCATCTGTTTCGCAGGGAGAATCTAAGAGTTCTGAATATGTGCATTATTCTTCAAATCATTATGTTCATAAGTCCTTGAAGAATTTATTTGCTTATTCAATTGAGTACTCTAACCCTCGCCTTGTGAAACAAAGCGCACTTGCTTCAATGCCTCCCTTATCATATGGTGCTCGCAGAATGATGAACTCTTTGCCACCCCTCCAGATGTGGGTGGTGAAGAAATTGAACTAATCTCTTATGCAGGGTCAGGTCTCCAGATGAATTTGCTGGAGACCTGAGGAAATGCTTCAAAGGACGCAAGCTAACCTTTTAGAAATGAATTCTTCATTTCTCACGTCCTCACACTACTTTCTTACTATCTTGTGTGATGAAATCTTGTCTGATGAAATTGATGTCATATTCTTCACTTTGAAGCATATGAGTTCGTAAGTTGTACTAATTCATCTGCAGGATGATACTCCAAAAGCTATGAGTGGGTCCTCGATAGTGGATGCACAAACCACATGACTGGTGACAAGAATCTACTGATGAATTTGCCACTTGCTCCATCTCCTCTGAAGCATATCACCTACGCAGACAAAGGAAAAAAATCAAGGTATTGGGACTTGGTAAGGTTGCAATCCCAAAGGACCAAACCATGGATAAGGTGATGCTTGTCGAATCCCTTGGGTTCAACCTTATGTCTGTCTCAATGCTTTGTGATCTTGATATGATTGTCGTATTTGGAAAATTTTGTTGTGTTGTCATCATGGAAATGGAATCTGACAATTCCAAAGTCTTCGAAGGCTTTAGGAGAGGAGACTTGTATATTGTTGATTTCTATACAGGTCCTTAGCCTACCACATGCTTACTTGCAAAGTCCACAGAAGGATGGTTGTGGCATCGAAGACTTGGACATGCTGGTATGAGGAACTTGCACACGCTCGTGAAGAAAAAGCACGTCATTAGCATCGAAGGTGTCAAATTCCTCAAGGATCACCTCTATGGTGCATGTGAGTCTGGAAAGATGACCAGATCCAAGCATCCCTCGAAGACAATCATGAGCACAACACGACCTTTTGAATTGCTTCACATGGATCTCTTTGGACCCACTCATTACTCCACACTAACAAATTCTTCAAGTTTGTATGGCTTTGTCATTGTTGATGATTACTCTCGATACACTTGGGTGCATATTATTCTATACAAGACTGAAGTGCAGGATGTCTTCAGATGATTTGCTTCAAGGGCCTCCACCAACTTCGGCATCAAGATCAAGCGTATTAGGAGTGATAATTGGACTGAGTTCAAGAACACTAATCTTGATGAATACCTTGATGAACTTGGTATTACTCATGAGTTATCTGCCCCTTATACTCCTCAGCAGAATGGCGTCGTGGAGCGCAAGAATAGGACTCTTGTTGAGATGGCTTGCACCATGCTTGATGAATACAAGACTCCTCGTCGCTTCTGGCCTGAGGCAGTTGATACTACATGCCACATCATCATCAGGGTATATCTTCACTAATTCTTCAAGAAGACTTCGTATGAACTTATGACTGGCAAGAAACCCAATGTAAGTTATCTCAAAGTCTTCGGTGCAAAATGCTGGATTAGAGATCCTCACCACAGTTCTAAATTTGCACCGAAAGCACATGAAGGTTTTATGCTTGGTTACGGAAAGGACTCGCACACCTACAGAGTCTTCAACACCTACCACCACAAGGTTGTTGAAATTGTAGATGTACGGTTCGATGAAACTGATGGGCTGCAAAGAGAGCACCTACCTTCTGTGCTAGATGAACAGTCTCCTGAGGAATCCATTAAGCTGAAGGCTACTGAAGACATCATACCCACTAAGGAAGTCATTCCAACGAATGAAGACATACATGCTGATACACCTGAAGAAAAGGGTACTGATGAAAATCCTCAGCCATGTCAACCTGCTCACCCAAGAGTTGCAAATGAAGTGCAGATTGACAAAATCATCGATGACATCAATGCACCAGGTCCCCTCACTCGCTCAAAAGATTCACATTTAACTAACTTTTGTGGGCACTTTGGCTTTGTTGCTATCATAGAGCCCACCAAAGTTAATGAAGCATTCAAGGAGCCTGAGTGGATTCAAGCTATGCAAGAGGAATTGCATCAATTCAAGCTCAACAACGTGTGGGAACTTGGCAAGCGGCCAGATCCTTGCAAGCACAACATCATAGGTATCAAGTGGATCTACAACAACAAGCAAGATGAAAATGGCCTTGTGGTGAGGAATAAGGCTCGTCTTGTAGCTCAAGGCTACACACAGCTTGAAGGAATTGACTTTGATGAAACATTTGCACTTGTTGCTATACTTGAAGCTATTCGCATATTGCTTGCTTATGCTAACCATCATAATATCATCTTATATACAATGGATGTGAAAAGTGCATTCCTCAATGGTAAGCTTGAGCAATAAGTATATGTCGCCTCGGGTCTTGCCTTTATATATTGAGGTCAAGACCACGAGTCATACAAGTTGTGGCCGACTCTCATTACACATCCGAGTCTGCCTCTATCTTCTCTTGCCTATCCTGACCAAGTTGTCCCCGGGCGGCTTACACGCCCGGGTCTTCTCCTCCGGGCCACCCTGCTAGCCCATCCTGTGAGCCGCTACGCTTGTTGGGCCCTCCGGTCCTCACGGCTCATCCTTGGGCTGGCTACGAGCCATCCGGTTTAACCCGGAGCCCTCCAGGGCGGGTCTCATCGTGGGGTTATATCCCCAACATTAGGCCCTAGGTTGATTTGAGCTTGCTCATTTCATCCTTCTCTTCTGTTCCTCGGCGAGTCGCCTGGTAGTGACCCGCCGTGACTTCACGTGGACTCTGCAAAAAAGATTCGCTGACGCACCGCCAAATCCTTCCATTAAATAGTTAGCCCAAAAATCGAGGCGACCGCCTCGGTCAGACGATTTGTGTCGCCTAGATTTTCGTGCCTTCCCCGTTTTCCTTTTAAATAGGACTACTGTGGGCGGCATTTCCTTTCTCCCGATCATGCTGTCATCTCCCTCTTCTCCGATACCTCTGCTCCTGCTCGGGCGCTGTCTCCGTCTCGCCGTCGACTGGCCGCTGTATCAACCTGTTGCGAACCAGAGCCCATCTCGCGCTCCTGTCGCTGGTAAGTCTTCTTCCCTTAGACCCATAACCGTCTCCGGTAGGGTTTCTATAAGCTCCGCCGCCGTCATACCTTAGAACTCGAACTCCATAGCCGCCGTCCACGCTCAGCATATGAACTCCGGCCCGTCGCCCGACCTCGCGGCGCTGCTGTATAATAGGCAGTGAGTAATAACACATAGATCGGTCCCTACTCAGCCTGCCATTTTAGGTTTTCGTCCGCCTCGCTCGTTCGTCCTTAGGTCTAAAAATAGAGGCATTTTTCCTGCTTTTGTAGATCTGTTATTTTAGCTGAACTTCAGGAAATCTATTTCCTGGGACTTAGTCGTTTTTTGCTCCTCCTCTTTTCTTTGTTGACTCACCAGGCCCCTCCGGCTCTCATTAGCCGGCATATTATTTTTAGAACCCTTAAAATTGTAAGCCGTCATAGATATTTGTTTTGCTCTTGACTCGCCATACTTTTAAATTTGCACAGTCCTTAAGCCGCCAGCATGTCTCGCGCCTCCAACTCATGCAATTGGGTCGGGTCTTGCATCACGGAGGAATACTTACTGGATTTTGTTCACGCGGGTACCCTTCCTTCCAAGGAAGTCCTTAATTGGCGGGCCCCGGGTGATGAAACGCGGCCCACTCCTCAAGAAGGCGAAGTAGTGGTCTTCTCCGATCATATCGAGCGTGGATTCGTGCCCCCGGATCGAAGTTCTTTCGTGACGTCCTTCACTTTTACAAGCTTCACCCCCAAGACTTGGCCCCCAACTCTGTCTCCAATATATGCAATTTTCAAGTGCTCTGTGAAGTCTATCTGCAAGCCAAGCCGTCTATGGGGTTATTTCGAGAGTTTTTATATGCCAATCGGCAAACTGAGGTGAAAGCCAGTCCGAGTCTAGAGCTTGGCGGGATCTTCATTCAACGGCGTAGGGATATTACTTTTCCAGCCATGCAGATGCCGAGTCATCCAAAGGACTGGAATAAGACTTGGTTCTACTGCAAGGATACCTCTCCTGAGAATGAGCATCCACTGCCGGGTTATCGTCCCTCCCGGCTCAAGACAACTTCAGAGCTTCCGGGCCAGCTGTCAGCTTCGGAATGTGCAAGGTACGAGCTGGCTCATGCCAAGATCAAGGCCCTCATGGCCAATGGTTTAACCGGGCTGGATCTGATCTGCTGTTGGATTTCTTGGCGGATTATGCCCTTAAGTCATAGAAGCCGGCTCATGTGTGAATACGAAGGCAAGTATGATAGTTCACTATGCTTCAGCCAATCAACCCTGACGGAGGATGACATCACCACCGCCATCCGGAGCCTTGTCCATCAAGCATCTGGATCATGCAGCGCCATTGGCTTGGCTCCTTTTAACGCCAAAAATACGGCTCCAGATGTAAGGCGACTCTTCACCACTTTTCTCCTTGTCACTTATACCTTTCTGACGAATTAGTGTTTAACCGGTTTAACCTTTCCAGGCCAACTCTGATTTCTGGAAGAAGGAGTATGTTCCTCCTTTGAAGAAGCCCAAGAAGAAAGTTCTGGCTAAGAAGCCCAAGAAGACCGCCCCTCAAGAAGGATGGTTTGACCCGCCGCAATCGTCCGACTCAGAGGTAAACCTTGGCTGCTTTCTACCATTTTATTACCTTATTTTACTTACACTTGTTTTACTCATAGAATGATGTTGAAACAAGCCGCGCCAACGCCCCTGAGATAATCTATATTTGTTTCGGCTCAGAATATTTTATCCCCCAGAGGCCGCGGCGGGTTATTGGAAAACTACCTCTTTCTCATCCTCTTGCTTATCTAGCTCCCGATTTTCTTTTGAAAAAGCAACAACAGGTTGAGCGTCGCCAGACCCGGAGCGCTGGTCCTACTGAACTTATGTCCGGCTTACCAAACTCGCCAGCTCCGAAGAAACGCCCTGTAGAGGTATGTATCTCCGTTTTAATTAATTTCACTTTGAGACCTCGACGGTGTCTCATCTTTCTTAAATTGTCTCTCAGAAATCACCCTCTTCTGGCGACTCTTCGACGACCGCTCTGCCGCCTCCCAAGATCAACCCGCTGTAAGTATTTCCCATTATGACATCCGGCTCTCTATGCGACAGTAGTATCCTTTGGATTCTGATCCTCACATTTACAGTGCTCAAGCGAAGCGTTGCAAGACGAACAAGTCCTCCCCTAGCCCTGTAGCCAAAGAGCCAGAGCGTGAACAACCGGAAGAGTCACGACCGGATGTAGATCCACCAGCCGCATCCACTGGGCCGACTATTGAAGATAACATCCCGGAGAGCCCTCCAAGGGGTCCTTCGAAACCACCGAGTCCTGCCCAGATGACCAAGACCACTGCAACTCCGGACGTCGTGATCACCGGGTCTGCCTTTCAGTCTCCCCCGGCTCACGTGCTGACCAAGCAAAAAGAGCCAGTCGAGGCTTCAAAGAAACTGGATTTTGACTCTTCTTCCTTTGAGAAGATGACGGCCGAAGAACTTCACACCGGTTATGTGAATCGGCTTTCCACCAGCCGAGATCTGGAGCTTCGGCTGGTCAGCTTGATGAAGAAAAAATATGAGGTACTCCTCTTCTTGCTATAACCTTATTTAGCCCCCAAGGGCCGGCTCAATCTAGTTAAGAGTTGAACCGGGTCTTTCCTAATCCTCTGTAGAAAATCTAAATCCATAGTCCCCAAGGGCCGGCTCAGCTTTGATAAAGTTGAGTCGGAGCTTCATTGTACATAGTTTGAACAGCCAATTGTAACTCCCAAGGGTCGACTCAATTTTGATAAAGTTGAGTCGGAGCTTCAATGTGGATAGTTTTAAGAGCCAATTGTAGCCCCCAAGTTCCGGATTAACTTGATGAAGATGAGCCGGAACTCCACTATAATCTTGGAGATCAAATATACATTAGCCCCCAAGTGTCAAACATATTGCTTGCAATCTACTTGAAACTTGCATAATTTTGTCTTAATCTTCATCATCTAATAAAATTCCATCCTGGCGACTTATTCTGCATTTTGATATGCCATAGGAAGCTTTAAACGAGGTCGGGTCGCAGTTGACGGATCTGAAGACCAACCTGGCGGCTCAACAAACAGCTCGAAGTGCCACCGATGAAAAGTGTCGGCTCCTCTCTGAGGAGTTGGCCACAATCAAGGCCGACTTTGCTGCTTTTAAAGAGTCAGCTGAGTCTGAGAAGATCTCTTTGACCAAACGGGCGGATGACGCCGATCAACGGCTGATAGCTGTATCCGATGAACTCCAAGCCCTGAAGCACCACATTACCAAGATGATAGCCGCCCTCTTTGGTAAGCTTCTGACAACTTGTGCTTCAATGGCTATATAACACTTGTACTGGCGACTCATCCTGAAATGTCCGTCTTATGCAGGCCCTAGGAGCCGGCAACTGGCTTCTAATAGTCTGCTGCCGTTGAAGGCCATCTACACTTTGACTGAGCAACTGTACTGCGGCGCGATGTGCACTATTAAAGCCGTGCAATACAAAGACAAGATTCCGGCGACTCTCAAGGGTGTCTTAGAGCTCTTTTCCACCATGCCTAAGCAGATTGCCGAACTGAAGAAGTCAGCCACTCGCCAAGGGGCCATTGCGGGCATCAGCCGGGCTTTGGCCTTTTCTCTGGGTCTAACATCAGCCGAGATGATGGATGGCTTCCCTTCAAAGAAAGACAACGGCTCAGAGTTCACTGATGCTGACTACAGCTGGTGCATGAAGGAATCCCGAGTACTAGCTTCCGTCTTAGCGGAAGAAGCTGATCTGACGACCTACCAGGCGGCTTATGGCCCGGATCAAAAAAGAATCCGCGGCCCACTTAACGAGTGCAAAGACTTGACGCCTGCCCGCAGTAAGGACTTCTTCGCTCCTGACCTTGACCCGTCTCCTTATTTTGACGAAGGCTCTTTTGCGGCTCTAACGAACTGCAACTGGGATTTGGACAACCTCCAGATCGGGGCCATCAAAGAGCCGGAGCAGGATGACCCGACAGCTAGTTAGTCCCTTCTTGAAAAAACTTGTAACAACCGACTCTCCTTAACCCGCCGTGTGGTGTTTGAAAAGACTTGTCTGAAATTCTGAGCTCCTCTGGGAGTGTATGTAATAGACTAGATGTTTACTTTTGCTTCTCCTGAACCTTGTGTCATTATGCTTTATAAGATGATCCGGCTTTTTAGCTGCCATTGTCTTTGTATGCTCTTGAACCTTTTATACTGCTTTGTCATCATAGAAGACACCTGCGGCCAAGATTAGGTAAACTATACCCGGAGGTGGTAATTCCCTTTTGGCGATTACGGCTAATCTGGTTAACCGGAGATGGCATAAAGCCTGGCTGATAAGGCGTTTAAAAGATACACCCATAGGTAATAATACAGCGTAAACGCCGGCGGATAAGTGTTAGAAGCTGTACCCGAAGGTAAGAGGCCGCTCTCGCCGCGACTCATTTTCCTGAGCCGGATTTTTGTGCCATAAGGCCGGCTAATAGGCGTTATAAGCTATACCCGAAGGTAAGAAGCCGCCATTCACCGCAGCTAATTTACCTTAGTCGTTTTACGTGGCCTAAAGCCGGCTAATAGGCATTATAAGCTATACCCGAAGGTAAGAAGCCGCCGTTCACGGGTCATGAGACGTTAGCTACCCGTCGGTAAAAACCTCTCATAACCGCGGCTAAACGTGTTAGCCGGAAATTTGGCATAAAGCCGGCCGATAGGGTGTTAGAAGCGATACCCCTCGGTAAGAAGCCCCCCCTCAGTAGTACGGCGTAACCCGCCGGTGGATAGGCGTTAGAAGCTGTACCCAAAGGTAAGAAGCCGCCCTCGCCACGACTCATTTTCCTAAGCTGGTTTTTGTTTTGTGGCATAAAGCCTAGTGTCGCGGCTCATTTTCCTGAGTCGGGATTTTGTGGCATAACGCCTGGCGCCACGACTCATTTTCCTGAGCCGGGATTTTGTGGCATAACGCGTGGTGCCGCGACTCATTTTCCTGAGCCGGGATTTTGTGGCATAACGCCTGGTGCTGTGACTCATTTTCCTGAGCCAGGATTTTACTTTGGCAGTGACACTATTTGATATAACTATGACATGTACGATCATAGTGTACGATGAGGGGTCTCTACACCCTTAAGTGAAATAAGGCCGGAGATGCGCGATGTTCCATGGCCGGCGGGTCTTCTGACCCGCCGTATCTGAGTCATCTCGGATATCGATGAGGTAATATGACCCATTGTTGAGATTTCTGCTGACTACAAAAGGTCCTTCCCATGAAGGAGAGAGCTTATGCATATTTGTCTGGTCCTGAATCAGACGAAGCACTAAGTCGCCCTCCTGGAACGTCCGGGTCTTGACCCTGCGGCTGTGATAGCGACGCAAGTCTTGTTGATAAATTGCCGACCGGGCCGCTACTAACTCTCGCTCCTCTTCCAAAGCATCCAATGTGTCTTGACATGCCGTCTCATTGTCCGCCTCAATGTAAGCCGCCACCCTTGGCGAGTCATGCCGGATGCCCCGTACACCATAAGGAAAGGCGTGAAACCCGTAGATCTGTTAGGGGTGGTCCTGATGCTCCATAAGACGGAGGGTAATTCTTCTACCCAACACCCGGGTGTTCGCTGCAAAGGAACCATAAGCCATGGTTTAATCCCTCTTAAAATTTCATGATTGGCACGCTCCGCCTGACCGTTGGATTGTGGATGCGCCACTGCTGAAACATCAAGCCGGATATGCTCTTCGTCGCAAAAAAAATTTCATAGCCCCCTTGGACAGATTTGTACCATATCAGTGATGATGTTGTGTGGGTAACCAAAACGGTAGATCAACTTTTTGATAAATAAAACCGCCGTAGCCACATCACATCTGCTGACCGGCTCTGCCTCTACCCACTAGGTAAACTTGTCCACCACCACCAGGAGGTGTGTTTTCTTATCCTTGGATCTCTTGAAAGGTCCTACCATGTCAAGCCCCCAGACCGCAAACGGCCAAGTAATTGGTATCATCCTTAACTCCTGAGCCGGGATATGAGCACGCCGGCCAAACTTCTCACAGTCGTCGCACTTACGGACTAGGTCCTCCGCATCTTTATGAGCCGTCAACCAGAAAAACCCGTGCCGGAAAGCCTTGGCCACCAAAGATTTCGAGCCGGCGTGGTGTCCACAATTGCCAGTATGGATTTCATTCAAAATCTGCCGGCCCTCCTCTGGTGAAACACAACGTTGAAAGACTCCCGTCACACTGCATTTATGCAACTCACCATTGACTATTGTCATGGACTTAGAACGTCGGGTGATCTTTCTGGCTAGGTCTTCATCCTCCGGTAACTCGCCCCGGGTCAAATAGGCCAGATAGGGAATAGTCCAATCTGGGATAGCATGCAGAGCCGCCACTAATTCTGCCTTCGGGTCAGGAATAACCAAATCTTCTTCTGAAGGTGTCTTGACAGTCGAATGGTGTAAGACGTCTAGAAAGACATTGGGCGGCACCGGCTTTTGTTGAGAGCCTAATCATGATAAGGCATCAGCCACCTCATTTCTGCGATGATCAATGTGATCTACCTGATATCCTTTGAAGTGCCCTACAATAACATCAACCGCCTGACAGTAAGCCGCCATCCGCGGGTCCTTGGAATCCCAAGTGCCAGAAACTTGCCGAGCCACCAGATCTGAGTCGCCCAAACACCTGACTCGGCTCAAATTCATCTCCTTGGCTAACCGAAGACCATGAAGCAAAGCTTCATATTCAGCCGCATTGTTAGTGCAGGGGAACACCAGCCGGAGCACATAATAAAATTTATCACCCTTGGGGGATGTCAGAACAACTCCTGCCCCTGATCCCTCTAATTGCTTGGATCCATCGAAGTGTATAGTCCAGTATGTGTTATCCGGCTTTTCCTCGGGAGCTTGACACTCCGTCCAATCATTTATGAAATCCACAAGGGCTTGGGACTTGATAGTTGTGCGAGGCACATATTTTACATTGAGAGGTCCCAACTCCAATGCCCACTTAGCAATCCTTCCTATGGCTTCTCTGTTCTGGATAATATCCCCCAGCGGAGCAGAACTGACCACAGTTATCTGGTGCCCTAAGAAATAGTGTTTTGACTTGCGGTTGGCCATGAAGACCCCATATACCAGCTTCTGCCAATGTGGATACCTTTGCTTAGACTCTGTCAGGACCTCACTGATATAATAAACCGGCCTTTGCACTGGATACTCCTTTCCAGCCTCCTTGCGCTTGACCACGATTGCAGCACTCACTGCCCGGTTATTAGCTACCACATAAAGGAGTAACGGTTCTTTTTTGGCCGGAGCAGCCAGCACTGGCGGCTCAGTGAGCTGTTTTTAAGCGCCTCAAGTGCTTCACCCGCCGCTTTACTCTAGACAAATTTGTCTGTCTTCTTCATCATTTGATATAAAGGAATAGCCTTCTCTCCAAGACAGCTTATGAACCGGCTCAACGCAGCAATCCGCCCTGCCAAGCGCTGAACATCATTAATGCAAGCCGGCTCTCCCAGAGAGGTAATGGCCTTGATTTTGTCCGGGTGAGCCTCGATACCACGCTCAGAGACTAGGAAACCCAAAAGCTTGCCCGCCGGAACACCAAAGACACACTTGGTCGGGTTAAGCATCATCTTGTAGATCGGAGATTATCAAAAGTTTCTTTTAAATCCTCCAAGAGAGTCTCCTTCTTTTTGGATTTGATCATGATGTCATCTACATAAGCATGAACATTACGGCCAATATGACTGTGAAGGCAGTTCTGCACGCATTGCTGCTAAGTCGCCTGGGCACTTTTGAGCCCGAAAGGCATAGAGACATAGCAGAACGCCCCAAAGGGTGTAATAAAAGCCGTTTTCTCCTGGTCTTTAACCGCCATCTTGATTTGATGATAACCTGAGTACGCATCCAGGAAGCACAAACTTTCACACCCCACCATAGCATCAATGATTTGATCAATACGCGGGAGAGCAAATGGATCAGCCGGGCAAGCCTTGTTAAGGTCCGTGTAGTCCACACACATACGCCATGTGCCATTCTTTTTTAGCACGAGCACCGGGTTAGCCAACCATTCCGGATGAAAAACTTCAATTATAAAACCTGCTGCCAAGAGCCGGGCAACTTCTTCCCCAATAGCCTTGCGCCTCTCCTCATTGAACCGCCGCAAAAACTGTTTGATCGGCTTAAACTTTGGATCCACATTAAGGTTGTGCTCAGCGAACTCTCTTGGTACACCCGGCATGTCAAAAGGTTTCCATGCGAAGATGTCTCGATTCTCATGGATTAATTCGATGAGCGCGCTTTCCTATTTGGGATCCATGTGAGATACAATGATGAACTGCTTAGATGAGTCGCCCGGAATGAAATCTACTGTCTTGGTATCATCCGCCGAAAATTTGAGGGGCGACTCAACCTCCATGGTGGGCTTTTTCAGCGGGGTCATATCCTCGAGATCAACATTCTCCTTATAGAACTTAAGTTCCTCCTGGGCGCAACTGGACTCCGCGTAAGCCGCGTCTCCTTCTTCACACTCAATAGCCGTATTTCGATTACCATGAACGGTAATAGTACCGTTTAAGCCGGGCATCTTGAGCTGCAAGTAAACATAGCAGGGCCTAGCCATGAACTTAGCATAAGCCAGTCGTCCAAATATCGCATGATAAGGACTCTTGATCTTGACCACTTCAAACCACAAGGATTCCACCCTGTAATTCAACTCATCACCAAAAGCCACTTCCAAGGAAATCCTGCCCACCGGACACGCCGACTTACCCGGAACCACACCATGAAAGACGATGGATGAAGGTTTTAAATCCTTGTCAAGCAACTTCATCCACCGGAAAGTTCATAATAAAGGATGTTTATGCTGTTGCCGCCATCCATAAGCACCTTGTTCACCATATATCTGCCCACCTGGGGGGCTACAACGAAAGCCAGCCGCACCGGGTCATCGACACGCGGCGGGTGATCTTCTCGGCTCCACGTTATGTCTTATTCAGACCAATTTAAGTACTGCGGAAGAGCCGGTGTAATCGCATTAACTGCCCGCTTTCGCAACTTCTGGTCCCGTTTGTTGAGACCGGTTGTGAAAACGTGGTACTACCCGGAGCTAAGCTGCTTCGGATTACTCTGAAAACCAGACTGATTACGTTGTTGTTGCTGATTATTGTTACTAGAATGCGGTTGGTGTCCCCCTTGACTATCCTGACCCAGATGACGGTGGACCGGATGACCGGACCCTGAGTCTCCAGAACCAAAACCAGCTCCTGACCCGTCATGTCTTGAGCCGCCTCGCGGACCACCATCTCGATTGTTAGGTTGTGTGAAATACCGCATGTACTTCTGCATGAAATTGCAATTCCCCCATGTGTGGTTTGCCAGCTTATCACGCAGACTGTGATTTGGACAAGGTCACTTAAGTAACTCCTCCATGTTCGGGGAAGAGCTATCCCTGCCAAAGGGCGGTCTAAACCTCCTATTGCCTTTGGGGTAATTCAGCTGGGTGTTTGTATTAGCCACCAGCTCTGACCCAGCCTCTGGATTCTTACGTTTGCTCTGGCTACCATTGTTTGCCACACCCTTGCCTTGATTGCCTTTCTTACCTTGGCCAGCTTTCTCATCATCAGAACCCAGATCTTTCGTACTGTCAGAGTCGGCATATTTCATGAGAGCCGTCATGAGCTCTCCCATGTCCTGGCACGTATGTTTGAGCCGGCCGAGTTTCTGCTTCAGAGGAACAAAATGGCAGTTCTTCTCCAAGATCAGTACCGCCTGGGCCGCCATGATCTGCTCCAAGGAGTGGATGATTGTCGAGACCTGCCATACCCAATGATGGGCCGACTCGTTCTCCTATTGGACACAGTGATCAAGATCCACAATGGTCATCGGTTGCTTGCACGTCCCTTGAAAGTTTTTAATGAACTGGGCCCGGAGCTCCGCCCATGAATTGATGGTATTAGGCGGTAACCCCTTTAGCCACGTGCGAGCCGGGCCTTCAAGCATCATGACAAAATACTTGGCATAAACCGCCTCACTGACCTCCAACATCTCCATGGCCAGTTCATAACTCTCCACCCAGGCCTCCGGGGGTAGATCAGCGGTATAATTTGGGACCTTGCGGGGCCCTTTGAAGTTTCTTGGCAGCCCTTCGCTCCGCAGAGCCGGCGACAAACACGGCAGCACTCTTGTCCTGGAGTTTACTCTTGCCCCTACCGAAACGGAATGTACAGGCTCCTGGTGAGCCGGCCTAGCTAGTGCCTCTTGCGGGCTTCCCGCATGGTTTACAAATGCTGACGTGTCTTTACCCGGTCGGTGACCCGTTGGAATCTCTCTGTGTCGGTTGCTGCTGGAACCTGCTGGTGACTCGTAGCGCCGGCTAAAGCTACGGCTAGGAAGAGGGGTTGAATGGACACGGCTCCAGCTGTGAGTATATTTCTCCTACTGGGCCACGGCTGTCTGCAGGTACCCGATGGCGTTCCGCACATCCTCTCCAAAGGGTGCTTCATCTGGGGTAGGAATTGTCTCAAGTTGGGTGTCCGCTACCACCATATTCTCGGCCAGGTTAGAATAATGACCCGCTGGCGTCGGAAAGCCACCGGGTGAAGCTTGGTTACGCCGGGTCGGATGAGTCGCTGGTCGCCCCGTCGGGCGGCTTTTGGGCGCATCCATTACTCGCCTCGTGCCAGGAGTATTGAAGAGGTTCCTTGCTTCATAGCGCTATGGTAGACGGGACTGATGCCTCCTTCGATGTACCGTTGCTGCTGATATCTGCTCCAGCCCTAGTCGGAAAGCGTCTGCCTTGATACGTTCTGCCTCTTCCTCCATCTGGATCTTTAGCTCATCCATCCTTTGTCGTTCCTCTATCATCCGGCCCTTGATCCTTGCGTTCTCTAAATTCCAAGCTGCTTGATTATCTGGTGTGACCTCAGTGGCCATTAAAGCCGCGAGCTCGTCCATCAGCTCCACAAGAACTTGAGCCGACGGCGGTGGGTTATCACCCGAGGTGGCGGCTCCTGCGGCTGTACTACTCGTGCTTGGGGCTGACCCCGTCATGAACACGGCAGCGTGAACCGGAAACTCAAGATTATCCGACTCTGAGCGATCTGACCCAAGGCAGACGTCGCTGTAGCCCCTTAGGCCGCCATTGCGAAGCTGGTACACCGACTCCGTTTCTCCACTTGAAGATTCGTCCTCCGAATAGACGAGAGTTTCCTATGATCCGGAAGCTTCCAGCGTACCTTGAGTGAAGCCTACGAAGACATGCTTCTGACCCGGATTAGCACGGGTAGGATGCATGTTACACGCAGGTCGCAGACGCCGAGCCGACTCGATGATGTCGGTGCGGACGTCCGAACCGTGTGTAGATCCATCAACCCTTCCGATGAATACGTGGATCCCGCCGAATGGAACCCGGAATCCATACTCCACGGACTCAGCATCAAGCCCCTAGCTGGCATCGTCGATGTAGAACTGGCCATGGCGACTCTTGCTGATCCTTCCGACCACGTATCCTTCGAGCCCTGGGAGAGAGCCCTTCGAGAACTCAACACCACCAAGCGTCAGCCCCACGGTGGGCACCAACTGTCATGGATTTATCACGGCAGATGTCCGGGTTAACGGACTTGGATTCGAGGCCATCGCTAACGTGATGGACTCAAAGGGGTTAACTGGGACGAAGGACACGAGTTTACCCAGGTTCGGCCCCTCAAGGTGAGGTAATAGCCTACGTCCTGCTTGTGTTTGTATTGCTTGTTGTATCGATTACAAGGGAGCTAAAGCTTGACCTAGCTCTCTATAACCTCACCTCCAAGTCGCCCCGGGTCTTGCCTTTATATACTGAGGTCAAGACCATGGGTCATACAAGTTGTGGCCGACTCTCATTACACGTCCGAGTCTGCCTCTATCTTCTCTTGCCTATCCTGACCAAGTTGTCCCCGGGCGGCTTACACGCCTGAGTCTTCTCCTCCGGGCCACCCTGCCGACCCATCCTGTGAGCCGCTACGCTTGTTGGGCCCTTCGGTCCTCACGGCTCATCCTTGGGATGGCTACGAGCCATCCGGTTTAACCCGTAGCCCTGCAGGGCGGGTCTCACCGTGGGGTTATATCCCCAATAGTTGTACTAACAAACATTACAGTGATGAATTTGCCTATATGATGAGTGAAGAATATCAAATGTCTATGATGGGAGAGTTGAAATTCTTCTTAGGTCTTCAAATTCGTCAGCAAGACAATGACATCTTCATCTCTCAAGACAAAGACATGCAATATTGCAAAGGCATCAAAACTCCAATGCCTTCAAATGGACACCTCCGCACTGATGAAAATGGTAAAGATTTCGATGAGAAGGTATACTGCTCCATGATTGGCTCATTATTGTATCTATGTGCATCTAGGCCTGATATTATGCTAAGTGTTTGCATGTGTGCCCGATTCCAAGCAACACCAAAGGAATCACACCATAAGGCTGTGAAACATATTCTTCGATACTTAGCTCACACACCAACACTTGGATTATGGTATCACAAGGGCTCAAATCTTCACCTTGTCGTATACTCTAATGCTGACTATGCTGGAGATCATGTGGATCGCAAGTCAACCTCAGGCACATGTCATTTCCTCGGACGATCCTTAGTCTGTTGGTCCTCGAAGAAGCAGAACTGCATTTCACTCTCTACTGCTGAAGCTGAGTACATTGCTGCCGGTTCATGTTGCGCTCAGCTGCTGTGGATGAAGCAAACCCTCAAGGACTATGGCATCAAGTCGAAGAATGTGCCTCTTTACTGCGACGACGAGAGTGCCATCAAGATTGCTTACAACCCAGTTCAGCATTCCAAGACCAAGCACATCCAGATTCGTCATCACTTTCTTCGAGATCATGTACTCAAGGGCGACATCTCCATCGACCATATCCCCACTGAAGAACAACTAGCCAATATCTTCACAAAGCCCTTGGATGAAAAGAGATTTTGCAAGTTGCGGTGTGAGCTAAATATCTTAGAATCTTCGAATGTTCTTTGAAAAAGGACACACATCCTAACACTTATGCAAAATTGATGACTTGGATGTGCAACACACGAAGTAATGTTTTTCTTCAAATCAATGAAGAATAACCCTCTAAGTGTGAAGAAATTAATGAAGAATTTGATTCTCACAACCCTACGACTATTGTAGGCGGTGTCTGAAGTCATCATTCTTATACGGTGGGTCACGCCACCAACCAAAGTTGAAATTCCTCAAAGTTGAGTTTTCGTCATTTTGCAAATTCTTCAAATTTTCAAATTCTCCAAGTTTCGCAAATTCCTCAACTTTTCAAATTCCTCAACTTTTCAAATTCTTCAAACTTTGAAACTCATGTTCTTCACTGACTATATACATATATATTTAAGTTTTCAATGTCCTCAACAGCATTCACTTATTGCTAATTCTTCAAGTTGATTTTCATCTAAGTGAATGTGATCGGACCCTTTACCCTCTGTGCTAAACTCAACCAAGACTATTCACAAATTCTTCATATACGTTCTACTTTGAAACTCGTTCAAAGTCTTCACTGTGTCCTTGACAGTCGAAGAATTTGCGAACGAACAATTTAAAATTTTCGCTACCAAAATTTCAGCATTTCCCGCTCAAACGGTTCTGAGTCCCATGACTGGATAACCCACGATCCTCCACAATCTCCACTACTCAGAACGTGGGTGACACATGTCGCATGGAGAGCAAGGGTCAGGGGCAATCTTGTTGAAAATCTTTGGACGAATTGTTTTTCACTCCCACTATAAATACCCCTTCCCTTTCACTGTGCTCGGTTACTCCCCTCCTCTCTCGCCCGAGCTCCAACCCAGCACCGCCGCTGAAATCATCGCCGCCGGTGTGGAAGAGCTTCACTGCCTCGACCTCGCCGTCGCCGTACTCGCATCGGCCGCGGAAGTCCTCATACCGACGCCGCTCTAGCTGTCTCCCTCAGGCGAGTTAGGGCGTGGGAGATCTGAACTGATGAACTTCCTAATCTAATCTCTTCGTTCGGCGTGTTCTTCACCAGGGTAAATAAAATTTATTTTTACTGCCCTTGTTTGATCTTCATGTGTTCTTGATATTCCTCAAAAGGTGTTTATTCTTCATGAATCTCATTCTAAAGCACCTTACATCTTCATACTTGATGATTTTCCCTAAGTAATGATTTTCTTCAAGATTCCTCAATTGTGTGAATCCTAAAAATTTACACAACTCCGGAACCTAAGGCAAATAACACTTAGTGAAATTCCTCAAGACATACATGGTCAAATTCCTCACTCTTAAATTTATTGCAACTTCTGAGAACGCATATGAACTTTTCAAATTCCTCGCACCTATACTCTGTTCACAGGTACAAACATGTCCGCTGATGAATCACTAGGTTCTCATCAACTTAACTCATTTGCAGCGTTTCTTGAAGAAAAACTATGCAGTCTTCAGAATCCTCAAGAACTCAAATTCCTCAGCAAAAGAAAATGACTGATGGAAAGAAACCTCAGAAAGGAGGAAAGAAGGCTGAAGAGAACACTGCATTTGAAATACCTGATCATCTATATGCTCGCTACTGCACACCTGATGAAGCCATTCATGGCAAAGAAACAAAAGAACAGAGGAAAATCAGAATTTGGAGGATTGAATGGAGATGGGTGAGGGAATGGAAGGAGTATCGCTATGTTACTCCTAAGTACATGAAGAAATTCGCGCTCAAACCCCCATGCAATAGGCCTCCACCTGCTGATGATCAAGAGGTTGATCCCTCAAGCATTGCTAGGGGTGAAGACTTTCCATAAGAATGGAACAAGAGACAACTCAAACTGCAGAAAGCTGCAGTAGCTGATGTGAAGAAATTCAATGAAGATTCTACTGCTGCTGCCACTGCCGGAGCCTCATCTAATGCTCTGAAGAAATCAATGATGAAGAAATCTGCTATAAAGCCAATTTCTTCAACCTCAAAGTCATCACAGCAAAATCATCAAGCCCAAAGGCCTCAACTTTCAAAGGCCTCAACCGTTGGTACTGTTGTTGCTCAGTCGTCTGCTGCTGCAAAGTCCTCAATGCATGTGCATATTACATCATGTCAGAGGACAAATGGTTTCACCAAAGTTCCAAAGATCTCAGCAAGCCCCTCTACTACGGCAAAGTCTTCAACAAGTCTGACAATGTTGAAACTGAAGAAAACTTCTAGACGAGGTCAAAGACCAAGTCCTCAGACAAGCAAAACTGTGGTAACCATACCCTCAGGGTGTGATAATGAGGATGATGAAGCTAATGATGAAGAATTGGAAGAAATCATCAGGCAAAGTCAGCACAAGGCTGCAACAGCCAAAGGCAGCTTTGTTCCTCTCATCCTGGATCCCAAGATGATCCTCAACTTCATTGATATATGGCATGAAGATCCAAACACCCCACTTTCTTCACTGAACCTGCCTCTTGGTGTGGACCATGTCCTCACCCACTTCATTTCTGAAGAAAAATGGAAAAGGGAACAAGCTCAGAGAGCTAAGAGGAATAGGGCTCGAAAAGAAAAGTTTCTGAGAGACAATGTGATGAACTTGACCCCAAATCAACTCGTCACAGTTTAGTCTGAAATTTGCACACTCTCTAAGGATCAAGAAAGGTATGATGTTGAATGGAAGGGCACCAAGGTGAGATTCGTCAGGGCTACTCAAGATGTTGGGAAGGATCACAACACAAGGGTTGCAGCTCGATTGCAACCACAAAATCCTCAGGCTGCTGAGATTCCTCTGGGTGATGAAACTACACAGCCTGATGAAACTGCTCAGCTTGATGTGACTGCTGATGAAAATGCTTCTGCACCAGAAGCAACAGCCAGTGCTGCTGAGGAAACTCAGACCACAGATGACCATGCCAGGACAACCACCACTGTTGTGCCTGAAGAAACTGAAAGGCCAGCTGAAGCTTTTGCTGCGCCTGAAGAACCTGAACTCACTAGGGCGACTGCATCAGTCGTGCCTGAAGAAGCTAAAACCACAGAGGAAAAGACTCTTGAGAGAAAAGCATCAGATTCAGAATCCTAAGCTGTGAAGAAGTTGAAGACTATGCCAAGTTCTTCAACTGGACCCATTGATGCTACACCACTCTCCTCTACACCGACTCATGAACTTGTACCATTTAGGATTGACTATGTCATCCCAGATGAAGAAGATGAAGAACATTCTGCTGCTTCCACAGAGCAGACTGATGAAGAAATTGACGCTGAAGACATTGCCTCAACTCCAAAGATATCATCGCTCCAGCCTCAGTTCACTGCTGAAGAGGCTGGTGTTGAAGAAAATGATGAGGATGTAGACATTGGCAATACAACTCCTGTCATCAACGATGAATATTGGGAATCAGCACACCCAAATTCACCAATGACTACTCCTCTAACACAGATTCCTCAGTCGCCTACTCAGACTGAAGAAATACATGAAGAATCTACTGACCAGACCACCCAAGTCACTGAAGAAATTCCAGCTACAACATCTGATGACTTTGCTGCTACACCCGCAATTGAGGAACCAGCCTTACAAATTGTTCAGTCTGAAGAAGCTCCTCCTATGTCAAAGGAGATCAAGGGCCGCTTCAAGCCAAATCTTCAACTGAAGCCCAGAATGCCATTCAAAGGCTCAGCGCGCCCCATATTCAAGAGCAATTTCTACAATGAGCGCTTGTTCTTCACAGGTCCTAATCCTTATGACCTTGCAAGGGCAGGTCGTAGCAGATTCTGGACGACAACTCAGCTCAACTACTATGCATGAGTCCTGTTTGAGAAGAAGAAAGTCTTAGAGCACCACCAAATTCCTCATGCTGACATGGAAACACTTCCATCGTTCACACTAGTGCTCCAAGTTCTTCACGATGCAGGCATTCTTCGCTTCTGCGTTGACATCTGCGACTGCAATGAAGAACTCACCCTTCAGTTCTATGCCACACTGCATATCAGTGGAAATGCTTCAGACATGAACTCCTGGGTTTTGGACTGGATGACAGGATCAACTCACTTCACTGCTCAAGCTTCTGAATTGCTTTAGTGTGTACCAGTTCCAATTCCCTCAGATGAAGCTCGCGGACTGTTTGATGAACCTGCACTTCCGAATAAGCTGATGCAAGTGCTGATGAAGACATTGGCCCCTGGAAAGCCTAAACGGAAAACCTTCCTAGTGAAGGATTTGCTATATGTGCCAAGGACAGTCTACCACATACTCACAAATACCCTATGTCCTCAGAAGGGCCATGATTCAGAAGAAGAAGAAGTGGAGGGAGTCATGAAGAATATGCTCTTCAACATCATACATGGGATTCCCATCAACTTCCATGATTTCTTCATGAGGACTTTGGCAAATGCTGCTCATGCCCCATTCGAACAGAAGCCTTATGCGCCTTGGATTATGAAATTCATCAGGGCAAAGTCCTCAATTCCCTTCAAGGCTGATTTCCAGAACCACTTTGGTTTCCTGCCTCCAATCGAAGTCATCAGGAGCACAATTGACTCAGTGGAAGGAAAAGGCAAGGTTGTCATTGATGAGGGGACTCGTCCGTTGGATGGACTGTTTCGCAAAGTTGTTTCCTACTCCACCAATGATGACACTGCCACTTAGGACTCAGAAGCAAAGGCCTCATCTCAAAAGCCTCAAGAGCCTGCCCCGCGTGTGATGACTGATCATGAACTTCTAATAAGTCTTCAACAGAAAGTCGATCGCAATCACAAGTGGGTAAAGCGTCAACTTGGTTACATTGTGCAAAACATGACTGTGACTCAGAACTCCGTGAAGAGGAATCACTACTATGCACATGAAACCCTCAAGCGCACTTGGGCTGTCATGTCTCACCTCACAACTCCTGAAGAACTAAATGAGCTGAACTTTGAGGAACATCCTTACTGGGCTCGTCGACCACAGAAGAAATTCAAGAAGGTTCAAGTTCCTCTGATGGTCGCAAGTTCATATTCTTCATCTTGAGAGCGCGATGAGGATGAAGACATTGATGACACTGCGGTAGGCCGTGCATCGACAAACGACCCCGACAACGTTGGCGCTCCTTCGTCACCAACACGATGAAATTCTTCAAAGGGGCGTTAGTCCTCACTTTTTCGTCCCTTTTGGTCTTCGACGACAAAGGGGGAGAAAATTTGAGTTAGTCTTCAAGCGGGTCTCTATATATATGGGCTATTTTTTGTTTAAGTTACAACTCTCACTCTTCTGAAGCTTTTGTTGATTGAGTTGTAAACTTAAGTCCGATGGAGGTCTGACACTTTTGAACTATTTCCTCGCATGTTTATTTCCTCAAGTACCTTAATGCATACATGCTGAATTTCGTCAGACACCATTTTCATCATGCATTTCAAATTCTTTATATCATATGTTCAAATGCGTGTATGAATTACAAGATATAGGGGAGTTCTCCATGTTTTAACCTGCCATGTGCATTTGCAGTCCAAAGCAAATTCCTCAAATATGCACATCTTCAGGGGGGAGTTCTTATATATCTTGCGATCAAATTCCTCAAACTTAGTACTTTCACTTCATATGTTTATCCCCATTGAAAACTTAACCTATTTGTCATCAATCGCCAAAAAGGGGGAGATTGTTAGTGCATCTAGTGCCCCTTAGTGATTTCGGTGTATTGAAGACTTATAGGTTAAGGTACTAATGTGTTTGTGAGTATACACAGGCTCTATAAGTCGATGAGGAGTTTGACACATCTCGAGATTACCGACCCCTAAAAATGTATGTCTTCAACTGAAGACTTTGCTGAAGACTTTGGTATTCCCTGAAGACTTTGAAAATGAAGAAGTCGGTGTGACCTTGAAGATATGAATGAGGATTATGAAGCGTGAAGACTTTTGTTTTCGTAGTTTCATTTGCTTTCTTTGAGTCATAGGAAACACCGTACCGTTAAAGGGGGGCGAGGTAATACTAAGGAAAATTTCCAACTGATGCTCAACTCCAAAATCCTCAACCTATCCAATCCTTCGAGTGAAGCCTTTGGAAATCTCTTGCAGCTTAGTCAATTTCTTCAATGACAGAGACGAAGTTCTTCTGGTCTCTGAGGAAATTGATCTGACTGAGGGGTTAGGATTTCGCCGGTGCAAATTGCCTACAAGTGAGGAACATGATAAGCCTGAGGACTTTCATAGTTCGAAATTCCGACCATTGTTGTGCTTAGCGCTAGCTGTCCCCAATCATAACATCCACATAACGGTCATATCATTGAGGGCATTTATGTCTTATCATGTCAGGTTGCACCCTGGCTATAAATAGCCACCCCCACAACCAATAGTTGGTTGGCTACTCCGAGAGAGAACTGACACTTGTCATTTGAGAGCAACCCATCCTCTGAGGACTTTGAGTGAAAATCATCAGTGAGGAAAAACCCACAACCAAACCACCAAACGCATAGTGATTGAGCATCACTGAAGATATTCCTGTGTGGAACCGATGCTTGTTACCTTTGAGGACTGTGCATCCTCCAAACGGTTAGGCGTCATGGTCTAGTGCATCCTGCAGTCAATTGGGGATCACGAAGTGACCTTGGTCTAGAGCATCCAGCAGTAAATTGTGGATCGCCGGGTGACCAGTTTGTGAGGGTTTTGGAAGTTTGCCCTGAAGACTTACCACGAGTGTTGGGCGAGGATTGTGTGACCTTAGCTCAAGGAGAATATGGTAAGGACTATGTGTCCTGGGACTGTGTGTCCTCTGGTTTAAATACCAGGCCGCTCTAAACTAGACGTACGACTGTCACAGCAGTAGGAACTGGGTCATCAAACCATTGTCTTCATCGAGCTACCTGGTTCTATTTCCTCAACCCCTCTATTCCTCGTATACTTGTTGATGAAATTGATCGTTACTGTTTGAAGAATTTGACTGAAGACTTTCCTAATTTCCTCACCTCAAATTCTTCAAGTTACCTTGTTCATCGCTTCTTATCCTGTATCACGCTACCTGTACCTTGTGCATGTTCATTTCATCATCATGACTATGTTGTTGATATGTTCCTCATGCACTTGAGTACTTATTCCACTGCTAGTTATTCATCACATTTCAAATTCCTCAAAGGTGAAATTCCTCAAGTGATGAATTTGTAAAAATCGCCTATTCACCCTCCTCTAGTCGATATAACACACTTTCACCTTCACTGATGATTTGAGTATATATGAGTATATTTACTTAATGAAACACAAGTCTGAAATGTTTGAAAAGTTCAAACAAATTCAGAGTGAAGTTTAAGATCATCATGACAAGAAGATAAAAATGTCTACGATATGATCGTGGAGGTGAATATCTGAGTTACGAGTTTGACATACAACTTTAGACAATGTGAAAGTTGTTTCACAACTCACGCCACGTGGAACACCATAGTGTGATGGTGTGTCCAAACGTCGTAGTTGTGCTCTATTGGATATGGTACGAACTATGATGTCGCTTATCGATTTGCCACTATCGTTTTGGGGTTATGCATTAGAGAAAACTACATTCACTTTAAAAGGGGCACCATCTAAGTCCGTTGAGATGACACCATATGAATTTTGGTTTGGCGGGAACCTAAGTTGTCATTTCTTAATGTTTGGGGCTGCAACGCTTATGTGAAAAAGGTTCTCACCTAATGAGCTCGAACCAAAAGCGAACAAATGCATCTTCATAGAATACCCTAAGAACAATTGGGTATACCTCTATCTCAGATCCGAGTGAAAAGTATTTGTTGCTAAAACGGGTCCTTTCTCGAGAAAGAATTTCTCTCGAAAGAATTGAGTGGGTGGAAGATAGAACTTAATGAGGTTGTTGAACCTTTGTTTCAACCAGAGAGTAGTGCAGCGTAGAAAGATGTTTATGTGGATCCTACGTTAGTTGAAGGGGAAGTTAATGATGATGATCATGAAGCTTCCAATCAATTTACTATCGAACCTCGTAGGTCGACAAGGACGCGTACTACTCCTGAGTAGGTACGACAACCCTGTCTTAGAGGTCATGTATCACTCAGATGACATGAGGGATGTCAATTTGAGTGGGAGCTTTAGTAATTTTATTAACTAAAATCATTATCTTGAATAATAGTCTTAGTAACCTTTGCATATTTATTTTGTAGATCAATGGCTCGCGCAGTAGCACCCCTGAATTTTAATGCGTTCCTAGAGAAAGCTAAGTTGAAAGATGGTGGAAGTAACTTTGTGGACTAGGCCCGTAATATGAGGATTATCCTCACAGCTTCCCGGAAATCATATGTCCTTGATGTACCGCTTGGTAACCAACCCGAAGACATGTCATCCGAAGACGTTAAGAATGCTTGGGAGGCACGTTCTGGAGATTACTTAATAGTTCAGTGTGCAATATTGTATGTCTTAGAACCGGGACTTCAAAGATGTTTTGAACGTCATGGAGCATATGAGATGTTCCAGGAGTTGGAGTTTATCTTTAAGAAGAATGCCCGGATCGAGAGGTATGAGACCTTCGATAAGTTCTATGCTTGCAAAATGGAGGAGAATGGGTCTATCAGTGAACATATACTCAGAATGTCTGAGTATTCGACTCGTCTAGCAGAGTTGGGAATGCCCCTTCTGCCAGAGGCGATCACTGATAGAGTTCTTCAATCACTGCCACCTAGCTACAAGAGCTTTGTGATGAACTATAACATGCACGTGATGAACAAGTCAGTCGCCGAGCTGTTTGCGATGCTGAAAGTCGCTGAGTCTGAAATCCAGAAAGAGCATCAAGTGTTGATGGTGAATAAAACCACTAGTTTCAAGAAGAATGGCAAGGGTAAGAAGGGTAAATCCAAGAAGGATGGCAAAGCAGTTGCTCCCCTATAAAGAAACCCAAGGCTGGACCCAAGCCAGAAACTAAGTGCTTTCATTGCAAGGGAACTGGTCCATAGAAGCGGAACTACCCCAAGTATCTGGCTGACAAGAAGGCGGACAACAACAAACAAGGTATATATGATATACATGTTATTGATGTGTACCTTACTAGCTCTCGTTGTAGTGCCTGGGTAGTTGATACCAGTTCGGTTGCTCACTTTTGCAACTCAAAACAGGAACTACAGAATAGACGAAGGCTGACGAAGGACGAAGTGATGATGCGCGTGGGAAATGGTTCCGAGGTTGATGTGATCGCCGTCGGCACGCTCTCTGTTCGATTACCATCGGGATTAGTGATGAACCTGAATAATTGTTATTTAGTGCATGCGTTAAGCATGAACATTATATCTGGATCTTGTTTATTGCAAGACGGTTACTCATTTAAATTAGACAATAATGGTTGTTCTATTTATATGAGTGATATCTTTTATGGTCATGCACCCAATGTGAGGAGTTTATTCATAATGAATCTTGATAGTGATGATACACATGTTCATAACATTGATGCCAAAAGATGTAGAGTTGATAGTGATAGTACCACTTTCTTGTGGCACTGCCGTTTAGGTCATATTGGTGTAAAACGCATGAGGAAGCTCCACGCTGATGGACTTTTGGAGTCACTTGATTTTGAATCACTTGAAGCATGTGAACCATGCCTCATGGGCAAGATGACTAAATCGCCGTTCTTTGGAACAAAGGAACGGGCAAGTGACTTGTTGGAAATCATACATACTGATGGGTGCAAACTAATGAATGTTGCAACGCGTCGTGGATATCGTTATTTTCTCATCTTCACTAATGACTTAAGTAGATATGGGTATATTTACTTAATGAAACACAAGTCTGAAACGTTTGAAAAGTTCAAGAAATTTTAGAGTGAAGTTGATAATCATCGTAACAAGAATATTAAATTCCTACGATCTGATCGAGGAGGTGAATATCTGAGTTATGAGTTTGGCAGTCACTTAAGACAGTGTGGAATTTTTTTGACTGTTGACACCGCCCGGAACACCACAGCATAATGGTGTGTCCGAATGTCGTAATCGAACCTTATTAGATATGGTGCATTCTATGATGTCTCTTGCCGATTTGCTACTATCGTTTTGGGGTTATGCATTAGAGACAGCTGCATTCACTTTAAATAGGGCACCATCGAAATCCTTTGAGACGACGCCATATGAACTGTGGTTTGGCAAGAGGCCAAAGTTGTCGTTTCTTAAAGTTTGGGGATGTGATGCTTATGTCAAAAAGCTTCATCCTGAAAAGCTGGAACCCAAAGCAGAGAAATGCGTCTTCATAGGATACCTGAAAGAGACAGTTGAGTATACCTTCTATCTCAGATCCGAAGGCAAAGTGTTTGTCGCTAAGAACGGAACATTTCTTGAGAAAGAGTTTCTCTTGGAAGAATTGAGTGGGAGGAAAATAGAGCTTGGTGAGGTTATTGAACCTTTACTTCAACCAGAGAGTAGCGCCTACGACAGTTGAAGAGGAAGTTAATGATGATGATCATGAAGCTTCGGATAAAGTTACTATTGAACCTCGTAGGTCGACAAGGGCGCGTACTGCTCCTGAGTGGTACAGCAACCCTGTCTTAGAGGTCATGTTGTTGGACAACAATGAACCTACGAGCTATGGAGGAGAGATGATGGGCCCGGATTCTGAGAAATGGTTAGAGGCAAAGAAATCCGAGATAGGATCCATGTATGAAAACAAAGTATGGACTTTGGAAGTATTACCTGAAGGGCGAAAGGCCATTCAGAACAAATGGATCTTTAAGAAGAAGACGGACGCGGATGGTAATATCACCGTCTATAAAGCTCGAGTTGTGGCAAAGGGTTTTTCACAAGTTCAAGGAGTTGACTACGTTGAGACCTTCTCACCCGTAGCGATGCTTAAGTCCGTCTGAATCATGTTAGCAATAGCTGCATGTTTCGACTATGAAATTTGGCAGATCGATGTCAAAACAATGTTCCTCAACGGTTTCCTTGAGGAAGTGTTGTATATGATGCAACCAGAAGGTTTTGTCGATCCAGAGAATGCTGACAAAGTTTGCAAACTCCAACGATCCATTTATGGACTGGTGCGAGCATCTCGGAGTTGGAATAAGCGCTTTGATGAGGTGATCAAAGCATTTGAGTTTATACAAGTTTATGGAGAAGCTTGTATTTACAAGAAAGTGAGTGGGAGCTCTATAGCGTTTCTAATATTATATGTGGATGACATATTGCTGATTGGAAACAATATAGAAATGCTGTAAAGCGTGAAGGAATATTTGAACAAGAGTTTTTCAATGAAGGACCTAGGCTCATATTAGGCATTAAGATCTATAGAGATAGATCGAGACGCTTAATAGAACTTTCACAGAGCATATACCTTGATAAAGTTTTGAAGAAGTTCAAAATGGATTAGTCCAACAAGGGGTTCTTGCCTGTGTTACAAGGTGTGAAGTTGAGTAAGACTCAATGCCTAGTGACTGCAGAAGATAGAGAGAAGATGAGTGTCATCCCTATACTTCAGCCATAGGCTCTATCATGTATGCAATGCTGTGCATAAGACCCGATGTCAGCCTTGCCATAAGTATGGCCGGAAGGTTTTAAGTGATCCTGGAATGGAGCACTGGACGGCGGTCAAGAATATCCTTAAGTACCTGAAAAGGACTAAGGAAACATTTCTCGTTTATGGAGGTGATGAAGAGCTCGTCGTAAAGGGTTACATTGATGCAAGCTTTGACACTGATCTGGATGACTCTAAGTCGCAAACCGGATACGTATTTATTCTCAAGGGGGAGCGGTAAGCTGGTGCAGTTCCAAGCAAAGCCTGGTAGCCGATTCTACATGCGAAGCGGAGTACATCGCAGCCTCGAAGGCAGCGAAGGAAGGTGTCTGGATGAAGCAGTTCATGACAGATCTTGGAGTAGTGCCTAGTGCACTGAATCCAATGACTCTGTTCTGTGACAACACTGGTGCCATTGCTCTAGCCAAGGAACCAAGGTTTTACAAGAGGACCAGACACATAAAGCGAGGCTTCAATTCCATCTGCATTTACATCAAGGAGAAGGACATAAATATTTGCAAACTGCACACGAATCTGGATGTTGCAGACCCGTTGACTAAACCTCTTCCAAGGGCTAAACATGATCAACACCAGAACTGCATGGGTGTTCGATTCATTACAATGTAAATCATCTAGTGATGTGAACTAGATTATTGACTCTAGTGCAAGTGGGAGACTGTTGGAAATATGCCCTAGAGGCAATGAATAAAGTGTTTATTATTATATTTCCTTGTTCATGATAATTGTTTATTATCCATGCTATAATTGTATTGATTGGAAACACATTGCATGTGTGGATATATAGACAACACTTTGTCCCTAGTGTGCCTCTAGTAGACTAGCTCGTTGATCAAAGATGGTCAAGGTTTCCTAGCCATTGACATGAGATGTCATTTGATAACAGGATCACATCATTAGGACAATGATGGAATGGACAAGATCCAAACTATAAACGTAGCATATGATCGTGTCAGTTTATTGCTACAGTTTTCTGCATGTCAAGTATATGTTCCTACGACCATGAGATCATGCAACTCACAGACACCGGAGGAGTGCCTTGTGTGTATCAAACGTCACAACGTAACTGGATGACTATAAAGGTGCTCTACAGGTATCTTCGAGGGTGTATGTTGGGTTGGCATAGATCAACACTGGGATTTGTTACTCCGTGTGACGAAGAGGTATCTCAGGGCACACTCAGTAATACAACATCGCAATAAGCCTTGCAAGCAATGTGACTAAGTGTTAGCCACGGGATCTTGTATTACGTAACGAGTAAGGAGACTTGCCAGTAACAAGGTTGAACTAGGTATGGAGATACAGACGATCGAATCTCGGGCAAGTAACATACCGAAGAACAAAGGGAACATCATACAGGATTAACTGAATCCTTGACATAGAGGTTCGATCGATAAAGATATTCGTACAATATGTAGGAATCAATATGGGCATCCAGGTCGCGCTATTGGTTATTGACCGTAGAGGTGTCCCGGTCATGTCTACATAGTTCTCGAACCCGCAGGGTCTGCACACTTAAGGTTTGGTGACGTTTCGGTAGTATAGAGTTATGCATGGTGGTGACCGAAGGTTGTTCGGAGTCCCGGATGAGATCCTGGACATAACGAGGAGCTCCGGAATGGTCCGGAGGTAAAGATCAATATATAGGAAGTCCTGTTTTGGTCACCGGAAAAGTTCCGGGCTCATCGGTAGTGTACCGGGAGTGCCGGGAGGGTACCGGGGGACCATCGGGAGGGGTATTTCGACCCAAGAGGCTACATGGGCTGTTGGAGGATGAATACCAGCCCTTAGTGGACTAGCCAAAGCCCCACATAGGGCCCATACGACTGGGAAGGAAATCCAAAGTGGAAAAGGTGGAAAAAGGCTAATATAAGGAAGGAGTCATAAACCGACTAGGAGTGGAAGAGTAGGACTCCTCCCTCCACTTTGGCCGAAGCCAAGACTCCTCCTCTACTCCTCCTATATATACTAGAGGTTTTAGGGTTTTTTGCACATAGATTTTCAGCCACGTGCTACCCTCTCCTCTAGTCTGTAGTTTCTCCTCTAGATCGGTTTCAACAGTGCTTAGGCGAAGCCTAGCTGGAATTACTCCACCACCATCGCCGCAACGCCATCGCGCTACCGGAGAACACGTCTACCTCTCCGCTCCCTCTTGCTGGATCAAGAAGGCGGATATCGTCATCAAGCCGTACGTGTGCTGAATGCGGAGGTGTCTTCCGTTCGGTGCTAGATCGGGACGGATCGTGATTGGATCGCGGGACGCTCGGCGATTTGGATCGCGAAGACGTTCGACTACATCAACCGCGTTTCTTAACGCTTACCGCTTAGCGATCTATAAGGGTACGTAGATCCACTCTCCCTCTCATAGATGCTCATCACCATGGATAGATCTTGCGTGTGCATAGGAAATTTTTTGTTTCCCATGCAACGTTCCCCTACAGTGGTATCAGATCCAAGTCTATGTGTAGATGAGATCTCAAGTAGAACACAAAGAGTTCGTGGGCGTTGATGCTTAGATTGCTTCCTCCCTTGGTCGTGTTTTGGTTCAGCGGGATTGTGGGATGAAGCGGCCCGGACCAACCTTAATCATACGCTTACGAGAGACCGGTTCCATCGACTGGCGTGTAACTTTGTTGCACAAAGATGGCTGGCGGGTGTCTGTTTCTCCTACTTTAGTTGGATCAGATTCGACAAAGGCGGTCCTTGAGAAGGTTGAAAAGCAACTTATGTATCACCGTTGTGGTTCTATGTAGGTGAGAATTGTTCTTGCTACATACCCGTAACAGCCACGTAAAACATGCAACAACAATTAGAGGACGTCTAACTTGTTTTTGTAGGGTATGTTGTGATGTGATATGGCCAATTACATGATGAGATATATGTGATGTATGAGATGATCGTGTGTTGTATAAAATATCATGACTTGCATGTCGATGGGTACGGCAACCGGTAGGAGCCACAGGGTTGTCTTTAATTATTGTAGGACCTGCGTGTCAATCATTAAGCGTTATGTAATGCTTTCCTTTATCAGTAAAAGGTAGCAATAGTAGTAGAAGCATGGTGGGCGTGACAACCCCAATGGCGACACGTTGATGGAGATCATGGTGTCATGCCGATGACGATGAAGATCATGCCAGTGCTTTCAAGATGGAGATCAAAAGCACAAGTTCATGGCCATATCATGTCACTTATGATTTGCATGTGATGTTAATACTTTTATGCACCTTGTTTTTCTTAGGACGACGATAGCATTATAAGGTGATACCGCACTTAAATTTCAAGATGAATTGTGTTCTACCCGAGTGTGCACCGTTGCGAAAGTTCGTCGTGTCGAGACACCACGTGATGATCGGGTGTGATAGACTCTGCGTTCACCATGGATAGATCTTGCGTGTGCGTAGGAAATTTTTTGTTTTCCATGCAACGTTCCCCAACAGAAGCAACCTAAAGTTGAACCCAAACCCGAGACTAAGTGCTTCTATTATGAGGAGAGCGGTCGTTGAAGCAGAACAACCCTAGAAACTTGGTAGATAAGAAGGTTGGCAACGTCGACAGAACTATATGTGATATACGTGTTATTGATGTGTACCTTGCTAGTACTCCTAGTAGCACCTGGGTATTAGATACCGGTTCGGTTGCTAAATGTTAGTAACTCGAAGTAAAAGCTACGAAATAAACGGAGACTAGCTAAGTGTGAGGTGACGATGTGTGTTGGAAATGTTTCCAAGGTTGATGTGATCAACATTGCACACTTTCTCTACCTTCGGGATTAGTGACAAACCTAAATAAATGTTATTTGGTGTTTGTGTTAAGCATGAACATGATTAGATCGTTTTTATTGTAATAAAGTTATTCATTTAAGTGAGAGAATAATGGTTATTCTGTTTACATGAATAATACCTTCAATGATCATGCACCCAATGAGAATGGTTTGTTGAATCTTGATCATAGTAATACACATGTTCATAACATTGATGCCAAAAGATGCAAAGTTAATAATGATAGTACCACATACTTGTGGCACTGCCGCTAAATGTCATATTGGTATAAATCGCATGAAGAAACTTCATACTGATGGATCTTTGGACTCATTCGGTTTCGAATCGGTTGAGACATGCGGACCATGCCTCATGGGCAAGATGACTAAATACCCCATTTTCAGTATGATGGAGCGGGCTAGTAACTTATTGGAAATAATACATAATGATGTATGTGGTCCAATGAGTGTTGTAGCGTGCGGTGGATATCGTTATTTTGTTACCTTCACTGATGATTTGAGTATATTTACTTAATGAAACACAAGTCTGAAACGTTTGAAAAGTTCAAACAAATTCAGAGTGAAGTTTAAGATCATCATGACAATAAGATAAAAATGTCTACAATATGATCGTGGAGGTGAATATATGAGTTACGAGTTTGGCATACAACTTTAGACAATGTGAAAGTTGTTTCACAACTCACGCCACCTGGAACACCATAGTGTGATGGTATGTCCGAACGTCGTAGTCGTGCTCTATTGGATATGGTACGAACTATGATGTCACTTATCGATTTGCCACTATCATTTTGGGGTTATGCATTAGAGACAACTACATTCACTTTAAAAGGGGCACCATTTAAGTCCGTTGAGATGACACCGTATGAATTTTGGTTTGGCGGAAACCTAAGTTGTCATTTCTTAATGTTTGAGGCTGCGACGCTTATGTGAAAAAGGTTCTCACCTAATGAGCTCGAACCAAAAGCGGACAAATGCATCTTCATAGAATACCCTAAGAACAATTGGGTATACCTTCTATCTCATATCTAACTGCAAAGTGTTTGTTGCTAAAACGGGTCCTTTCTCGAGAAAGAGTTTCTCTCGAAAGAATTGAGTGGGAGGAAGATAGAACTTGATGAGGTTGTTGAACCTTTGTTTCAATCAGAGAGTAGCGCAGCGCAGAAAGATGTTTATGTAGAGCCTACGTTAGTTGAAGGGGAAGTTAATGATGATGATCATGAAGCTTCGGATCAAGTTACTATCAAACCTCGTAGGTCGACAAGGACACGTACTACTCCTGAGTAGGTACGACAACCCTGTGATCCTTCTATCGAACATCGTTTCCTTAAGGAAAGGTTGTATGAGATACAACTAAAAGGTTTTGTCAGTTCTAAGGATGCTAAAAGGTGTGCAAGCTCAAGTGATCCTTCTATGGACTGGGGAAACCTAGGGGTTGGGCGTCCCACCCCTCCCCCCCCCTATATATATATATATATGTGTGTGTGTGTGTGTGTGTGTGAGGGAGGAGGGCAGCCGGACCTTAAGCCATGGCGCAGCCCTTCCTCCCTCTCTGATAGCCTCTCCTCTAGTAGATTGATTCGGCGCCGCTTAGTGAAGCTCTGCCGGATCAGCTCCACCACCGCCGCCGCCACACCGTCGTGCTGCCGGCGAACCCATCTACCTCTCCGCTCCCTCTTGCTGGATCAAGAAGGCGGGATCGTCATCGAGCTGCACGTGTGCTGAACGCAGAGGTGTCGTCCGTTCGACACTTGATCGGGAGTTCGTGGGACGGCTTGCGATTTGGATCGCGGAGACGTACGACTACTTCAACCACGTTCTTTAACACTTCCGCTTAGCAATCTACAAGGGTATGTGGATCCAATCTCTCCTCTCATAGATGCTCATCTCCTAGATCGATCTTGGTGAAGCATAGGAATTTTTTTATTTCCCATGCAACGTTCCCATCAGGGAGGTGTCTTGAAAGAGAAGAGAAACTGATAACCCGGCATAAACCGACTATGGGTATGCTTGGTATATACATACTTTTAAAAAAAATCATCAACTTTATTAATTTGAAATAATTTTTACATCGTCTATAGGAATAGGTATAATATTTTCGAGGGGCTCCTCAATCCACTCCACTGTACCAGAACCTTTTGCTAGTCTCACGAGGTCATGAGCTACCTTGTTCGTTTCTCTATTACAATGCTCAAAACTAATAAAAAAAATCATAAGCCATAAAAAAACAATCATCGAAGATTGCAACCGCCAAACAATCCTTGGTATATACACAATGTGCTATATGCTTGGTGCATGGTTACACCTTGCCAAACTAGGCCTCAAGTGCGGTAGCTTTTATAAGGCTAGTGTTTGTTTCACCTACACTATTGTACATCACACTTTCTTAGCAGCACGCCGTGCCCACCAAACTTTTCCTATTTGTGGTGAAACATTTTCTTCCTCCGCACATGTCGTGTGAAGTACTGTACATCTAGAACCAGACATGCGCGGCGCCACTGCCAGCTGAAGTTGATTCGGTCATCTACTCCGTGTGTCACGTCAGAGCATAAATAACGGCTAATCAACCGGATCAACAAAATTATAAGTCACGTCTGAGGGCCCATGACATAGAAGAGATATATATCCACACTTATCTAGGGATTCTGTTAGCTTGGAAAATATGGTGTGGAGGTGCTAAACGTGTACCGTATTTGTTAGGTCGCCGGTAAGCACTGCTCTGCGCAGACATCTTTGGATCACGGGTTTTCACCAATAAAAGAACTTGTATTTTTGTGCTTACAGAAGAAAAAAAGGATTGTAAGAGTTGTTTGGATAACATGTTTGAGATCGTTCATGTGAGATGGTTTGAGGTCTTTCAAACAATAGTAGTTTTGTTCGAAAGTCCTCATCACAAGGAACACGTCACACGAATATGCAAACGAAATATAAATTGGAATTTCGGTTCGAAAGACGGAATGAATGCAAATTTGGAAATGAAAAAAACATGAGAGATGAGGGTGCGTAAAGTTGCATTTTTTTTTGCAATAAAACTGTCATGTGTTGACCCGATGAACATAAAGGGCCAATTGTATAAACAAGTTTTCGAATTGTGAAGCAATCATGGACAAACCGAGTAGGCGCCCCGCATCTCATGGAATTTCCCGTTACATTTTGTTAAACTTTGCCACAAGTGAGAGTGGCTTTAGTATTTGTTTCACTAGTATAATGATCTAAACGTTTTTATATTAGTTTACTAGGGAGTACTACATAATTACGGCACCTCACACTTCATTTGGCAGCTCACTTTTTTGCCAAATTTTGTCTACTTGGCCACAAATACAATTTCTTGGTCACATCCCACAAGTGCTGTGTCTCGCCAGTCGCCACCGTTTGGCAAAAAAAAAATCGCCACATCCACGAGCCAACCATGCTCCACTAGCTATCATGCGCGAGTTCAGTTTATCCACTCTGCCTGTCACGTCATCAAATATAAAATAACGGCTAATAAATCTTTTTTTTTTGAGGGGAGAGATGGGGGAGGGGGGAAGGGCGCTAATCGTTTTTATAGGTCACGCAGAGGCCCCCATCACGTACCCATGCTAGATTTCTGGGAGAGAATTTGGGGCAGGTAGGTGTGGGGCATCGAGTTTCTCACGCGTGTTTTTTTTCTGCTTTCAAATTTTAAACTTTTATATTGTTAAATTTCAAATTAAATGTTCTTTTTGTATGGACCCCCTTAGCTGGCAAACATTTGCCAGGAGGCCGGGGTAGGCATTTGCGAATGATTTTGCTGACTTTTTTAGTTGTTAGGGATGACAATTTCTTTAGAGCAACACGACAATAGTCAGAGAAGGTAATTTTTCGTTTAAAACTGCCAACATTTAATCTCCTCCTAGAACTGAAACTGCTATCAAAAGAGGTTCACTTGCCATCCCTCTCCCAGCCAATGGTTGAGAGATAGGATTCATGTTTCGTATTTACAGTTTCTGTAACTAATGCTTTCTAATAAGATATTCTGAATATGCTTTGATGAATTTTAAAAAGGTAAGTTTCAACTCTTGAAACTTAGTATTAGCAGCCAATAAAATCATGACTTCAGTACCTGCGATCGATAAAGAAATATAGCTTGAAGTTTCAACTTTGAAACGTGATACTTGTGACAAAAAATTGGGATTTTCATATGAAAAATCATAAGTTTTAACAATTAAAATTTAAAACTTACTGTACTCTCGTGCGAGATCTAACCACTTCATGAATCGCAAGACAAGCAAATGGCCGGACAAGGCTTGACATGTGCATACCCGTCACGTGCGTGCCCCTACGAATTTTTGCTATATTTTCTTCTTTTCTTTGATTTGAGAACCGTACCAAGTCTTAGAGTTCTTCATTTCTTTCTAGACTAGATAGATAAATAGATACTCGTGGCTTGTACCGTTCGCCCAACCACTCGATCGAGAAGCGCGCGGCCCATGCGCACGGTCAAAAGCTGCACATGATCGGCTTGAGTACATGGCGACAACCTGGTTCGACTATTTTCGTTTTGTTTTCTGACATGTGTGACGTGTACGTGTTGGTTCGAGTAGATTAATCAACTGCTGGTCGACGAGCTCCGGCCCGGATCGGAGCTCGTAAACAAAAGAAAGCAGTACACACCTGTACAGAGGGATGTCAGTGAGTGTTGGTGTTTGTTCTTTCAGTATGTTCTGCACACGAGATCATCATCTATCTACTGTTGGGATCTACCTATGTCCAAGTCGATTGCGATTTGATTAAGTGTTTGAAAAAATGTAATTCCTGTTTAATGGAAAATGCAATATACATGTTTTATTTTTGCGAGATAAGGAGAGATTTCACTACTCAGGAAGGAGAGTCATCCATACAAAGGTATACAATTGCACTTGTACCAGAATTAAACCGAACCGTGGCACGGGGTTTGTTGTGGCCATACGCAGCTAGCCCGTGGGACCAACCTTATTTTGCGAGCAACTAATATGAGTAATAAGAATTTCTCTCGTGTCCTCCGACACCATATCCTTGATCTCATTCACTAGGGCGATATATCTCGAGCAGTTACAAGATGTGACGTTTATCATGTTTACCGTCTCAAAGTAGTCCAGCTCAACCTGGATGGGGTGGTCATTCCTATGATGCGCAAGCTCCATGCCCTCCTTGCACAACATGCTTTTCATCCAACTATACTTTTGAAAAGAAGTGCAAGGTTTAGGTTTTCACCCAATGATACAACTTTTTTGAAAATTCATTAGGATTAAGATAACCTAAGCCGTTCTATAATCAGCCGAACAATTGCAACAAACGGTTCGAGGGTTGAGACCCACCTAGAGCATCTACAACCGGATATGATAAATCCGGGTCCTCAAACGTCACGGACGCGTCCTGCGCGGACACTGACCGATCACTCCTCAAATTACTCAATCTGCATCGCATCTCTCATATTTCATCCCCTACATCCATATAAAAGCATGCAAAGTAAATCCTACGTACTATCCTAGCTACTCTTCGTCGTCGGTAATGTCCACGACGACGGGGTCGGGTGCCACCTGGACGGGCGGGGAGGAGGGCTCCGCTTCATCCTCCTCCTGCTTCCATCGCATCAATGTAGGCCAAGCACTTCGCCTGTTCCGCGACTTCTTGCGCCTCCATCTCCTGTCGGCGACGGCATCTTGCATCCGCATCCGACTCCGACCGGAGGGAATGGAGGATGGGCTGCTGCTCCGCCCGGAGATCCCCGTCGCCAGCGTCCCCCACCTCCTCCTCCTTCACCACCTCCTCCTCCTCCTCCACCACCACCTCCAACTTCTCCTCCGACTCCGGATCCCAAACATCCAGAGGTAGCCCCGCGGAGATCCGGGCATCGCGCCCATTGAGGATCCGCTCAAGGAGTTCGAGTCGGCGCTCCGACGTCGGGAACTGGTGGCGGCGGTGTGGGGGCATGGCTGCAGATGGGTGGAGTGGAAACTGGTGGCGGCAGCGGATAGGATGAGGAGGAAGATGTGGATGTAGGGTTTCGGGGTCCGCCGGTGCACTTAAATAGCCGGGCAATGCACTACACGGCCCACCGAAACTGCAACACGCGACGTGACTGGTCCAGCGGAGGAGACGACCTTCGGACCGCCGGGTTGGCGGCGTTTCCGGCTAGGCCCCGTTCGTCAGTCCGACGTGCCCGGGCGTGTCCGGGCGCCCCCATATTCGCCTCATATTTGGGATGAATATGGGGGTGCCGGACAACCCGGACGTTTGAGAGCCGTTTGAGAGACCCGTCTAGATAAAAAAAAGTGACCGGACAGTTATCGAGCGGTCTGTCTGGGCGTTTGAGCCGGATTTGAAAGGTCCGGTTGTAGATGCTCTTAGGGCACGTTCATGGCGGGCGCTAACGATGAGGCGCCATGAAAAATTCCCTACTCAATCGCAATTGGGCCATCTATTCATGACGCCAGGTCAGGCATCGGCGCAAAAGAAAAAAGCGGGCGCTTGATCCTTTTTACCGTGCCGCATAGAAAGTTTGGTGGAGCAACCAGTTTTTTAGCGACTGTTTGTTAGCATCGAGCATCGGAACAAATAGCAATAGGAAGATGTTTTGATTTTACAGTATTATTTCTATTCCTCTAAGCGCACGTTTCTTGCATCGAAGATGCCCTTATAACATCGAAATTTCAAGATTAAGCATATTAGAGACGACAACGTGCATGTTTGGTTTGATGACAGGTTTACCAATTGTTTTGGCATGCCAATCGAATGTGCCTTACAGTTGGTTTGATGCAAAAAATTGGCACGCTAAGCTTTCACCTTGTTTCACTTTCAGATATCCTGTATACCTAGTAAGTATGCCTACAAGATTCAAAGTAAAGGTAGGTTGCTCGCCATGTCATATCCTTCCAACGCGAACACTGTCCGTGTCAATCCCACACTTGATCTTCCTTTGATTGCCCCTTCCTCCATTACCACCATCTCACACTTTTCTTCCCCTGTTGCACATGTGTTTGAATTGCACACGTTAAGGTTAGTGTGTTCGACCTGTTGGCAAATGAATATTTTATTTCATGTGTGAGTAATATATGGTCTCGGACTAAATCTTCCATAGTTACTAATAAATCAGAAGTCCAAATCAATCTCCTCCTCCATGGGGTGTGCATTCACACCATGTGTTTGATGCCTACCTTTTCGCTGAACAAGGTAAGAAAAATAATATCACACTTGTACAAATCCATTAAAAACCCAACACTGCAAGGTTGTACACATCATAGATGTCATCACATGGCTATGTATATAGTGTTGTGCATATCATGGCAAAGGCGATAAACAAGCCCAAACGGGTCGATGACTTTTTTGTTTTTTGGAATACAGCATATATAGTGTGTTTCTTTGCCAAAGACAACATGTGTAGTGTTGTACAAAGTAGTTGTGCATACCATACCATTTCATGTTAAATGAATTTATTTAATTCATAATAGAAGGTAGGCTAGTCTTTTATTAAGTGGAAAAGCATGCCATATGGGGCAATCGACATATGGACGCGGGTGAACCCAACAAAATTACTAAGGTCCTTCTATTATTATTTTTAAGCATCACGCTAGTTACTTTGTCTTTATCATTTTTTTAAATATTCTTGGTTGATGCCAAGTTGAATTACTTGCAAACCTATCGTGATACGTTGATGGAGCCAGAGAAAATCATTGAGGGGGCGGGGTGGGGGGAGAGGGGGCTTCAATAGTTACTTTGTCTTTATCAATTTTTTATTTAATATCTCTTGGTTGACACCAAGTTGAATTGCTTGCATATCTCTCTCGTGATATGCTGACGGAGCTAGAGAAAATCATTGAGGGGGGCGGGGGGAGGGGGGTCCTTCGGTAGTTACTTTGTCTTTATTGTTTAAAAAAAACTCTTGATTGACACCAAGTTGAATTGCCTGCATACCTCTCTCGTGATATGTTGACGGAGCTAGAGAAAATCATTGAGGGGGGGTCCTTCCATAGTTACTTTGTCTTTATTGTTTTTTAAAAAATCTCTTGGTTGACACCAAGTTGAATTGCCTGCATACCTCTCTCGTGATATGTTGACGGAGCTAGAGAAAATCATTGAGGGGGGCGGGGGTGAGGGGTGGCAAATGATAAAAGAAAAATATATCTAATCCAAGCCCTCCTTAAGAAATTTCCTTCACAAATTCATCCAAGGCAGTCCCCCTCCCCCGACAACAGTACACTTAGCTCTGCCTTTGGATATGTAGAACTTCCTGACCTTGTGCCGAGGAAACGTCTTGATTCACCAAAAAACTACAAAAATACTTAGCTATAAAACCGTCATTCAGTCTAGTAAGGTCAGATGATGTATGTGTAGGAGAAGCCAACCCCAATAGGAGATTCCAAGAATAGCAAGTTAGCCTCTTTGTTCAAAACATATTTGTTGAACTCCAGTGCTTCTCCTTTTTGACAACTCTGAGAAGCCCTAGCTCAGGCTCTGCTCCATAACCAATCGACGAGTACCCTGGCCCTAACTCATATTACCTCTGCCCTAAATTAATTGTGTCTAGATACGGATGTATCTAGATAAATTTAAGTCAATTAAATTGGGACGGAGAAAGTATTTATTTTATCAGTTTTATTGCTAATTAAACCTAGTTCTACCACATGTAGCGAACCTATTGAACCCAATGATTAAAAAAATCTGGTTTGCACCCGTATATGGCCATACGTGTTTGCTGCCAGAAAAAGAAACTACACATCGTCCATCGTGTTTATTTATACAAGTAGAAGTAGTAGTAATAGTAGTAGATTTTTTTTTTCCAAATATACCATAAGTCACGAGCGTACGTAATTTTGAGGCTGGAAGGCACTTCTATTTTATTGTCCCACTCGGCCCCTCCCATTCCCACAGAATTAATCACACGATCTTTTCACGTCGTGACATCACGGTGGTGATGGGGAGAGAGACAGTCAGACGGGTGGCGGCACGGCGGTGGTCGGATCTGGAGATAATTGCAAGTATAGTCTTAAAAGTTGGCGACGAGGTCTAACATGGTCCTGAATGTTAAGAAGTGATCCAATACGGTCCCGATACAAGGAAATACATTGTCAATACGGTCCTGGATTTTGGACCGCCTGACTCTACATGTTACATATGTATCGCGTATTCTCCGGTTGGGCCAGCCCACGTACGGGATTCGCCTTGGGTTTTGTTCGCTGCTGCTTCCTTCGCTGTTCCTTGTGTTTTTTTTTTGTTTTTCTTCTGAGGTTTTTTGCTTCCGGTTTTGCAATGATTTGTTCGGTTTTCAGTTGCTTTGTTCTGGTTTCTTTGTTTTGGTTCCTTTTTCTTTTTCTTTTTTTCTTTTTCGTTTCTTCGTTTATTTTGTTTATTTTTTCTTGTCTTTTCTATGTCTTATATAAAAAGTTCACTGCATACAAAAATGCTCATCGTATATCAAGAAAATGTTTCACCGTATTTTATCAAAATGTTCATCATGTATTGAACGTATTTAAGAATATGCTCATCATACAACAAAATGTTCACCATATATTAAGAATATGTTCAACGTATTTAAGAATATGTTCAGTGTATTTAAAAAATGTCCATTGTGTACTTAAAAAATGTTTGGCATATATTAAAAAATGTTTAATGTGTACTTCAAAAATGTTTAGCATATATCATAAAAAAATGCAATGTGTATTTTAATTTCTTTTCATCGTATATCAAAAAGATGTTCAATGGTCTAAACTTCTTGATCTTTTTAATCTGCCACTGCATTTCTTTTTAAACATTCGCGCCCCCTTTTAAACACTAACATTGTGCAGCTCAAGTGGTAAAGAGAAAGTACTATCTATTGTCAGTTGTGAGTTCGATTCCTCAAACTCGCATCATTTTTTTGGATTTTTAATAGCGGTGGCTCGCACTGAGTATAGTAGTGTAATATAACTGTGCAAAATTTCACTGCCTGAAAATTCCAAAAAATCATGTATATGCATGTATAGTAGTGTAATATAACTGTGCAAAATTTCATCAATATACGTGCTTGCATGTGAGGGATACAAAAAAGATAAATACATGGAAAAATACTTGTTGAACAAAAATTCATCGGAAACACTAACATTATTTAAAATTCCGGATCAATTTTTAAAAAGAGGAACATTTTTTGAATTGCTGAAGAAAATTTGAGATTCAGAACATGAATTTATAACCAAGAACAATTTGAAAATCCCCAAAAATCAAAAAATTGCAAATATTTTTTGAATGCGTGAACAAAAAATTGGGAATGGAAACATTTTAAAAACTTCTAATATTTTTTGTATACTGTGACCAATTTTTGAAACTTCAAACTATTTTCGAAAAACAAATTCTGAACTAGTTGTGAAAGCGCTAACAAATGTTGAATACTTTAAACATTATTTGAATTTCTAAAGTTGAAATAAACAGAAAAGGAATAAAATAAAAAAGTAACAGAAAAAATGAAAAAGAAAAGAAAATATGGTTCGAAACCATGTACGTCTTATTAGTAGCAAATCCTACTGTTTTTCGCAAACAAAAAACAAATCTGTGTATGCTACAGCAGAAAAGACAAGGCAATTTATATACTAGGCCATACATCTCCTTAGTAGACAGATAAAGTCACTTAATGTGTGGGCTAGCACGTGCAAAGTCCGGCTGGGGTCGTGGGTTCGAAACCTTGCAACGCGCAATTTTCTTTGTCTCAGTGAATATTTTTTTAATACATGCTGAACATTTTTATAAAATATGGTGAAATATTTTCTTTGATATACAATGAGCATTTTTGTAATACGCGATGAACTTTTTATATAACACATAGAAAAGAGAATAAAAAACATAAAAGAAAATAAACGAAAAAGAAAAAAAGAAAAGGAAAAAGGAACCAAAACAAAGAAACCAGAACAAAGCCACTCAAAACCGAACAAAACATTACAAAAACGGAAGCAAAAAATCTCAAGAAAGAAAACTGCAACGAACAACTAAGGAAGCAGCAACGAATAAAATCAAAGACGAATCCCGTACGTGGCCAGCACAATCGAAGAATACGCGATACGTATGCAACATGAAGAACCAGGACTGACGGTCCAAAATCCAGAAATGTATTGACAACGTACTTTTTTGTACCGAAATCGTATTGAATCAGTTCTCAATATTCAGAATCATGTTAGATCTCGCCGGCAACTTCCAGGACCATACATGCAATTATCTCGTCAGATCTGCGGATGCGGAGCGCGTAGATCGCCAGGTCGCTCTCCGCTCGCGTCATATGAACGGGAGTGAGCCAAGAAAGGACGCATGCATGCAATAATTGACGTGCAGAATAACCAGGCGCGTGGCGTGGCCGCGTGGCCCCCGCCCCGACGCGCCGTCTCGTGGGGTCGACGTGGCTCCGGCGTCCCCGCGTCTGGGACCGGCAGCAGCGTGGAGGGAGCGGCCGCGGCGCGCCGGGCGGTGGCCGTGCCCGACAGGCACAGCTCGCCCGCAGGCACGCACGGCGCGACACGGCAGGCAGCGTGCTCTCTGCGCCACTGCCGAGTGCCCGCGCCGCCCCTCGAGGATGTCGCGCGCCGCACCTGAGCTCATCGGGCCGGCCCATCTGGGGACCGACGTGAAAGGTGTTATTACTCGCGTGGGCCGCACCTGCCCCCGGCGTTGAAAAGGTTGGGCTGCATATACGGAAACCTTCCGGCCCTGTCCGACTCCAACACAAACACGACAGCCATCATCACAGATTCGGACACACAATCTAGCTCGAGCACCGCCATGGCGGCGAAACAGGAGGCTCCGGCGGCCGCGGGGGAAGAGCCGTGCTCTATCGCCTGGGTGTGGTCACCGGCAGCGGCGGCCGAGTATAAGAGAAAGCAGAACATCTCGAAGCATCGGAGGGAGGTGGCCAGGTACAAGAAGAGATGGAAGGAATTCGAGCGCCTCGGCAAGCGCTGGACGATCTACGTCGTGCTGGCTGCCGTGTTCGTACTCGCGGCGCTCTGCCTCCGCCATAGGAGCTCCTGCGCCGCCCGGGTCTGCGTGGTCGTGGCGGCCGGGTGGATGGTTGGCATGGCCAAGGTCACCGCTAGCGACGCGATGTGTTCAGCTCCGATTATCACGAGGCGTGGGAATAAGAAGCGGCTTCGTGTCTTGAGGCAATAAGAAACCGTATTTGTGTTTGTTGAGTGGTTGAATTGGAACGCCTCGGCTATATATGTTCTAGTCTATCTCTAGGGCTTTTCTTTTCTTTTCTTCGTAGAGAAGCTAATTTCTGTGTGTGAGACATGCTCTTGTTGTAAGGCATGCGATGCATATAATGCCAGCAAGTACGTCGATGCTAAATTGCACAATAAGCTACACCCAAATTGCTAAAACATCTTATATTTAGAAAGAAACGTAGTAACTCGATTCGTTAGAACGACTTTCATCGAGTCTCTGCACCTATCATTTTTCTTTGTATTCTAGTTGGAGAACCCCTTGTTTTCTCGAAACACGGATTTGGCTCATGATTGCCCTTTTAAAATTCTAGTGTTTCTTTGAATCGGGAAGTTACCAATTAGCAAGTTTCGATATGAAGGCTCAATACAATCACGTTCGTAGCGTCTAATGATTTCGCCATATCCCCATTTCATCCTTCTTCGAGACGAGGATTTCTTGTGTAATACTCCCTCCGTCGTAAAATAAGTGTCGTTGATCTAGTACAAAATTTATACTAATTTAGTATTAAACGTATGACACTTATTTTGGGACGGAATGAGTATTATCTTTCTCTTAGTTTTTTTTGAAAACTCAGAGATGGATGCTATAAGTTGTTATTCAAAAATACAAAAATGGAATGAAATCCAGTCTTGGTCAAATATTTCATATCTCTTTGTGTCCAAGCAGAAGGAAAATGATACAATTTGAGTTGAGTGGAAAATCCATATCTCTCTTATCCACTTAAAGCATATGGATCAATCTATTTATAATTATAAGAATTGAATCTGTTTGTTTTTATGTTATTTTGTGAAGGAATGAAAACAATTCTATATAAAATGGGTTGGAAATTATGCTTAAATCCCGTGTAAGTGAAAGTTTTGTTGATAAGACCTCCTCAATCGTAGCCAATATTCTGTTGCACATGATTCTGTCAATTGTAAGGGTTGTCATCCAGGATTGGACAGGACAAAGCATTTCATTTCAAGAAAAGGAACAAACTATGTAAGCATAATGATTTGTCCATTTGGATAGTCAAAGCATTCATAATGACATTCTCATCAGATATGTTTCCCCTTCTTGTCTAACCTCCTATTTGTTCCATTCTTTTCTTTACTTCTACAACATACCATCGAAATAAAAAACAGGGCATCAGACAATTAATAACTTTGAAAACACGAAATAGTTGATGATATAAGTTGTTGTCCAGAAATAGAAAAGTGGAATGAAATACAGTCTTAGTCAAATATTTCATATCTCTTCGTGTCCAAGCAGAAGGAAAATGATACAATTTGGGCCGAGTGAAAAATCCACAGCTCTCTTATCCATTCAAAGCATATGAATTTTGAGCATATGGATCAATCTATTTAAAATTTTATGTGTTTGTTTTTGTGTTATTTTGTGAAGGATTGCAAATAATTCTATATAGAACGGGTTGGGCATTATGCCTTAGATCCCGTGTAAATGGATATTTCATTGATAAGAGTAAGACCTCCTCAATTACAGGCAATATTTTATTGTGCATAATTCCGACAACCTCAAGAGAAAAAAGGCGTTCACTTGTCCAAATTGCTACATCTACGTACACCCTACTGGTTGTTACATAATCTTTCTTAACTAACCCGGTAACACCCCCCCCCCCCCCTCCTGATTTCAAGTACAATCCCACATCCACCTACAACCTCAAGAGAAGAAAAGGCATTTACGTACTCCTGCATTTATCATTACCCAATAAATTACCTCCACATCACTCTTTACGTAGAATCCTCACGTAAATTTACATGTGTCTAGCATTGTTCTTTACTTATTATAAAGATGATGCGATTTGATCTTTTTTTTTGTTGCTTTTAGCGCCTTACCCATACCACAATTCTACCAAAAAAGAGACGGGGTTGGCATCTAGGATTGGACAGGACAAAGCATTTGAAGAAAAGGAACAAAGTAAGCATAATGATTCGTCCATTAGGAAAGTCAAAGCATTCACAACGAGATGATCATTGTGTCCTGTTTCTTGTATAGCCGAGAGATGTTTTCTCATCATATATTTTTTTCCTTCTTGTCTAAGAGCATCTCTAGCAGACCTCGTATAAATAGTCAAACCCGTAAATTTTTTACGTCTTACAGTTTTGGTTGAAAAAATTGTTCAGAACAAAAACTGTAAAAATGGTCCAAGCCGTATTTTTTTAAGGGGCACGGAAAATCCACATCCGAAACCCTTATATATGAAGGTTAGAAGGCCAAACCGAAGGGGTCACGTATACCGGTCAAACCTCATCGGAACAAACACACCGCTGCTGAGTTTGCCGGTATCCGCCCTAAACTCGTCGAAATTCATCATCGCACACCGGAAAAGGCCGCTGGATGCCACAATCGATCGCCTCCAGTTCAAATTGGACGAGCTCGACCTCGTCGTGGCCTCCCATGACCTCGGCCTGGCCGCCGGAATCCTCCTGGCGCGGCCGCCAAAGGGGCATGACTCGGCTAGCAACGGAGCAGGGCGCAGCCGGCGGGCGACAAGGCGCGACCGGCAAGGCTGGGCGCGGCCGGCATGGTGATGGGGTGCGGACGGCGGGGACGGGGCGTGGCCGACAAGCGATGGGGCGCGGCCGGCTGGGGAAAGAGGCGTGTAACAGACTGGAGGAAGGAGCTTTTTATCCTAGTATTACAGATTGTTTGCGGAAGGGCAACCCTCGTAAAGCGCATTTGCAAAATGAGAATCCGTTGGGTCATCACAGTATATCAACTCCGTGTCTACGATGCCGTCCGCATGAGAGAACACCTACTTTAAATTTGATGCACTCGGACGTGTCTTTCCGAAATCAGCATGCGTTGCTCCGATATGCAGAGCAACAGGTGGATGCACAATTTTACTCGTGCCAAACTCGCAAATGGTGCATCGCCCTGCACGTGAAAAAACAGATTATTGTTCAGTAAAACAGCCCAAAAATACCAAGAGCGATGCGTTGACAAGTAGTCAAGTCAGCTTACCAAGATATGCATCATCTGGGCCGTAGTAGGGCAGCGGACAGCAGAACGAGACCTCCGATTCTCTGTCGTTGAAACGAACCCCCCAACTGGAGCACGACTCGGTGTTGTCGGGTCTCTTCCCCTCCCAAAGCTCAGCGAAGAAGAGCATCCGCGTGCCGTCGGGTGCAGCGGCGAGGAAGTTGATGTGGTGGCAATGGGAGGAGAGGTAGGCGCTCTCCTTCTGCACGCCCCAGATGGTTTCCAGCTCGAATGTCGGTTCCCATGGGTGCTCATCGGCGTAGCTGCTCAAGCTCCGTCCGTAGAAACCTCTGCCTCCTCTCGAACCATTGCTTCCTTGCTGCAAGACCGTCCAAGTGATTTGGTGCTGGCGGTGGGGTGATGGGCGAGCACCGGCGTCCAAGAATTCTCTGCAGCTCTGTGATGCTGGCGTCGGAGATCACATGGCGCGGCCCTTCGTCTTCTCCCGAGCGCAGCAGGGAGCTCAAGGTGTCCACGAGTTTCGGGCCCTGGGAGGCCAAGGATGCCAGGAACGACGAGTCGACGAGTGGTGCTCTCCCAGGGGGGGGGGGGGGGGTGCTTGGCGGCCTCGCTGGCACGACGGAAGGCTTGGCCGCGTGTCTCCGGCGCCGCCCTCTTAAGCGTGGCAGATATGTCGCAGCGGTTGGCGCTGAGGGCTCCACGGCCTTGTGCTCCGAGAAGCCCGTGGCGGCACGGACGGCGGCGACGAGGCCGTCGAGGGAGCGGACCTCGAGGCGGAGCAGGGCGTCTACGCCGAGCACGTCGACCGGCTCGCTGCTGGGGCGCAACGGGGGCGCGATGACGCTGTACCAGGCGGCGTGGATGATGATGTTGGACACGGGGTCCATGGGGCCGTAGCAGTGCCCGGCGACCAGGACGCCGCGGAGGAGACGCCGGAGCGCGGCGCGCGCCAGTCTGGCGAGCGCCTCGACGTACAAGGCGTGGATGACGTCCAGGAGCCCCATCTTGAGGTACGTGATGTGGTCGCATGTCGGGGGCGCGTCGGCGACCTCCGCCGGCGTGTGCGGGGTGTGCTCGGGGACGAGCGCGAGGCAGGATTCGAGCTTGCGCCGCATGGCCTCGGGGGATCGCTGGCTGGCGAGGCTGAATGGCGCGCACTGCTGGAACTCCAGGCCGTTGAGGCGGTAATGCAAGGTCTTGCCGCGTCCTCGTTGTGTGGAGGTGAGTTGCAGGGCGGGGGTGACCGTGCGATGACGCAGCTGCCCAAAAAAAATTTAGAGCATGTTCCCGTAAAATAAATAAATTAGAGCATGTTTGGTTTTAAAACCAAATTGAAAAAGAGACTGAATACAGAAAAAGAAAACTAAGCCTAACTAAACCTACGCAGGCAGCCCAGCCCAGCTCGCCCCGCGCTGTCTCTCTCTCTTCTATCGCTGACAGCGCGACCCCTTGCTTCAGGGCCTCCCTCAACCTCCATCAAAAGGGCCCTCCCCCTGCTCCATTTCCACAGAAAACGTAACCACATCGTCAGGTTTAAGGTTTCTCAAGCAGCCAAACTTACATACATGTTCCGCCCTCCGCCAAAAGCGGCTAAAAGGCCAGGTTCAGGGCACCAACGCACTACTACGGGCCTACAGCTGAGGAGCAAACTGCAGATTCAAGCTAAACAACCAACACACCAGGCCAGGGAGGTGAGGAGAAGACCCCCCTAGCTAGAATCCAACGACACGGATCTCGTCGCCATCGCCACGCCCAGGGTTCTTCATAAAGCTCTCCAGCGAAGTCAACCCTTCATGATCCGCGTCACCGACGGGTGCCGCCCAGGCCCGAACAGGGCTGCAGAAGAAACAAATGTTTAGGTGCAAAGAACTTGTTGCATAACCAATGAGCACCGGGTGCTTTTAAAATGAGGTCAATGTCAACTTTAAAAACTTGCTCAACATAAAGGCCACAAAAACCCCTAGGATTTTGGGTGGCATCTTCAAATGCGACGCAGCAGGAAGAAAGATAGGTTGGACACCTCTAAAATTATCAATGCCACACAAAGACAGGAATGGTACCCCTTAGATTCATATTGCCATATTGAACTCTACCTGTTCCAAGTAAACCAGACCTGGATATTGAAAAGGCTAGCACCGACCACCGACCCATAAGCTCTACTGAAAAGGCTCTACGAAAGGCACTACTCCCTCAGTTCCTAAATATAAGACCTTTTAGAGATTTCACTATACTCATTTTCCTCCATATGTAGTCCATAGTGAAATCTCTAAAAGGTCTTATATTTAGAAACGGAGCAAGTACATTTTAACTGTAATCTCATCCCAGAGATCAAACACAGTTTTTCTTTTCATCAACTAAACAAGTACAAGTCTCCAAACTGTGTAGCTAATGGGGAATTTCCAAACCATATTATCTTCCCAAAAACGAGCAGTTTTACCATTTCCTAAATGTCATTTGACAGGGGAATCACTATTCTACATTCATTGATGGCTCTTTAACTTGCGGCTGACAGAATATGTTTTTTTAGCAAGACTCAAGCAAGAAAAAACAAATACTCCAGTAAACAGAAAATGTTGTATTTACTTTCCCAATCTCTGAGCTAACCATCAATCCATCATCCATCACAACAGGCTGTGCTCTCCCACCCCACGAAGAAAGAAGAGAGAAAGCTTAAACCTTGAAAGCTGCCTCCTTAGCTACAGAAATTTGGTCTACAACACCAGACCCAAGAATGTGCAGAGAAATAACCTTTAGTTTCCACATCATTCATCGATGTCCTGGACCCACTGCAGACCTTCTAACACCGACTCCACTGCTGTGTTTGGAATGACAAGCCCAACAATCCGATGGTTATCATTTGTTGTCTCCAGACGAACGACACGTATCCTCTTGTGAGCCTGTCGGCCCTGCTTATTCAGGGCCTTTTCTACTGCGCCCCACACAGGAAGTATTAGACCACCCAAAACATTAATCTCTTGTAACCTTCTGCCCACGGTACAATCACTTCCAAGTCTGCACTTGGGCCCATGCATGCACTGCTTGGACGACACGTCGTATTCTTCCTGCCAGCCTTCCCCGGTTTTGTCAGCCAATGAGGCCTTCTTGTACTTTCCTTCTAGTTCAGCCAAAGGCATCTCCTTCGAAGCTTCCCCGACGGCAGGGCGAGTTACTCTGTACATTCCTTCCGCTGAGCCTTCAAACGCTAGAATGAAATGTCTTCTGCCCATCCACTCTCTCCGGGACTCGTAAAATCCGTCATTAGAAGAACACGCACCATCTTTCTGCCTTTCTTCAAGCATTGCATTTGCCGACTCCCAAGTAACTCCACGGTCAATTGCAAGAGTGAACAACACCGTGGAAGCACCAGACAGGCTATCAACGTGAACTATCTTCGGTGGTTCTTTCATTTCAACCCTTTTTGCTTTAATATCAACAATACCAGAATCAAGCCGTCCTTCACTTCTTGCATTCTGAATTACCACGTCGAGTATGCTTGTGAAGAGATCAAATAACCTATTCTGGATGTTTGGAGCTAATCCCAAAATACGGTTGAGGAAACGGGCCACATCATGCATATCAGAATCAACAATCCTACCAGTAAGCTTTCCTCCATGTTTTCCAATGCAGATTACAGCATCCCTGACAATTCCAACTGCCACTAACGCAGCTTTTGATCTAGTGATGAATTCTTGGAGACTAGATTGATTCTCAGAGCATCCCAAAGGCACGACTGGAAATGCATCCTGTTCCATTATACCCCTGTACATCATTGTCAGGGCTTTTTTTCCATAACTGCTGTCATAGTTAAAAGCACTAAGTGATGGTCCAGCTCTTCGATCTCCTTGTGTTAAAGCTCCAAGAGACTCTAGTCGCTTTGCCACAATTGATGCAAATCGCTTTTCACCACCAAGGTTGGTAAAAAGAATCCTATATACAGGTGCAGAAGTTTGATTAGAACGATGTGTTCTCCCAAACTGCTGGGTTGCACGGTCTGCACTCCAAGGAAGTTCAAGTGTTATGTGTACTCTTCTTCTCTGATTTTTTACCCTTCGATCAGCATGTAAGGAAACACCAGCTGATCCTGCTTCCGATATTATTGCGATGAACTTTTCTCCGTCCATGAATAGCTGCTTTTCATGCATATTGATCATGTCCAATGCAATTTCTTTCGTGTTCCGCGCCTGGTAAACAACACCTTTTCCATCTGATGCTCTTATTAGCATACCACGCCTTCCAGTTATTTCTGCAACATTGTCTGGTCCACCTAGCTGATCAATGATATCATCTAGAGGATTATTAGGCAAATCTAAAGCACGGATGATTTCTAAAATCTTTGACTTCCTGTCCACTGCATTGTCATATCTTTTTGATAGTTCAGCCATGTAAGCATCTCTCTCTTTAAAATAGCCTTCTATTATCTCTTTGCATGCATAACATAACCAATCGTCTGTCAATGTTCCAGTCCATGGTGGAATTGAACAGCCAGGGTGAACACTTGAAGCACAATTGGAACAACGAAGCAACAGGCCCTTCTCCTCCTCAGTATTGCAGATCTGACACATATGCAATTCCTCTTCAGAATCTGTTAATTCATGGTCTGACTCGAATGGAGAGTGTGCATCCATTCCATCATCACTATCTTCCATTTTTGTGAGTTTCCTAACTCGTCCTTTCAAGGATACATCGGGTCGCTTACGCTGGACATCCGTAACCTTTTCTTCACCTTGTTGAGAACAATCAGGTTTTGGAGGCAAGGGATAGTTATCTTCTACCAGCTTAAGAAGCAACTCTCTAGGACCAGAAATAAAGTCTTCCATTTCAATACCATATTTTGTGATAGCTTCCTCTGTTCGAGCTTCACCAGTGCTCTGGAGACCAATCACCACACATCTTTCTTCTGCTAAGGCTTCCTTCACCAACCTCACAACAGCAGGTACCTTTGCAGACATACACATATGCCTAAAGAAACGCTGATGGCTGGCCCAGTATAACCGCCATATCTGAGCTGAATTGCCCTTGTCTTCTGCATAGTACTCACTTGCCGATAGGAGCTCAACACGCAACTCAGCCCAAAATTCAGCTGCCTTTCTATACATATTCATCATTCTATCCTCTAGAGGTGCCTCCACAACATCAAAATCAACACCCTTATAACTTAGTGTGCGGCAAACATACATACCCCTAGCTTTCATGTCCATGGCAACAAGTTCAAGGGCACCCACACCACCTTTCTCAAGAGCACCTAGAAATTGGTGAAAACTCTGAAATGATGTTCCGTCTCCCCAGAGACCAAGCCGGACCATGTAGCCTAAATTCCGAGGCTCTGATGCACCAGTTGCTGAGCAGTAAACCACTCGAGCTTCAGGTAACATGTCCTGGATCTCAAGAACTGATTTACCAGTGCGTGTGGGCTGACCTCCTGCCTCAGGAATCAGATTTTTAGCCTTGTGGCACTCGTCAAACACCACAAGACCATCGAACTCAGATCCACACCACTCTACCAGCTGCCGCAAACGTGAATAACCTTTCTCAGAGGATGCTATTAAACTGCTATAAGTTACAAAAACAACTCCGTCTGTGATCCCAGTGCCCTTAGAGTCTAACTTAGAATATGGCAGCTTGTTCAGCGCGTGCACTTGCACACATTTTGCACCAACATCATCCAAATCTCTGCGGGCGTCATATTTCAAGTCTGAACCAATGGAAATCCACAATGCCTTATGCCTCCCCTGTTGCCAATTCTCCCAGATCAATCCAGCAATTGTACGCCCTTTACCAACACCGGCTCCATCGCCGACGAAGAAACCTGCTCTAGCGCCAGTAGGGAGATGGTGAAGATGCCTCTGACAAGCATACACAATTGTCTCAATCTGTAAGCATGACAATGCCCTGGTCTCATCCAATTCACCCATGATAGCCAAGTTGTAAGTAGGTTCAGGAGGCTGCACAGCTGATAAAGATGAAGTCTCTACCACAGGGTCCGGATGAGGAAGACCAAGAGACAGCTTGGGAGGCCTGTAGTCCATGAAAGTTTCACCAACAGTGTCACCTTCATCTTCCTCGCGCTCAACGTCGAGCGCAACCTCGTTGATCTCCTCCGGCGGCTCGGGCGGGGGGACCATTGGGGGTATCGGCATGCGCGGCGGCAGCGGCATCATCGGCAGGAAGGGCATGTGCGGCATTGGGACCGGAGGCGCGGGCGGAGGCGGTGGAGGAACGAAGCCAGGCCCAGGGGCGGCGGCGGCAAGGAAATGCTGGAGCTTGGAGATGTCGACGGCGAGGTCGACGTCGCACTGCGGGCAGCGGAAGCGGGCGAGGCCGTGCGGCACGTTGAGGATGGCCTTGCAGCGCGCGCAGGGCAGCTGGATCTTGGTGGGGTCCACGCCCTGCGCCCGCGGCCCGGAGCGGCGGGAAGCGGCAGGGAGGGCGGGAGGGGGAGGCGCGGGCTGAGACTGAGGGTGAGGAGGAAGGGGAGGAGGCTGGGGCGGAGGCGGGGTAGGGGACGCCTTGGGCGGGGAGGAGGAGGGCATGAGCTCGGGGGGAAGGCGCTGCGCCATGCGGCATTTGGGGCAGATGAACTCGGTCATGCCGAGGGCCACGGCGAGGACGCCGCGGCAGCCGGCGCAGCGCACCTGGACGGCCGCCGGGGGGGCGGCCGCCGCTGGGGAAGGGGAAGCGCCGCCGCCGGCCATCGCAGGAAGGGGGTGAGGATTTCGGCCGTGGAGTTTTTTCTTTTTTCTTTGGAGGGGACTGAAGGGTTTGGTGAAAGAAAATGGGGCCGTGGAGGAGCCTGTTGATCGAAAAAAAATGTACCACCCACTCAAACCTGGCTATATGGGCCATGCTTGTAAGGCCGGCCTGTGAGCATGGATTTTTGTTCCGACAGGCGAGAAACTATCTAAAAACCGCTCCTTTGGAGCCTTTTAAGGATCACTCTTAAACGTCATCATTCAATGCGTTCTCAGCCATCATATATCGCACAAAGCGAAAGGTTCCCGTGATATGATATATGCAAGAAATAAGAAATAACGGTTGCAAAAAAAACCTTTTTTTCTTTCAAAAGTCTATAAAAATTATATTGCCAATTTCATTTTAGTTATATTTTTTTTAATGTTAATAAAAAAAGAAAATTCTTGTTTTTTCTTTGTCAAAATCGATATTGGCCGAGAGACAATCAAATAGATTTTCTCTTTAGCGGGCATTTCCATATAAGACTTGTTATAATTATAATAACACAAGTAGGTTATATATAAAAACACTTTTTTATCGATGGCGTTTCTTCAAGATTTTATTTTATTGCACATGTTTTTGACTTTTTAAATGATTTTTTGGGGGTCTTTTGATGTTTCATTTTTCCAACGGCCTTTATTAGCTTTTGCATGGAAAAACAATTGCGTGAAAAAACACTTTTTTTAGGAAGGCACGTTTTTTTTTTCAAAAGAGCAATGGATTTGCTACCGTGAGAGGCATGACTGTGCCTTTTGGAAAAAAAACACGTTTTTTCCTTTTACGAGAGACACGATTTTGCTTTCATAAGAGGCATGGATTTGCTTCCGCATGAGGCACAGCCTTGCTTCTCATAAACGAAAAAATTTGTTTTTTGTTATTTTTTCTTTCTTGAGAGGAACGGTTTTGCTTCCGCGAGAGGCACGGCCGTACCTCTTGAAAATGAAAAAAAATATTTTTTATTTATTTTTCCTTGAGAGACATGTTTTCCTTTCACAAGAGGCACGGTTGTGCCTCTCGTAAACGAAAAAATGTGTTTCTTTCTTCCACGAGAGGCACAGATTTGCTTTCGCGGTCGTACGTGCTGAAAACTGGAAAAAACACGTTATTTTCCCTTTCATGAGAGGCACAGTTTTTTCCGTCTGCTATTTTGTTCAAAAAAAAGTTCGTCAAAACCTATCAACATGGGATTTAGTTTTGAAAATCTCGACCCAAGAAATCCAATGGTAAAGCCGGTTCGAGATTTGAATGTACAGTTTAAGAGATAAAACGTTTTGAAATATCGAATCTACGAAAAAAGAAAAAACTATAGATTCGCAACCTGAAAGGATGGGAGTGGCTTTTGAAGAAAAATAGTCCTCAATTGGTAATTTCGCTCTGTTCACAAGGCCAGGGGCGAGGGCAACTAGTCGAACCCAAGATCAAACCCCACTAGCACCATTTGAAGTCAGTTTTTTTAAAATATGCGCCACAGTGGGCTGGCCCAGTAATGTAGCCTTCGGTGTGAGGGTTTCGTCTCGTCTTGCTTAATGGACATGGATTCTTTTCCCCCTACTTTTCCTACAAAAAGAAGTAATTGTGACTATTTTTATGTAAAAGAACCATGGTATTATAGATACAAAAAACAACAGGTACTAGCTTGTACCTTTTGTTTGTTCCATTTTGAGGAAATCCAGCTTCTCTATGTCCTACCTCCCCGCATTTTTTGCATCTGTTTGAGGATCCCTTCCTCAATCCACCTTCCCACCAATTCTTTATCCTTTGTTTTCTTGTTCTTCCAGCACCTTTTTCTTGTCTGTTGGAATTGGTGAACGCAACACAAAGCCTGTATCCATATGTGGCCACTGATTCTTGTTTGTAAGTGGCTCAATTACACCTTCATACGCTGCCTTGAATCTGCTAACTGAGTAGTATTCATGTACATAATCCTCCATGTTAACAAAGTTGCGAGCTTGCAAAACATTTATGAAGGCCAGTGCATGGTCGCAAGGCTTGCCCGTGTGTTTCCATTACAGACATGTGCACTCATGTGTGAGAGTTTTGACAACATGTCGTTCATCCTCTTTGTTAGCATTTCTCACTTTCCCACTCCAATCAGTTGATGCTTTAGCCTTGAGACGTCCTAGTCCTCGAGTATTTGCATTTAATTGGTGTATGAAAAATGAAAGAATTTTTCCTATAAATCTTTCTCCAATCATTCTTCTCTTCCTAAATAGTTCCATAAACATCTCTCTAATCTTATCAGCTAGTTGAACAATCGACAAGTCCTTGATATCTCGCACCCAAGCATTGAAGCATTCAGCAAGATTGTTATTTATGTAGTCACACTTGATGGCAAGGTTGAACATGCACCTCATCCATAACAGATTATGGTAATCCCTAAGGTAAGGATGTATGATACATCTCCAACGTATCTACTTTTCCAAACTCTTTTGCCTTTGTTTTGGACTCTAATTTGCATGATTTGAATAAAACTAACCATGACTGACGCTGTTTTCAGTAGAATTGCCTTGGTGTTATTTTTGTGCAGAAATAAAAGTTCTTGAATTGACCTAAAAATTTACGAAGAATATTTCTGGAATTGATAAAAGATATTGGGGAAAGAATTAACTGCAGGGGGCCACCACCTAGCCACAAGCCTGGTGGGCGCGCCCACCCCATAGGGCGCGCCGAGCAGGCTTGTGGGACCCCTGTTGCTCCTTCGACCTCATTTCCACTCCTATATATTCCTATTTGGGGAGGAAAAAATAAAGAAGAAGAGTTCATCGCGTTTCACAATACGGAGCTGTTGGAAATATGCCCTAGAGGCAATAATAAATTAGTTATTATCATATTTCCTTGTTCATGATAATCGTTTATTATCCATGTTATAAATTGTATTGATCGGAGACTTAGATGCATGTGTGGATACATAGACAAAACCATGTCCCTAGTATGCCTCTAATAGACTAGCTCGTTGATCAAAGATGGTCAAGTTTTCCTAGCCATTGACGTGTGATGTCATTTGATAACGGGATCACATCATTAGGAGAATGATGTGATGGAGAAGACCCAAACTACAAATGTAGCTTATGATCGTGTCAGTTTATTGCTACTATTTTCTGCATGTCAAGTATATGTTCCTATGACCATGAGATCATGCAACTCACAGATATCGAAGGAGTACCTTGTGTGTATCAAACGTCGCAACGTAACTGGGTGACTATAAAGGTGCTCTACAGGTGTCTTCGAGGGTGTCTGTTGAGTTGGCATGGATCGAGACTAGGATTTGTTACTCCGTGTGACGGAGAGGTATCTCAGGGCCCACTCGGTAATACAACATCACAATGAGCCTTGCAAGCAATGTGACTAATTGTTAGTTGTGGGATCTTGTATTACGGAACGAGTAAAGAGACTTGCCGGTAACGAGATTGAACTAGGTATGGAGATACCGACGATTGAATCTCGGGCAAGTAACATACCGAAGAACAAAGGGAACATCATACGGGATTAACTGAATCCTTGACATAGAGGTTTGACCGATAAAGATCTTCGTAGAATATGTAGGAACCAATGTGGACATCCAGGTCCCTCCATTGGTTATTGATCGTAGAGGTGTCTCGGTCATGTCTACATAGTTCTCGAACCCGCAGGGTCTGCACACTTAAGGTTTGATGATGTTTCGGTAGTGTAGAGTTATGTATGGTGGTGACCGAAGTTTGTTCGGTGTCCCAGACGAGATCCCAGACGTCATGAGGAGCTTCGGAATGGTCCGGAGGTAAAGATTCATATATAGAAAGTCCCAGTTTGGTCGCTGGAAAAGTTTTGGGCTCATCGGTAGTGTACCGGGAGTGTCGGTAGTGTACCGGGAGACCTCCGGGAGGGGTATTTCGACCCAAGAGGCTTCATGGGCTGTGGAAGAGTACTAACCAGCCCTTAGTGGGCTGGTGGAATAGCCACAACAGGCCCATGCGGCTAGGGGAAGAGTCCCAAAGGAAAAAGAGTGGGAAAAAGGCAAAAAGGGAGAGTCGAGGAGGAGTAGGACTCCTCCTCCTTGGCTTCGGCCGACTCCAAGAGGGGCTCAGCCCTGCACCAGCCCTCCTCCTCCTCTCCTCCTATATATACTGGTGGAATAGAAGGGTTTTGCATAGATTTTACGGCCACGTGCTACCCGTTCCACCGTTGCTCCTCTAGATCGGATTTCCACAGTGCTTAGGCGAAGCCCTGCCGGAATTGCTCCACCACCATCACCGGAGCGCCGTCACGCTGCCGGTGAACTCTTCTCCCTCTCCACTTCCTCTTGCTGGATCAAGACGGTGGAGATCGCCATCAAGCTGCACGTGTGCTGAACGCGGAGGTGTCGTCCGTTCGGCGCTAGATCGGAAGGACCGTGAACAAGATCGCGAGATGCTTCGTGATGAGATCGTGGGACGGATCATGATGAGATCGCGGGACGGATCGTGATGAGTTCGCGGGACGGATCGTGATTGGATCGCGGGACGCTCGGCGATTTGGATCGCGAAGATGTTCGACTACACCAACCGCGTTTCTTAACGCTTCCCGCTTAGCGATCTACAAGGGTATGTAGATCCACTCTCCCTCTCGTAGATGCTCATCACCATGGATAGATCTTGCGTGTGCGTAGGAAATTTTTTGTTTCCCATGCAACGTTCCCCAACAGTGGCATCATGAGCTAGGTCTATGTGTAGATGAGATCTCGAGTAGAACACAAAGAGTTTGTGGGCGTTGATGCTTAGATTGCTTCCTCCCTTGGTCGGATTTTGGTTCAGCGGTATTATGAGATGAAGCGTCCCGGACCAACATTACTCGTACGCTTACGAGAGACCGGTTCTCTCGACACAACTTGTTGCCTAGATGGCTTGCGGGTGGCAGTTTCTCTCACTTTAGTTGGATCGGATTCGACAAAGGCGGTCCTTAAGAAGGTTGAAAAGCAAATTATGTATCACTGTTGTGGTTTATGCGTAGGTGAGAATCATTCTTACTAGAAACCCGTAGCAGCCACGTAAAACATGCAACAACAATTAGAGGACGTCTAAATTGTTTTTGCAGGGTATGTTGTGATGTGATATGGCCAATTACATGATGTGATATATGTGATGTATAGAATTTCACGATTTGCATGTCGATGAGTACGGCAACCGGCAGGAGCCATAGGGTTGTCTTTAATTATTGTATGACCTGCGTGTCAATCATTAAGCGCTATGTAATGCTTTACTTTATCGCTAAACGGTAGCAATAGTAGTAGAAGCATGCAGGGCGTGACAACCCCGATGGCGACACGTTGATGGAGATCAAGATGATGGAGATCATGGTGCCGTGCCGGTGACGATGGAGATCATGCCGGTGCTTTCAAGATGGAGATCTAAAGCATAAGTTCATGGCCATATCATGTCACTTATGAATTGCATGTGATGTTAATCCTTTTATGCACCTTGTTTTGCTTAGTACGACGGTAGCACTATAAGGTGATCCCTCACTTAAATTTCAAGATAAAATTGTGTTCTCCCCGAGTGTGCACCATTGCAAAAGTTCGTCGTGTTGAGACACCACGTGATGATCGGGTGTGATAGACTCTACGTTCACATACAACGGGTGCAAGCCAGTGTTGCACATGCAGAACACTTGGGTTAAACTTGACGAGCCTAGCATGTACAGACATGGCCTCGGAACACAAGAGACCGAAAGGTCGAACATGAGTCATATAGTAGATATGATCAACATGATGATGTTCACCATTGTAACCACCTCAACTCACGTGATGATCGGACTTGAGTTGGTGAATTTGGATCATGTATCACTCAGATGACCGGAGGGATGTCAATTTGAGTGGGAGTTCTTAAGTAATATGATTAATTGAACTCATTATCATGAACATAGTCAGTAGTGTCTTTGCAAAATTATGTTGTAGATTACTAGCTCACGCTGTAGCTCCCTTGAATTTTATATGTTCCTAGAGAAATAGAGTTGAAAGATGATGGTAGCAATATTGCGGACTGGCTCCGTGATCTGAGGATTGTCCTCATTGCTGCATAGAAGGCTTATGTCCTTAATGCACCGCTCGGTGCACCAACCCCTCTAGCGTTGTTTGTAGATGTTGTGAACATCTGACAGGCACGTTTTGATAACTACTTGATAGTTTAGTGCGTCATGCATTACAGCTTAGAATTGAGGCTTCGAAATGTTTTGAACGTCATGGAACATATGAGATGTTCTAAGAGCTGAAATTAGGATCTCAGGCTCGTGCCCTTGTTGCAAGATATGATATCTCCAACAAGATTCTTTGCATGTAAGATGAAAGAGAATAGCTCAATCGTTGAGCATGTGCTCAGATTGTCTGGGTGCTACAATCGCTTGAATCGAGTGGGAGTTGATCTTCCAGATAAGATAGTGATTGATATAGTTCTCCAAGTCACTGTCACTAAAGCTACTAGAACTTGGTGATGAACTATAAAACGCCAGGGATAGAAATAATGATCCCTGAGCTATTCGCGATGTTTGACACCGCGAAGGTAGAAATTAAGAAGGAGCGTCAAAGTGTTGATGGTTAGTTAAAACCACTAGTTTCGAGAAGGGCAAGAGCAAGGAAGGAAACTTCATGGATAGCAAGTCAGTTGCTGCTCCAGTGAAGCAACCCAAAGTTGAACTCAAACCCGAGACTAAGTGCTTCGATTATGAGGAGAGCGGTCGCTGAAGCGGAACAACCCTAGATACTTGGTAGATAAGAAGGTTGGCAAACATCAACAGAAGTATATTTGATATACGTGTTATTGATGTGTACCTTGCTAGTACTCCTAGTAGCACTTGGGTATTGGATACCGGTTCGGTTGCTAAATGTTAGTAACTCGAAATAAAAGCTACGAAATAAATGGAGAACTAGCTAAGTGTGAGGTGATGATGTGTGTTGGAAATGTTTCCAAGGTTGATGTGATCAACATTGCACGCTCTCTCTACCTTCAAGATTAGTGACGAACCTAAAATAAATGTTATTTAGTGTTTTTTGCGTTGAGCATGAATGTGATTAGATCATGTTCATTGCAACACGGTTATTCATTTAAGTTAGAGAATAATGGTTATTCTATTTACATGAATAATACCTTCAATGGTCATGCACCCAGTAAGAATGGTTTGTTGAAACTTGATCGTAGTAATACACATGTTCATAACATTGATGTCAAAAAGATACAAAGTTAATAATAATAGTACCACATACTTGTGGCACTGCCGCTAAATGTCATATTGGTATAAAACGCATGAAGAAACTCCATGCTGATGGATCTTTGGACTCATTCGATTTCGAATCGGTTGAGACATGCGAACCATGCCTCTTGGTCAAGATGACTAAGGACCCCGTTTTCTGTTTATGATGAAGCGGGCAAGTGATTTACTGGAAATGATACATGTTGATGTATGCAATCCAATGAGTCTTGTAGCGTGCGGTGGATATCGTTTTTTTCTTACCTTCACCGATGATTTGAGTAGATATAGTGTATATTTACTTAATGAAACACAAGTCTGAATCGTTTGAAAGGTTCAAGCAAATTCAGAGTGAAGTTTAAGATCATCGTGACAAGAAGATAAATATGTTTGTGATATGATCGTGGAGGTGAATATCTAAGTTACGAGTTTGGCATACAACTTTAGACAATGTGAAAGTTGTTTCACAACTCACGCCACCTGGAACACCATAGTGTGATGGTGTCTCCGAACGTCATAGTCGTGCTCTATTGGATATGGTGCGTGCTATGATGTCTATTATCCTTTTGTTACTATAATTTTGGGGTTATGCATTAGAGACAACAACATTCACTTTAAATAGGGCATCATCTAAATCCGTTGAGATGACACCGTGTGAACTATGGTTTGATAGAAACCTAAGCTATCATTTCTTAATGTTTGGGGCTGCGACGCTTGTGTGGAAAATGTTTTCGCCTAATGATCTCGAACCCAAAGCGGACAAATGCATCTTCATAGAATACCCTAAGAACAGTTGGGTGAACCTTCTATCTCAGATCCAAGCATAAAATGTTTGTTGCTAAAACTGGGTCCTTTCTCGAGAAGGGGTATCTCTTGAAAGAATTGAGTGGGAGGAGGATAGAACTTGATGAGGTCATTTGAACCTCTGCTTCAACTAGAAAGTAGCACAGCACAGAAAGATGTTTCTGTGAAGCCTTCGTCAGTTGAAGAGGAAGTTAATGATGATGATCATGAAGCTTCAGATCAAGTTACTATTGACCTACGAGGAAAATATAACTTGACGAGGTTATTGAACCTTTACTTCAACGAGAAAGTGGCGCAGCACAGAAAGATGTTTCTGTGAAGCCTACATTAGTTGAAGAGGAAGTTAATGATGATGATCATGAAGCTTCGGATCAAGTTACTATCGAACTTCGTAGGTCGACAAGGACGTGTACTGCTACTGAGCGGTACGACAACCCTGTCTTGAAGGTCATGTTGTTGGACAACGATGAACCTACGAACCATGGAGAAGCGAGATGGGCCCGGAAACCAAAAAATATTTAGAGGCCATGAAATCCGAGAAAGGATCCATGTATGAAAACCAAGTATAGACTTTGTTGGACTTGCTCGTTGGACGACAGGTCGTTAAGTACAAATGGATCTTTAAAATGAAGACAGACGCTGATGGTAAATGTTACCATTTGTATAGCTCGACTTGTTGCAAAGTAGTTTACGATAAGTTCAAAGAGTTGACTGCAATGAGACTTTCTCACTCGTAGCGATGCTAAAGTTGTTGGAATTATGTTAGCAGTTGCTGCATTTTTCAATTATGAAATCTAGCAGATGGATGCCAAAACATCGTTTCCTTCCTTAAGGAAAGGTTGTATGAGATACAACCAGAAGGTTTTGTCAGTCCTAAGGATGCTAAAAGGTGTGCGAGCTTCAGTGATTCTTCTATGAAATGAAGCAAGCATCTCGGAGTTGGAATATACACTTTGATGAGGTGATCAAAGTTTTTGAGTCTATACAAAGTTTATGAGAAACTTGTATTTACAATAAAGTGAGTGGGAGCACTATAGAGTTTCTGGTAAGCATATGTGGTTGACATATTGTTGATCGGAAATGATGTAGAATTTCTGGAAAGCATAAAAGGTTGTTTGAGAAGAGTTTTTCAAAGGAAGACCTGGATAAAGCTACCTAATTGTTGAGCATCAAAATCTATAAAGATAGATCAAGATGTTTGATAAGACTTTCAGTGAGTACATACCTTGACAAGATTTTGAAAGAGTTCAAAATGGATCAGTCAGAGAAAGAGTTCTCGCCTGATTTGTAAGGTATAAAGTTGAGTAAGACTCAATGCCCAATGACTGCAGAAGATAGAGAAAAGATGAGTGTCATCCCCTATGCTTCAGCCATAGGATATGGCTCTATCATGTATGCAATGATGTGCACAAGACCCGATGTCAGCCTTGCCGTAAGTATGGCCAGAAGGTTTCAAAGTGATCCTGGAATGGAGCATTGGACAGCGGTCAAGATTATCCTTAGTAACTAAAAGACTAAGGAGATGTTTCTCGATTATGGAGGTGATAAAGAGTTCGTCGTAAAGAGTTACGTCGATGAAAGCTTTAACACCAATCCGGATGACTCGTAGTAGCAATCTGGATACGTATAGTGGAGCAGCCATTTGGAATAGTACCAAGTGGAGTGTGGTAGCAGTGTTTACGGTTTGACAGAGTAATTTGCAAAGTACACACGGATCTGAATGTCGTAGACCCGTTGACTATAAGACCTCTCTCACATGCAAAGCATGATCGAGAACCAGAACTCATTGGGTGTTAGATTCATAACAATGCGAATCACATGGTGATGTGAACTAGATTATTGACTCTAGTACAAGTGGGAGACTGTTGGAAATATGCCCTAGAGGCAATAATAAATTAGTTATTATCATATTTCCTTGTTCATGATAATCGTTTATTATCCATGCTATAAATTTTATTGATCGGAGACTTAGATGCATGTGTGGATACATAGACAAAACCATGTCCCTAGTATGCCTCTAATAGACTAGCTCGTTGATCAAAGATGGTTAAGGTTTCCTAGCCATTGACATGTGATGTCATTTGATAACGGGATCACATCGAGAATGATGTGATGGACAAGACCCAAACTACAAATGTAGCTTATGATCGTGTCAGTTTATTGCTACTGTTTTCTGCATGTCAAGTATATCTTCCTATGACCATGAGATCATGCAACTCACGGATATCAGAGGAGTACCTTGTGTGTATCAAACGTCGCAACGTAACTGGGTGACTATAAAGGTGCTCTACAGGTGTCTCCGAGGGTGTCTGTTGAGTTGGCATGGATCGAGACTGGGATTTGTTACTCCGTGTGACGGAGAGGTATCTCAGGGCCCACTCGGTAATACAACATCACAATGAGCCTTGCAAGCAATGTGACTAATTGTTAGTTGCGGGATCTTGTATTACGGAACGAGTAAAGAGGCTTGCCGGTAACGAGATTGAACTAGGTATGGAGATACCGACGATCGAATCTCGGGCAAGTAACATACTGAAGAACAAAGGGAACATCATATGGGATTAACTGAATCCTTGACATAGAGGTTCGACCGATAAAGATCTTCGTAGAATATGTAGGAACCAATGTGGGAATCCAGGTCCCGCCATTGGTTATTTACCGTAGAGGTGTCTCGGTCATGTCTACATAGTTCTCGAACCCGCAGGGTCTGCACACTTAAGGTTTGGTGACGTTTCGGTAGTGTAGAGTTATGTATGGTGGTGACCAAAGTTTGTTCGGTGTCCCGGATGAGATCCCGGACGTCATGAGGAGCTCCGGAATGGTCTGGAGGTAAAGATTCATATATAGGAAGTCCCAGTTTGGTCGCTGGAAAAGTTTCGGCCTCATCGGTAGTGTACCGGGAGTGCCGGTAGTGTACCGGGAGACCTCCGGGAGGGGTATTTCGACCCAAGAGGCTTCATGGGCTGTGGAAGAGTATTAACCAGCCCTTAGTGGGCTGGTGGAATAGCCACAACAGGCCCATGCGGCTAGGGGAAGAGTCCCAAAGGAAAAAGAGTGGAAAAGGCAAAAAGGGAGGGTCCTACTCCTACTAGGAGTGGAGGAGGAGTAGGACTCCTCCCCCTTGGCTTCGGCCGACTCCAAGAGGGGCTCAGCCCTGCGCCAGCCCTCCTCCTCCTCTCCTCCTATATATACTGGTGGAATAGAAGGGTTTTGCACAGATTTTACGGCCACGTGCTACCCGTTCCACCGGTGCTCATCTAGATCGGATTTCCATAGTGCTTAGGCAAAGCCCTGCCGGAATTGCTCCACCACCAGCACCGGAGCGCCGTCACGCTGCCGGTGAACTCTTCTCCCTCTCCACTTCCTCTTGTTGGATCAAGACGGTGGAGATCGTCATCAAGCTGCACGTGTGCTGTACGCGCAGGTGCCGTCCGTTCGGCGCTAGATCGGAAGGACCGTGAACAAGATCGCGAGACGGTTCGTGATGAGTTCACGGGACAGATCGTGATGAGATCGTGGGACGGATCGTGATGAGATCACGGGACGGATCGTGATGAGTTCGCGGGACAGATCGTGATTGGATCGCGGGACGGATCATGATGTGATCGCGGGACGCTCGGCGATTTGGATCGCGAAGATGTTCGACTACACCAACGGCGTTTCTTAACGCTTCCCGCTTAGCGATCTACAAGGGTATGTAGATCCACTCTCCCTCTCGTAGATGCTCATCACCATGGATACATCTTGCGTGTGCGTAGGAAATTTTTTGTTTCCCATGCAACGTTCCCCAACAGGAGCCGCCACCACCTCCTGTTCTTCCTCGAGAGACCAGATCTGGAGTCCATCTTGGGCCCTGGAGAGGGGAAATCGACGCCTTCGTCATCACCAATCGTCCTTCATCACCAATTCCATGATTCTCTCCACCATTCGGGAGTAATCTCATCGTAGGCTTGCTGGACGGTGATGGGTTGGATGAGATTTATCATGTAATCGAGTTAGTTTTGTTAGGGTTTGATCCCTAGTATCCACTATGTTCTGAGATTGATGTTGCTATGACTTTGCTATGCTTAATGCTTGTCACTAGGGCCCGAGCGCCATAATTTCAGATCTGAACCTATTATGTTTTCATGAATATATGTGTGTTCTTGATCCTATCTTGCAAGTTGTAGACACCTATTACGAGTTATGATCCGCATCCCCCAGGGTGACAATAGCTGGGATTCTTTTCGGTGATTACCGTAGTTTGAGGAGTTCATGTATTCACTAAGTGCTAATGCTTTGGCCCGTTCTCTATTAAAAGGATGCCTTAATATCCCTTAGTTTCCAATAGGACCCCGCTGCCACGGGAGGGTAGGACAAAAGATGTCATGCAAGTTCTTTTCCATAAGCACGTATGACTATATATGGAATACATGCCTACATTACATTGATGAATTGGAGCTAGTTCTGTGTCACCTTATGTTTTAACTGTTGCATGATGAATGTCATCCGACATAATTATCCATCACTGATCCATTGCCTACGAGCTTTTCACATATTGATCTTTGCTAAGTTACTTTCCATCGCTACTACTACAATCATTACAAACTGCTACTATTACTTTGCCACCGTTACCGTTACTTCCATATTACTTTGCTACTGAATACTTTGCTGCAGATATTAAGTCTTTCAGGTGTGGTTGAATTGACAACTCAGCTGCTAATACTCGAGAATATTCTTTGGCTCCCCTTGTGTCGAATCAATAAATTTGGGTTAAATACTCTACCCTCGAAAATTGTTGCGATCCCCTATACTTGTGGGTTATCAATGTATTTCCTCAGATGCATCAAATACCTTTGCCATGTGATGTTGATATTCTTCCGGCCTATATGCCCTAGCAGTAGGCCACAACCTTCCAAGCACATCACCATGAAAATATTTTTGAAAATTATGCCACATATGCCTAAAGCACTCTCGCTGCTCAGCTTGAGGAAAAACCTTCTTAACTGCATTTTCAAGACCCTTGCAAGCATTGGTACAGACAGCCAATACCGGACGGGCCCCTATTGCTTTCTTCACTTGATTCATGAACCAAGCCCAATTATCTCCATTTTCAGACTTAATAAAGCCATACACCACCGGAAACATCCAATTGTGACCATCCAAAGCAGTGACTATAGCTAGCTGGCCATTCCATTTTCCATTTAAGTGAGTTGAATCTATGATAATATATGGCCTACATCCATTCAAAAAAACATCCATGCAAGGCTTGAAACCGATAAATAGCTTGCTGAAATGTACTTCACCTTCATGTGTGGTTGTATCAATCTCAACAGTACTCCCAGGAGACCTGAATTCTACTTCAGCCTTGTAGTTGTACAACATCCTGAAGCTTTCTTCCCAACTCCCATATAAGCCAGTTGTTGCTTTTTGTTGCCTTTACACACCATGTGATAGTTAAGTTTGAAACGATGCTCATCTTGCAAGCCTTTAAGTATCTTCACAGCACCAACGGTTGGATCCTTCTTCAATATAGTTGTTGCCTTATCAGCCACCCATGAATGACTTGTCATGCTAGTCACTTTTCCACTCGTTGGACTACAAATGTGCTCCATTTGATGCCTCGCAATCTACAACTACAAAATGGTACAGATCTAGAGGTTATTAACATAACAATAAAGTGCAAGATGAGCACCAAAATGTAAGAAACATATAAAGCACAAAAAGGCAATTACCATATGATACGTCTCCAACATATTTATAATTTTTGATTGTTCCATGTTGTTATATTATCAATCTTGGATGTTTAATATTCATTTTATAGCAATTTTATATCATTTTTTGGGACTAACCTATTGACCTAGTGCCAAGGGATAGTTGATGTTTTTTGCTTGTCTTTTACTTTGCAAAAAATCAGTACCAAACGAAGCCCAAACATCGTGAAACTTTTTGGAGAATTGTTTTGGGCCAGAAGACACCCAGTGGGCCAGAGAAGTGACAGAGAAGAAGGCCGAGGTGGGGGAACACCCACCAGGGCGCGCAAGAGGCCCCTGGCGCGACCTGGTGGGTGGTGCCCACCTCGGGACCCCTCCACCAACTATTAGCTCTATAAATTCTCAAAATATTCGGAAAACCCTAGGGAAGTCGACGAAACAAAATTCTAGCCGCCGCAAGTTCCAGAAACCTCGTGATCTAATCTAACACCATCACGGAGGGGTTCATCTTCCTCATAGGTGCCTCTCCGATGATGCGTGAGTAGACCACCATAGACCTATGGGTCCGTAGGCAGTAGCTAGATGGCTTCCTCTCTCTATTTTGATTCTCAATATAATGGTCTCTTGGAGATCTATTTGATGTAATGATTTTTGTGGTGTGTTTGTTAGGATCCGATGAATTTTGAGTTCATGATCAATTTCTATCCATGAATATGAGTTGATCTTCTTTGATCTCTTATTTGCATGATTAATTATAGCCTCGTATTTCTTCTTCGAATATTTGGTTTAGTTAAGCCAACTAGATCGATTTTTCTTGCCATGGGAAGAGGTGCTTTGTGATGGGTTCGATCTTACGGTGTTCTTTCCCAGCGACATAAGGGGCAACAAGGCACGCATGTATCGTTGCCATTAAGGATAACAAGATGGGGTCTATTTCTACATGAATAGATATTGTCTACATCATGTCACTGTTCTTATTGCATTACTCCGTTTTTCCATGAACTTAATACACTAGATGCATCCTGGATAGCGGTCGATATGTGGAGTAATAGAAGTAGATGCATAATCATTTCGGTCTACTTATCTTGGACGTGATGCCTATATAATGATCATTGCCTAAATATCATCATGATTATTTGATCTTCTATCAATTGCCTAATAGTAATTTGTTCACCCACCGTGTGCTATGCTCATGAGAGAAGCCACTAGTGAAACCTACGACCCAGGGGTCTACTTTTCTAATATATTGTTTTCCGATCTACTATTTTGTTGTTTTGTTTTCAAATATATTAATTCAAAAAACCCTAAAATACCTTGCTGCACTTTTTATTTATTACTTCTTTTATTTTGTGTTCTTGCAAGATCTATTTGCCATACCTATTGCAATCTAATCTATCTTATCATCGTTGAGAGCTTGGCAACCTCTCTTACGCGTCGAATTGCAAGTATTTGTTGTTTGTGTGCAGGTGCCGTTTACAGAGTTGCTTGATCTTCCTCTACGGATTGATACCTTGATTTCTTAACTGAGGGAAATACTTACCGTCGCTGTGCCGCATCATCCCTTCCTCTTTGGGGAAATACCGATGTAGTCTCAAGCCACATCACCATCACATATTTGTCATCCCTCTGCCAAGTAGCAGTGAAAGCCCATTTGCAAGGGTCACCTTTTATGGATTCACCTTTGTAAAAAGTGCGAAACCTCCCTGGCTCATTTTTCTTGGTGTCACATTCAAACTCTCCATTGATAGCCCACTGTTTAAAAGCCTTTCTAATGCAACCATGTTAGGATAAGGTGTCATATCCATGTCTGTGTTTCGTTCATCCCAGGCAATAAGTGGCTCCTCTGGAGCCTTGTCATGAACAACAATTACTGCATCTTTGATATCATCTAAGTCAGCCTCCCCATCAGGAGTAGGAACGACAATAGGACCAAGCTCAGTTGCTCTCTCATCTGATTCTGTTTTTAAACCAAACAGATCAAACATGGCTTTCTCGCCCGGTGGTTTTTCATCCTCATCATTTTTTGGTTCAATCACAAGACTTGACCAATCAGTAATAGCACTACCATTTTCTACTTCATTGCATGAGATCGCCCCCGTGGTTAGGTTTGTCACACTTGATTGATCAGAATCATGCACATACACTGCATCGGTCCGATTCAATATATAAAGAAAAAACAGAAATTTCACACACCAAAACTCATGCATACATCAGTTAGAATAGGGGAATATGATGTTACCTTTTCAGATCCATCACACCCCTTCGTCAATCCAGCCTCCCCACTCAAATCCCCATGTAAATCCCACACAACACGTAGGGTTCAATGATTTAGAAACCCTACCAGAGGAAGAGCTCAAAATCTATGAAAAACGAAAGGGGGGAGAGGTGGCCTTACCTTGGGCCAGCAATGGAAGGTGGTGGACTAGGGAAATGCGGCGAAGCAAGGCGACGGGCGACGGAGCCGGGGTTGTGGTGACGGGCGGCGGGCGATGGCCAGCCAACAATGGAAACACGACGGAGCAGGGTGATGTGCGGCGAAGCAGGGCGACGGGCGGCTGGCACAACGGCTCTGGCGATGGGAGGTCGGGCGCATCTCCTCTAGCGGCTAGGTCGGGACGGGGACAGAAGGCTTTTTCTCGTGCCTTTTGGGGGAAGTGGACAAGGGCAGATTTGGCATTTGCAAATATATTAAGCGCAGGTTCTTTACTTACCAGTTAAATCAAGAGGTAACATCGGGGAAGGGGGGTAACGGAGCAAAAATTAAGCCGCTTCGGGGGTCTTAGAGAAACGCAAAGGAAGAGGGGGGCATAAGATCGAAGGGGGCGAGCTGTGTGTGTGGGTGTTAAAATCAATTCTCCCGTTTGGATAGCACGCATTTAGGAAACCGTTTTTTCTTAATCTCATTTTGCAGTGTAACAAACTAATACTTTGTTTGTTTTAGTCTAACTATAATTCAAGGATATCTAAAACTAGTTCCCGTAAGATGCAAAAACCAAGTTTTTGAAAAAACCACTATTCTATAAACGCACATATACTATCCTCAACATTCGTTCCTACTTCTTAGCCTGGCTCGTTTTCTCTAGGTTCACCCTGTGCAAATCCACTCAGCCAATCACAAACAGATTTAAGACTTTCCAAGTCCAAGCAAGATTTTCTATAGATGCGTACCTAACAGAACTACATGTATTCCTGTTGTGGTTGAGATTTAAATAAAGTCCCTATTTCACCTAAAAAATCAGGATTACCAACAAAACTGGTTTTCCAAAAAATCTTCTTAAAACAAGTTCTACTAAAACTAATTGATATTAATCCTTATCCAAACAACCACTTAGGCTTTTGAAACCTGAATGCATTTTCCTAAGTCCGCTTTTTTAGGTTTTTGAAATTTGCATGGATTCTCGTGAAACACGTGGAAAAAAACACAGTTGTCCTTTATAGTGAAGCACGTCTGTCAAAAAGTGAAAATCATTAGTTCTGCATATCAAAAAGTGAAAAAACACAAAGTGTGTTTCCGCATTTTTCGATTTCTCTTTTAATAATTTTTGGGTTTCTGGTTTTCTTTTATTCACGGGCCGTGTCGTGCCAGCCCCTTTTATGGCCAGGCCAGCTCATATGGCCATGTTTGGGCCCACTCTGCTAAAGCATTTTTAGCCCATGAGCAGTCAGGCCCATCCGTTTCCGCCTGAATCCCCGTCTGCCACGGCCGTTCTACTCGCGAGGCGGCGCATGGCGAGGCGGCGGCCGCCGGCGAGAGAGACGAGGGATCCCGGCGTCGCCCGGTCGGGAGGCGCGACTCCTCCTCCTACGCACTGCGTTCTCCGGCGGCGCCGCTACCCTCGACCCTGGCCTTCCCTCCCCCAGTAAGCGCGCACCATTCCGAAGCGTCTGCCTACTTCGATTTGGTTTGGTTAGAGCATCTGTGTCGCGCCTACTTCGATTGTGATACCAGTATGTGGATCCCGGTTCGATTATCTGAAGAAAAATCTGGCTTCCAGGTTTCGATTTGAGGTGCATTTCTTCTGGGATCTCTTCAAAAACAATACTGTATATGCGCAATCAGTTCCTTCAAGAAACAAACATGGGCCACTCAGGGCACAGGCCATGGCATATATCTTTTGGGATAGCGGTGGTGACAAGCATTGGTACCCAGGGCGGTCGCCCGTGGCGTGGATACTTTCTCTTTTAGATGTTTTTATTGATTTTAGGCTTGGCCCTGGTTGTTTCTTCCTCAGTTTGTCCCATCCCACTTAGAGGCTGCATCAATGTATAACATCATCACATATCTTCCTTGTTAAGGAATCAGTCATATACCTTTTTTTTCTTTGTAGAAATCAACCGCACATCTCATTAATTTTTGTTGGTATATTATCATGTGGATAGATATGTATATTTGATGCCTAAAAAGAGCAGATGTGGTGATGCAATCGGGGCTAGGATGAGTGTCTGTTTCAGCATTAAGATAGCGAGGCAATCGCGGCTACAGCTAGTTTTTTTTGTCTTTTGTGAAGTTATCTTGTACGTCGGTGCAATTAGTGCTCATGCATACATCATGTAGGATAGCGTGCTTGCAACATTGCCAGCCATGCGCCAGGCACCACCGCAAGATCAAATTCACCGGCATGCATTAAGCCATTGATTATATGAGATATCGTCACGACACCTGTGCACAGGAAGACTCCTTGTAGTAGAATTCTTGGTATGCATGACAGCATATGCTATAAATCAGTGAAACTGTTGCATGTTATAAATAATGAAGCTGGCCAAGAAAATTACCTTATCTATCCTCCAGACTTTTTCCTGATGAATATATCTTAAAGCAGCACATCACCATTTGGTTTGTTTTGACATTTGAAAGTTGAGACTTGAGACCCTTTAGGACCTGGAAGTTCTAATGGTTGCAACTGAAGTATTGATATGTTTGCTAATTAATAGGTGAATGGCCTGCTTGCTTTGTTTCTTTCATATGAATACTAGGTACTGAATGAAGAAAAAAATAGTACCGTGTGCGAGAGCTAGGGAGAACATGCATGTGCCCTATATGTGCCTTAGGTAAATTTGGAGTCATGAACATACTGAGAATACATTTGAACATATAGCCATCATTATTACATCGTTCATCACTAGTCGCCAAACAAAATATCACTAAAGCCTAATCAACAAGTGTATAGGCCACACAAAATATAACTAAAGGCTAAGAAGTCTCTCACTAGCATATCGATCTGTTTTTGTCTTTTTTTGAACTTGTTTCTGCATTGACTGTTCGAAATGCAGGTCGGGTCACATCAAAGGGTGTGCCAAAAGCAAGCGTGATGATATAGAACAGATAACATGAAGTCATGATGGTAAGGGTTCACACCTTCTTAGACCATGTACAATGCAAGATGCTTAGTAAATAAACTGTGTTTTTCTTAAGCACCGGCGCTTATGTCTGTGGCAGGGTTGCCTAATTAAGCATCTGCTCTCTACAGATAAGCACCGGCTTGCATTGTACATGGTCTTGCATGTTCTTTACATTGGAAACTGAAGAGGCATAAGAGGACAAAATAATGATGTTAACTTGTATTTCTCAAGTAAGTATATCTTGTTCAACCTCCCTGTCCAAATACAGGTCAGCTTTTCAATAAATCTAATCCTTAAATTCTTGTCCTTTTCTGACATCGTCTGGTATAAGTGTCTATCTTTTGCCCCTGGTGAAGGTCTCACGCCAAAAGAAGGTATTAGATCCATCAAAAACGTTTGTAGCCTCCCTTTCCTCCCCATAGGGTCTCACTGACCTGATGGAAAATCTTTCAGTTTTAGTTCTTGATCAAAATCCGGTTTCCCTGTGGACCGTCTCCAAGACGCTTTCTAGATTCAACTTCAAAGGTGTGCATTTCAATTCCCAAGCATCTCCATTTCATATTTTTTCTTTCCTGTCCAAAAAGGAAGTTGTTTTTAGAGGGAGAATGAAAGATAATAGGCAGTACATCATTTGGATCTGATGAAAGCTGCACATAATTTTGCATATTCATGGGGCTACTATAAAAGGCATGATTTGATGTCTGTTGGTGTCTTCTATCCACACAGGCACATCTGATCGAATTCCGGATATTTGGGATATCAATATAACTATATTTGGATATGATAACATGGCGTTTACTCTCCAAAGTTTTGAGTCTAACTTCTACTGTTCTGTAGTTCTTCCCTTCCTAACACCAGAAGAGGCCCTAGATTCCCTTAAAAGGGGGGTTGCTAAAGATGAGGAGCTTGATTTGATAGTAGCGGAAGTCCATCCTGGCAACACAGAGATGGGCACCTTGGTGCTGTTTCACCACATCCTGAATGAACTTGAAGTTCCTCTCATCAGTAAGCATTTGTATTTAGAGCTGTATTGTTTTAAGAAATTTTCTTCCATCCCAAACTCATTAATCTAGGAGTGTTGTTTCTTGGTTGCAGCTATGTGTGCCTGTGATGAGGCAGTCTCTGCACGCATGACCCGTGGAACATGCTTCAATGTGGTTAAGCCGTTGGATACTAAAACCGTCAATTTTCTAAGAATGAGAGCACTGCAAAACAGGCCTATTAAAAATCACAGGTCTGAAATTGAGGATGAAGAACAGTATGCGTTGAACGTGAATGTCTATTCAGATAATCTGGGTCGGTTCATATGGAGCAGTGAGCTCCATGAAAAGTTCTTGCAGGCTGTTGAAGTGCTTGGGGCGTGTAAGGCTATCTGCACTTGTCTTAAATTATTATGTTTAACAGCTGAACAAGCATGACCTTTGAGTGTGTGTTTTCTTTTTGCCTAACAGCTGCTACGGCTCGAAAAATTCACCAGTACATGAATGCCAAGGATTTGAATTTGACCATACAGCACGTAGCAAGCCATCTCCAGGTGGGTGATCGATTTAGTTTATCTGCAAATGCGGTATTGCCAGTACATCAATAGGCAGTATGTACATTTTTGTTAAATTTTGTTTATTTGAGCCTTATATTTTTCTTTCATCCTATACACTTTCCTGACCGAAACTTTTTGTTTTTACCACTAATTAAGATGTCATTGTCATTCTGCTATAGCCTTGAAGTTCGAAGGCGTCTGTCCAGTCATTGGTTCCCACCACTACACGCTACAGCTGACAATCCCCCTTCCGTGGCCATTGGCCATTGATTGCCACTGCCAACCTGATCCCCCATGCATGAATATTTGGTTAAGATGGAACCTACCACATACTTGCCATTTCTATACATATATATTGATTAACCAACAGAATGGTTGCCGCATTGCCTGAACTAATCCAGCAGAACCAGCTAATTGCAAAAGATCTGCTCACGCTGCTCACCCTGGCACGTTAAGTACCAGTAGCTAGTGCTGCTCGGACAAAGTAATGGTCTCCGAATCTGGTTCGGATTCGGATTTCTGACTCGGCAAGATGTTAGCCTTGAAGTTCGATGGCATGGCCATTGGTCTGTCCAGTCATTGGTTCCCACCACTACACGCTACATCTGACAATCCCCCTTCCGTGGCCATTGGCCATTGATTGCCACTGCCAACCTGATCCCCAATGCATGAATATTTGGTTAAGATGGAACCTACCACGTACTTGCCATTTCTATACATATATATTGATTAACCAACAGAATGGTTGCGGCATTGCCTAAACTAATTCAGCAGAACCAGCTAATTGCAAGAGATCTGTTCATGCTTCTCACCCTGGCACGTTAAGTACCAGCAGCTAGTGCTGCTCGGACAAAGTCATGGTCTCCGAATCTGGCTCGGATTCGGATTTCTGACTCTGCAAGATTTTGAGGGACACGGTAACTAATGTCAATGAGGCTGACATGGATAACGAGTGACCAAAGAAATTGATGTTATGTGCAGATGAGTCCTTTTACCAACTCATGTGCTCATTAATATACAGTGATTGGGCGAAAGGGAAAAAGGAAAAAGTGAAACAAACACCTACTGGAATAGCAGCAGCAACATAATAGTCATTTTTTTATGATTGATTTGATCTTAGTGCCAAAAATAAAACATTTCCCTCTGCTATTTATTTTATGTAAATATATGTTCTGCATTGTTCAACCAATTGGGTAATTTTCTGTGGCAACAGTGTCGAGTTCCAAAATTTTAAAGAACTATATGCACACTGTTGACGAAACAAATAGGAAGAGAACGTTATTTAATATTTGACCTCTTAATTCATACCCTAGTAAAAGCTCACAGTTACGGGCAAGCTTGCATGCTAAATACAAGGGTCAAGATTCCATTTTAACAGGACAAACTTGGAAGGAAAGAATGTTTACAGCGTGATACTCTACCTTGTGTCCTTTGTTATTTCTTAATTTTCCAGAAGAAACACATGTACATGGATGTCTCATACCTGCGTCAGTACTCTCTCTCTCTCTCTCTCTCTCTCTCTCTTTGCATGCCATGGAGATTAAGTTTTGTATGGTGCTCTAGATCAGATTTCAAATTTCCAAACCATGCAGCTTCAGGAGTAGATTTTGTTGCAGAACCAATCACAATTGAAACAAAAAACTTTTTGCATGTTAGCAAGTTATCCTAATTCGTAAATAATCAGACTATCCAAAGCATTATTATAACCCAGTTTACCAAATTAACGGATTAATAGTTGTTATCACGTTTCTGGGAATTTTGTGAATAATGTACTACTGTATTGGTATTTTCTCCTATATAGGTTAAATTGGGGGCTTATTGACGTGACTTTGGTCCAGCCTTAGCTGATGCTAGCAGTAGGGTTTTAGCTTCTTTTTGGCCTTGTTGCAAGTGTTTGTTTTTACTCTTCGTGCTTTCTTGGCACTCTCCTTCTAATACAAAACTAAACACGTCTTGCTGCGTGTTTGAGAAAAAAAAGCATGCATACTCGACAAGTTTCAAGTTCCTCTATTTCAGTGTTGTTATGCTAAAGCGCTAAAATTTCCGCATTACTCTTACTTTCTATATTGTGATGTGTGATCCCTGTCTTGAATGTTCTGTTCTGTATTGTGATGTAGAAACACCGGCTGCGAGCGCAGAAGTTACCTCACGATGAAGGGTGCTATCAACATTATGCCAGCACGAAAGAATTATCTGAGAGGATTGCATCGGCATACAAGGCATCCAGTGCTAAACCCAATAATCATCAGGCAACAACCCAGACGCAGTTCACACATGGGGTTGCCTCTGCTATCTGGGACAAGTACCCCGGGATGGTGTGGTCACATGTGGAAGGAAGTTCAACTGCCTCTGCTATGTGGTACAATTACCCCGGAAAGCCGTGGGGACAAGTGGGGCAGAGCTCGGCCAGAGCACGAGTTTCTCAGACTACTGCAAGCCCACCTCCAGTTGTGTTACATGGTACCAAGTCCATATGGGATAGGTACGAGGAGAGCCTGCAGTACTATAATGAGAGCCTGTCATACAAACGCAGGATGCTGCCTATAAAGAGCAAAGCACTTCATGGATATGGACACAGGGTTTTCATCAACCTGGAGAGAGAGGAGACTGGTCGTACTAAAGCAGCAGGCAAGATTGTCATCAACGTGCAGAGCAATGAGATGCAGAAAGACACCACAGACGAGGTGCACGCCGCAGTTACTCCGCAGGAAGACACAATGAACGAGGTGCACACCTCAGTTACTCTGCAGGAAGGCACCATGGACGGGGCGCACGACGCAGTTACTCCGCATGAAGTGAACGATGTGCCTGTTGCAGCCATGGGCGCTGGTGATCTGATGGATCTTGGGAGCGATGCCCTGCTTGACGGTATGGACAACTACCACCCCGCTGCAGAGAATGCGCAGTCTGAGCCTTTCATTGGCTGGGATTGGGCAGAGGTGGAGAAATTCTGGACAAACCAGATGGAAGGACAGGGGCAGGAGCAGCAAGGCCTTGAACCAGTGGATCTGCTCCAAGTAGATGGCATTTCACCAGAGGAACTGCTCCAGGAAGACGAATCCTTGAACCAGGCGCTTCAGCAGGCAAACCCGGCAAACGTCGCCGAGGACGAACCCATGGCTGAAGAACCCGCCGCTAGAGACGCCCCGGTGTACGATCCTGCGAACCAGTCCGGCGTCGCCGACAACGTGTTCTGGGGCTGGAGCCCCCAGTCTGCGGGCGATGACTACGGCGTGCCGTTCTAGGCCCCGCCGGAAGAGGGGCAACTGAAGAACTGCTTTTTATCTTATAACATAATAATCTAAGACTGGTGAACAGTATAAGCAATAAAGGTTCCTGGGGAGAAATCCCCGGGAGATGTATGGGAGAGCTGCTGATGCTCGGACATGTTTCCATTGCCCTGTGGCATTGGTTAAACCCATTCGTTAATGTCAGTTTCCAGACATTTACGTATTATCTTCCTCTGATGCATTATGACCTGATAATTCCGTATGATTTTCATTGTCAGTTTTATCTAGTCTAGGGTTTTTGTTCTTCGAACGAAGGAGCGCCAGGCTCCCAAGTTCATCACTAGTTCTCTCTCTTCGCAGACAAGTGAAGCAAAGGTACAGAAACCAAGTTGAGGCCCTTACTCTCAGATAGATCATAGATATACAAACTAAAGCTGGAGCTTTAACTAAGCAAGGCTCAATTTATTAGTTCTGCAAACTTGCTATCTTTTACAAATCATGAGAAAAAATTGAAGTGATTATGGTGCCATTGGTGTGACTGGGAAACCAATCTGTAGCTTTAACTCCCAAGGCTGAGGTATGGTTTCTCTCTCAAAAAAGAGATCGAGGTATCAGGTATGGCGTCCTCTTTTACTCCACGGACAGTATTAATTGCAGAATACGTGCATCTTTGTGCACGTATATTAACTCTTTATCTTGGAGTTCTTTATTGTTGCCCGACAAATATTTATAATCTGTTTCCTACTTAAATTTAGCAGTTAGTGTAAATTTTGGTATTGGAAATCAGTGGTTAATACCTATGGTTTAAAACATGCTTCATGGTAAGATGTAAAAGAGTCAATTACATGGCGTCAAAAGCTTTTTTGAGCAATCTTAGAGTGAAAAAAGAAAAAATGATCATCTACATGATGAAAGTATCCTACTCTTTTGAGGTATGCAAAGAGGGTACAAAAGAAGGTGGCACGCATGGTATTACACAGGAGCTACAGCGTAATACTACTCTTTTGTTTCTTTTGAGGTATGCGTCGCAGGAGCACACGCAAGCTCTCTCTTGCCACAACATAATCTTTTTCTTTGCGGAACACCACAACATAGTTAAATTGGAGACGGTGGTATGCATGAATTATGATTTAGTTACACTCAAATAAGCAGAAAAAATAAAGAGTTTAAGCCCTAGGTTCATCCATTAATTACAAGTTGTAGTACAAGGAACGTCAACTTAGTATTCGTTTGATCTACATGTTTGGATATGTTCTTTGACACTTGCAATTAGTAGAAAGTTAAAAACATTATTTTCTGATTGTAATTGTTTCTCAGACTTGATATATTTTTCTCACACTTGTTATTATTTTGTAAACTAGGATACTTGGTCGAGGTTTACACTTTACAGGATAGCCAAACATGAGGAAGAACTGGGGCGCACTTTTTTTTCCTTTTGAAACGGAGGCAAAAGTTATGTCTCATTGATTAATTAAGAAAAAGAAAATTACCTAGTTAATTATAGAAAATTGGATGGAACCATTACAAATAGATCACATACAAACTACTCACACGACAGGGGACCCCACAACCGCACTGGCAGCCCACCAAACTGTCCAATTACACAACCACAACTAACCCTGACACTGCTACCACGTCGAATCACTCCTAATGAGAACATCTCAACACAAGACATCGGGCTCCTCCCGAACCACAATGAGAACAACCGAGGTGCACTTTTATTTCATGGTTTTTGGATGTTCCAGCTGCTTCATCCCATAACATAAGATGTTTTTGCAAATTATGTTAGCTTGCAAAACGCCTTATATTATGGACAGAGGGAGTACCATAATACCGGGTCTTCGGGTATACAACTTCTTGCATTATCTAACCACCACTCGGTACTTCGAAGGCTAGAGGTATCCATTTTCTCTTTTAAAGGGCATTCATGCTAAGACCTTTTTTTTTATCACCATTGGTACCTCAAGCTCAGCCATCGAATGCCAATTTTGTCGAGCACAATGATCAAACCAGTTTTAACGAGAGCATGCGCAAAGGGGCCGGCCCAATTCGCAGGCTTCGAACGAAATATGAAAAATAAGATAGCAATAGCGGAAATCGCGACCTCATGCTGGATAGTAGCGAGGCTAGCTCGGGATGACTAAGAAGCAACACTAAATTAAAGTCTAGCAACAACGACAGATCCATTTTTCGACATTGTTTTGAAAAAATGTATACAGAAATTTCAAAAAATGTTTAAAAGTTGTGATTTTATTTTTCAAAATTTTAATAATAGAATGAACAATGGTTTTTTGAAAAATGTAAACATTTTTTTGAAAAAATGTGAACATGTTTAAAGATTGTAAAAATATATTAAATTCTGAATATTGTTTTAACTGTAGACATTTTTTTAAAATAAATTTAAAATACAAAATGAGTATTTTCTTAGTATACGGTGAACAATATTCAAATACACACTGAATGTTTTTAAAATATATGATGAAATGTTTTTAAATGCATGCTGAACAAATTTTTTATACAAGATTAACATTTTTTATACACAATGAACATTTTTGCGATATGGTGAACTTTTTTTTAAACTTGAACAATTTTTGAAAAGAGGAGCAAAATTTTGAATTTTGAACATTTTTTGGAATTTGGAGTTTTGAATTTATTTTGAACGTGGTCTTTTTAAAATGTGAACAAATTTTGAAATAATGAACACAATTTTGAATTTCAGACCATTTTTCAATATTTAAAGCTTTTTGAAATTATGGACATTTTTGAAAAAAAATCAATTAATGAGAATACGTTTTTTTAATCTTTTTTCCTTGCACGTTTTCAAGGTCATATATAGTGTATCCCCATTTACAACACACGGACATATTTGCTAGTAATATATAAATATTAATAATACGTAGAATTGCTCATTGTGTTCAATCTTATGGATGTAATTCTTCCTCCTAGTTGTGGCCTTGATGTAGAAATTTTTAGTTCAGGCACCTCCTTCCTTAATCCATTGCACATGGGACTAAGCAATCGGGACTAAAGGCCCCCCCACTTTTAGTCCCGGTCGGATTACGAATTGGGACTAAAGGGGCTCGGCGTGGCAGCTTTCTAGAGCAGGGGCTCGAGGATAACACCAACCGGAACTAAAGGGATTTTTTTGATTTTTTTAAAAATCTATTTCTTGACATTTTTTATTTGTTTTTGATTTTCAAATCTTTGAATTATTTGACAATTTAATTTCTAATCACCCCTCCTCATTGCTCCAGTGTGGAACACTCATTTCAAATCGTCTAACTTCCCGGCCAGCCACCCATCATCTCACTGCTCCAACCTCAGCACGCTTAACTTTCAAGTTCTATCTCCCCTAGTTTTCAAGTCTGCACTTGTTGTTTTCTTGACAATAGTAAGCTATCAATCCTATTAACCCTTAGGTCTTGATGTCACGTGATTTAATTTTTTGAATTACAAACAATTATTAAAAAACAAAAATGATTAATTTAAAAACTCTAATTTTTTTCAAAAAAGACAAATTTTCAAAAAAAAAACTCAAAAATTCCCAAAAAATCCAAAATGATAAAAATATCAAAATAAAATATGTAATAATAATATTGAATTTCATTGAAAATAAAATAAGTAATAATATTATTTTATTCATTTTTTTGCCATTTATTCATTTAATATGACATAATTAATATCTTTAAATTTGTAAATCAAAATTCGGAAAATAATATATCCATTATTATTAGAAAAATGTGAGTAATCCAAATATGATATCATTTATTCGACAAATAATTCATTCGCTATTTTTCATGCATTTATCATTGTTTTAGCTAAATGACCCTGAAATTGAAAAACACTATAAATGAACTCTCAAAAGGTTGAAACTTAGCATGGTATCATCATTTCACCCATATAACATGTGCCATAAAGTTGAGAGGGTTACGGCAAATACTGGATGCACTTTGTGTATAAACTAGACAATCCCTTTCGAAGTATTAGAGTTTCGGACGAAAACTCATCTGTTACAAAGGCATTTTATTTTCTAAACTTATCTCAACTCTAGAATTTTTGTGCGTTGAACATGCACCATTTAAAGACACATCATCAATTTTTAATCCTTTCCTACTTCATTTGCTATTTTTCATGCATTTACTGATTTTTTTAGCTAAATGACCCTGAAATTAAAAAACACTACAAATGAATTCTGAAAAGGTTAAAACTTGGCATGGTATCATCATTTTACCCACATAGCATGTGCTAAAAAGTTGAGATAGTTACGGTAAAAACTGGATGTACTTCGTATACAAACGAGACAATCTCTTTCGAAATATCTGAGTTTCAGACGAAAACTCATGTGTTACAAAGGCATTTCATTTTTTAAACTTATTTCAACTCCAGAATTTTTGTGCGTTGAACATGCACCATTAAAAGGCACATTATCAATTCTCAACCCTTTCCCATTTCATTTGTTATTTTTCATTCATTCATTGATTTTTTGAGCTATAAAACTAAAAGAGGTAAACATAATCTGTTTTTGATCAAAACACCCATTTAAAATAATCTAAAAAATATCAAAATTGAATATAATGATAAAACACACTAATATTAAATAACAGGAAAAAGAATCACTCAAAAATCTATTTTCAAAGTAAAGTTATTCAAAAATAGTGATTCACACAAATTTCGCTCAAAAACTCTAAGTATTTTGCTGTAAGTACAAACAAAAGAAAATAAATAAAACAAAAATAGAAAAAACCCGGAAAAAGACCTTTAGTAATTAAACCGGTTTATCGTGCTGAACATTTTGATATATTAAAGTTTTTTCTCCGACATCGTATGCAAAAGTTATAGCCATTTTACTTTTTCATAACACTTTAGTCCCGGTTGGAGACACCAACCGGGACTGGTACCCTTTAATCCCGGTTGGTGTCTCCAACTGGGACTAAAGGTCCCATTTGAACCAGGACTGATGCCTGTCGAGCCCCGTCCGACGTCCTAGCCGCTCGAACCGGGACTAATGCTCACATTAGTCCCGGTTTGTAATGCGACCGGGACTATTGCTCCTATCCGGCTAGGACGAAAGCCCTGTTTTCTACTAGTGATCGCTCTCGTCCATGCTCTATCTATGATCACTAACTCTCCCAAGTGTTGCCTACCTCATACCAAATCTGTCGGCAGCTACTGTAGGGCTACTCACGGTTTAGGGTTCTTAGATAGAGGAAAGTGCGGTCATTTCCCCCTCCCCTAGCATTCATATGTTTTCTTCATTCCCCCTAATCTCTTGGGCTAGCTCCCCCACCGCAAGGGTCGTCGCTTAGTCCCTCTCTTTTGGCACCCAGCCTCGCCAGTGGGCTTCTACACGTGTGCAATCAGTGGTGCTGCGACCGGCGCCGACGGAGTTGTGACCATGTGGGCAATGTTTACCGAATTAAACGCAATGCACCCACTCACTTGTTAAAAGCATGCACGAGAAAGACTGGTTGTGGCATGTAGACCCGCCCAATAATCTAACCTAACCCCCTTTTGAATTGCAGGATGGGTCCACCCAAAATTTCCCCAAACCCTTCATGTAATCCTACAAGGAAATGTTGTGCATAGAATTGACGAAACACAGCCTGTCAAAAATCGAGCCCACATGTGTGTGCGTTGACTTAGCCTCTTTCATATAGATATAGATATAGATATAGATATAAATATAAATATATAGATATAGATATAGATATAAATATATAGATGTAGATATAGATAGGAATGCAAGCAAACACATCCCGGTATATCTGCGGCCAACATAGATGAACTAATATGATGTTGTTTTAATAATACTCATGTAGACATACGATGACGCGTGGACGCCGTTCGTCTACATCCCTAGATATAGATAAAGATATTAGTATGGATGTAGATTGATAGATATAGAAACACTGCTAGTACAATTGTTAGATCAAGCATATATATGCAAGTGGTCAAAAAGTAAAGTTTTGTTATCATTGTTGTATAATTTAGGTTAAAGGCCCATGTAAAGCCAAAAGATGCATCAACACTCAGGAAATACTATAATTTTATTCATATCATGCATTGACTTCGAGGTGCCAACAAACTTTCATGAAATTATAGGCAACAAGTAATAACTGATTCGAAAAAGGCCAATACTATTTTGCTTAATTCGCAGCAGCCATCGTAGCTGAGCTGACGCACAGCCCAACCTCAAAGCTAAATACTGAATAATAATAAAAGAATACCATTAAATTATAGGTAAAGTCAAAATTTCATTAACTATGGGCACTCGACCAAACAAATAAACCGAGGGAATACCAATTATAGTTACCAGCCTTGTCCCTTCACAAAGTTAAATCTTATTGTCGTAGTCAAGGTTTGCAGGTTGGCAAATAAAATAAACTGTATGTACGACTATAGTAACATGTCTATGCAACTTTATGTTGATGTAAAACTGGATGTCACAGTTGAGAAGGTTCTTCGAGTCCAAGAATAAAACATTTTCCTTATCCCAATGCCATTGCGTGCAAATATATCATGAGATCGCAATGATATCTTTATTTTTTTGCTGGAGAGATCTAAGCCAACTGTGCACATAGATCGTGTAACACATATAGGAACTTGCATGGTCTTGACGACCGAGCACCGCAACAACTGGTTTTCTATAGGTGACCCACATAAAGAGCATGCATGTACATTGTGCCATAGAAGTTTAAACAATTAAGTCGAGGCTATTAACAACCTTTGGAAAGTAAATAAATTAAATAATTATCCGATGTATTGCATATGCCTTAACAAAAATAAACATGTTGATATGGTTTGCATGAGCTCAATAATAATGTTAGTGGATGGTGATTTTTTTTAGAACGAAGGCTCAAAAAGAGTCCGGCTTTAAATTAACAAAGCCATCAACCGGCCAGGGATTACACAAGGCCACCATTACAACCAACTGATAGCAAAAAAGAAAAAAAAAGCAGCAGATACAAGTTGATGCTGGGGTAGCTTACAAGCACCAAAGACTACACGCCCCAAAGAAGTAATCAGAATAAGCACTAGCTTGTAGTCGACGGCGTCCTGAGAGCGAGCTTGATCCAGTAAAGCAAACATATGGGAAATTCGAGCGGAGCCAATGCCCAACGTCCATGAACCGAGCCCCCATCTACACTGGGAGGTGAAAATCGTAAGCATGCCGCTCCTCTCCAAATCCGGAGGGGACCCCTGCCCCTCGCCTTGGCTCGAAAGGCGTCGGACCATCGGAAGATGGAATTGCTCCCCCTAGAGCAAGGAATGGACATGGTTCCAGGCACCAAGGGAGATACTTAGCTCGACATGCCGTTGCACGAAGGAAACCAGACGAAAGCCCATACTGCGGCTCATTGTAGCAAGCACGAAAAGGAAAAACTGCACAAGGGATATGCCTCTGAACAAACAAACAGTGAGAAAATGAAGCATCCATAACTGGAATCAGATCAGCCCGCAGGAATCAGCTTCGTATCCCTACAACCGCATCTTGTTGCTGCCGACAATAGAGAGGATCCCTATCCTCTCCCTGCCCAAGCAAGCACAAATCGGGCAACGAACAAATCAAAAGGATTGCGGACGAGCACTAATTCAAAGACAAAGAACCATGTTCCAAATTCCTCACTGGTGATGTAGCCACCCCAACCACCATCGCTCATCACTCCTGCACACTCCCACCTTGCCCAAGCTGGCACCTTCAAGAAGGAGACGACGCACGATGCGTCGTTGCCATCCAGTCTCAACAAGACAAGGGATTTCTCCCGGGGAAGGAGCAGGAGGGAGAGGGCACGAACCTCGACAATGCCTCCGAGGAGGGGAACGACACCGGTCGGTGTCGCCGCCGCCGTGGCCAGAGAGACCAGCCAAGGGTTTCTCCTGATTCGGTCCGCAGCTCTAGCGAGCCCAACAATGGATCCGACGACTAGAGGCCATCGGCGACCAGATCCGGCAGGCAAAGTGGAGCGAGAGGGAGGGAGGCTGCCTTCAGATCCGGCCGCAAGCGAGGAGGGCGCAACTCCCGCTGCAACCGGCGACAACACCTACCGTCCCTCGCCACCCTCGCGGCCGAGGAAACGAAGGGGCACCACCTGTGCCGCCGCTTGCTGAAGACAGCGCCATTGCGCCATCCGAGGCCGCCGCCTCGGCCTCCTGAGCCCTTCGACCGGGAGCAGCCAAATCCTCGCCGCCGCCGTCCTTGACGGCCATGCGGGCTTCGCAGGAGGTCTCCTCGGGCGGCGACGAGGGGGGGGGGGGGGAAGAAGGCAGGAGGGGAGGGTCCGCGGCTAGGTTTCGACGCCCGAGTCGCCCCAAGCAGAGGGACGCGGGGGCCAGGAGAAAGTGGATGGTGATGTGACGCTTGGTGAGGTGTGGGGCTTGCATGATAAGAGAATTAGAGATAATGAGATATGATTTGCATGGGCTGAAAAATAATGTTAGTGGATGCTGACGTGACACACTTGGCGATGTGAAAGGCTTGCATGTTGAGAGAATTAGTAGTAGCAGGGATGAACTATTTATGTATATAAGATATGAGTGCCATATCAGCTCCACCCAAGGGAAACCTTACTTGTTAAAATGGAGTTTCTACTTCAAAAGCACACACTTTATGTTTATGTTGGAAAAACTTCTATTTAACTAAAATATCATGAACATTTGAAGTAGATAATATCTTCCTACCATGCAATATCGACTTTCTACTTATAAACACAAACATATTAGAAAAACTTTATATACAAAAACATTAAAGTTTTGACTGAGATGATACCTTTTTACCAGGAAATATAGAAATTACATTTTTATTACAAATTTTCTACTGAATGGTAAAACTTTCTAATCGGAAGCAAATCGGTTGACTTACATAGTACATTCTATTTGGAAGTATAGACTTTCTAATAGAGGAATATAAACTTTCTACCAAACTCACACATTTGTACTGAAATACAAATATCTTTTCACTTAGGTGACCACACTTCCTACTCAGAAAATATAAACTGTTCAGCAAGAAACAATAAACTTTTGTGCTAGAAAATAAACCGCATACATATTTTTAATAATTCGACGGCCATTTGTTTTACTTTGAAAATTGTCCATGGCCACTGCTAATACACACAAATAACATAACAAAGTGTGCTCTTTTTGTTTGAAGGGGAGCATGTTCATGGGATGAGCTATTCGGAATGGGTGCGCAGCTGAATAGTGACCACTATGTAGTGGACCAATGTGGTGATCACACAGGCAAGGAACACACCGCAATAAAAAAGAAGAGAAAAGTGGGTGGCCCTCAGTCGCCGCATGTTGCGACCGTTACCATTTTTGGTTTGTGTGGCCAGGCTGGGCTGGTCATTTATTTTCGGGGTTGGTGGCAGGAGCCGTTTCTTTACTTGCCTGAGAGCAAGTACAATAGAGCTGACTCAGCAGGTTATAAAAAATAAACTAATATTTTTTTGCTTAGTTGGAGGAGAGAAAAGAGGAGAGAAAAGATAAGCGGACTCTTCGTGAAGAGCCAGCTCTAGCACGTGCTCCTAGGCACTTTGTGAGAGTGAAAGGTGGGCCACATAACAAAAAACTAGTACACTCTATTATACATGTTGGCTATAAAATGGGTTCTAGATGACATGGCAATGGCTTACATCTGGCTATACTATTAACCATGCTCGGAAATGTAAGCAATTAAAGGATGACTGCTGGAATTTCGTCGGCGACTTGACCTCACCCATCCCCGGCATCTACCTACAATTCTTCTCCCTAACCCCAATTTGACCAGCGTTCCCCAACATCAATGACGACGGTATCTGAGCTGCTCGAGGACGACGACCTCCTCACTAAGATCCTCCTCCGCACCATCTTCCCCACCACCCTTCTAAAGAGCGCCCTCGTATGCACACGCTGGCTCACCCATGCCTCCGACCATGCCTTTCTCCGTCGATTTCGTGAGATCCACCCGCCTCGCCTTCTTGGCTTCTACATCAACAGAGGTCAGAACACCCCACACTTCATCCCAATATTACCCCATCCCCTTGAATTTGCTGGTGTCATCCATCGCGCAACCTCTAGCTTGGACACCTATCAGAGGGTCCCGTCGGTACCAACCTACATCCTTGCCTGCCGGAACGACAATGTCCTCATTAGGCAGCATGATAATGTTGGAACCACGTTTGTAGTGCACAACGTGGTGTGTCCCGAGAGAGGCATGGACATCCCCCCACTATTTCCACGCCCCTAATTTCAGTACTTATTTGACACTACTTACTCTAGAATCCTGTCAAAAGAAGAAGGTGATGACTTGTCTTACTTGTATGTGTTGATGCACCAAACAAGGGATGGAAAACATAGGGTATACATATATATCTTGAGACATGGCATATGGTGCATGAATCATATCTTGACCATACAACAGCCCCCTCGTCCATGGTCAGTACATAAATCTCTGTTGTCCAACAATAAAATCTATGTGCCAGCTAGTTGGAGAAACATTATTGTCTTGGATTTGGCGGCCTCAAGTTTCTCCTTAATTGAGCTCCCAGAAGGGATGGAGTATGGTGAGAGAAACACCATATTGTCACAGGCCGATGATGTTGTTGGTGTATATCTAATCCATGTCAAGAAGTTTCAAATTCGCATCTGGCTGCACAATGGGTACACATGGTTACTGATGGACACCATTTATTTGCGTGAGATGTGTGCTGATTTCATTATGGCAGATGGCAATACTTCTCTCCTGATAAACCAGGCAGGAGACAATGCCGAGTTTGTGTTCTTGGACATGGGTCGATGCACATTCCTCTTGGATCAATCGCAGAACAATGCATAAGGTGTATGAGAAGGAAGACGGTGATAAATTTTTCTATGAAATCCATCCTCTTATGATGATCTGGCCTCCCGCATTTCCTGCCCTCAAGGATGATCCTACAAGGTTTTTTTGGCCTTCATATAATCTATTTGTTTTGTTGAGGTTATAATGTTTTTTTGCATTGTACACTCTATTAATCTATTTTCTATTATGTTGCTTTGTCTTGTCATGTGCTTTAAAGCTGAAATCTGTTGCCTAGATCAATACACCATCATATCCATTGTAGTTGCGGAATGAATGGCTTTGCCAAACTATTAGTCCTCCATTATTTTAGTTAATGTTCATCAACAATTATGGTGTAGTACATTCATGGAGTGGTGATAGGTACATGATTGATTCCTCGGGCCATTTTAGGAATACTATTAAGGAACATTGAAGATGTTTTCTGTATCCGTAAGATGATTTATAAATGATGTAGTTGATTTTTTCTCTATGTGGTCATATGGCATGTGTTGTTGTCTTGGGTTATATATCCAGGAATTTAGAGGAAGGGATTAACAATTGAAGAACGGAAGTTCATGTAGTGCATCCTCATTTCTCATATATTGATACCACATTATCTGAACTCTTATCACCAGTAAGCTAACCTTGAATGGTGAACCTCACTCATGTTACTCTGGATGTAGATACTTGCGTTTTTTTAGAATACTGTAGTTTTTATTTTTGCGAGAAAGAATATTACAGTGTCATGGAATAAAATTTTCACGCATGTCTATTTCAACATGCCATTATTCACACACCTATCAGTTCTTGATAGCACAATTTACACCGACACCTTTGTGTTGTTGAATATTTTCAGTTTAGATATACCACCATGATATTCTCGCCCTTCATGTCAGTGTATAATCCGTTCTAACAAGACAATGTTTGGATCCTCTCTGCTCCACAACCGCAGCTCCCAGAGCGGAGGGAGCGACAACACAATTACACGGAGTTGCTCAAATCGAGCTCCTCATGCGGAGCGGAGTTGTGAGACCTGGAGAGGTTTCAAACATGCACCAACTCCCCCTTGATGATTGTTAACCTTGTTGACTATTGTTTCTTTACTTTTCATGTTGTAGAAGGAAAAATACACCACGTTTGGGGCATCAAAGCATCTAGTCATCATTGCTTGATCAATTATATCATTCTGCATTTTGAGTGACACACAACATTTGACAGTTGTTGCAAAAGTACTTCCCTTATCAATTTGTGTTGGCTCGCTGATGCTTAATCATATTCATACCTAATCCTTGTTCTATTTCCTTTTTAGGAATGAGATGTGAAGGTTGAAGAACAAGCATATCGATGTGCACTATCTCCACCATCGATAAAATGGAGCTCCATCGTAGATGAGTTGAGAATAAATGCACCTTCAATGTTTCTATTTATTGTCATAGATGACATGTGGCAAGAAATTTATGAGCATCTATTTTTAATTACTAGATCTATCTCAGTGTATGGGGTTTGAGACTATTATTATGCTTGATTATCATGATACATCTTTTGCATGATTTCTTCACCTTGTTATTACCTCACTAGTCTTGTATCACGATTTATGCTTGCTATCTACATAATGTGAGAAAGGGAGAGAGAAAAGATGACAATGTCAACTCTGTCTTACACCTAATTGTTCTTTGCCTGCAATTATCTATGTGCTACCACTTTTAGGTAGGTGTTGTGCAGATGGATGCAAACCTAATTTGAGTAAACCTGCTCAACAATGGAGCCCACAAATATGCTGCAATTTGACGTGGCTTGAGAATGCGTCGATAATTCCCCAATGAGGAAGGGATGATGCAGCACATCGACGGTAAGTATTTACCTCAGTTTATGAAACCAAGGTATCAATCCGTAGAGGAAGATCACACACCCACGTAAACAAAACCAGCACACAAACCACAAATACTTGCAACCCGACGCGAAAGAGAGGTCACGCTTTTTATGGTATAAGATAGATTAGGTAATGATAGTTTTGGAAAATAGATCTCGCGAGAACACAAAGTAAAATAAATAAACAAAAAGTGCAGCAAGGTATTTTTGTTTTTTTGGATTAATAGATCTGAAAACAAAAGATGCAAATAGTAGATCAGAAAGCAATATGTTGGAAAAGTACACCCGGGTGTCGTAGGTTTCACTAGTGACTTCTCTCATGAGTATAGCGCACGGTGGATGAACAAATTACTGTTGGCAATTGCTAGAATATCAAATAATCATGACGATATCCAAGCAATGATCATTATATAGGCATCACATCCAAGACAAGTAGACCGAAACGATTCTGCATCTACTTCTATTACTCCACACATCGACCGCTATCTAGGATGCATCTAGTGTATTAAGTTCATGGGAAAACGGAGTAATGCAATAATAACGGTGACATGATGTGGATAAGATCTATTCATGTAGGAATAGACCCTATCTTGTTATCCTTAATGGTAACTATACATGCGTGTCTTGCTGCCCCTTCTGTCACTGGGTAAGAACACTGCAAGATCGAACCTATCACAAAGCATCTCTTCCCATGGCAAGAAAAATCGATTTAGTTGGCCTAACTAAACCAAAGATTCGAAGAAGAAATACAAGGCTATAAGTAATCACGCAAATAAGAGATCAAAGAAGACTCAAATCATATTCATGGATAGAAACTGACCATGAACTCAAAATTCATCGGATCCCAACAAACACACCGCAAAAGTCATTACATCAAATAGATATCCAAGAGACCATTGTATTGAGAAACATAGAGAGAGAGGAAGCCATCTAGCTACTGCCTACGGACCCATAGGTCTATGGTGGACTACTCACGCATCATCGGAGAGGCACCTATGAAGAAGATGAACCCCTCTGTGATGGTGTCAGATTGGATCTCGAGGTTCTGGAACTTGAGGCGGTTGGAATTGTGTTTTGTCGACTCCCCTAGGTTTTTTGGATTTTCTGGGAATTTATAGGCTCGTTAGTAGCTTGAGGGGGTGCCCGAGGTGCCCACCCTCTACCAGGCTGCGCCAGGGGCCTCTAGCGCGCCCTGGTGGATGGTGGCCACCCTGGCCCCCCTCTTCTGGTGTTGTTTGGCCTATCTGCTTCTTTTTGGTCCATAAAAATCCACAAAAATCCCTACAGTGGTTGGGCTCCGTTTGGTACTGATTTTCTACGAAGTAAAAAACAAGCAAAACCAACAACTCGCATTTTGGCACTGTGTCAATAGGTTAGTCCCAAAAAATGATATGAAGTTTCTATAAAATGATTGTAAAACATCCAAGATTGAGAATATAACAACATGGAACAAGCAAAAATTATAGATACGTTGGAGACGTATCACAATTTGTTATACAATATGGTTCCACATCAATCTCAACCTTCATGAGAACATGCTCCCTATCCTTCCAAGGGATGCTCAGAATTCAAGCCGTAGCTACTGTATACTCTCTTGTGGCTCATGCTAAAGCTCATGTCCTTCTTCTGGCCGTATATAGTTCCAAGTGTCGGTGTCAAAACCAGCGGATCTCGGGTAGGGGATCCCGAGCTGTGGATCTTTGGGTCAACGGGGAACAAGAAACACAGGCAAAATATTTACCCAAGCCCGGTCCCTCTCGAAGAGGTAAAACCCTACGTCCTTCTTGATTATATTGATGTGTACAACGATTACAGAGTCGATGTACCACAAGATCAGATGAACTAAACTCTAGACGAGTAGGATGAAGGTTCTGCCTATGAACTAAACCCTCCAGTTTATATAGACACCGGGGGTACCTAGGGTTACACATGGTCGGTTGCCATCAGGGAATTAACATGCCGATTCTGCCATCTTGACTTGGAGGACACACCAGGGCACCAGAGGTTTCCTTGCCGAACACGGAGTCACCTCATAGCTCGGCCTTCCAGCAATAGTCATAAAGAGGCCCACCTGTCCGGGCGATAAGGGATAGACCGGCATCCCGAGGCCCCCTTAGTCCTGGAGTTCCTCAGTAGCACCCGAACTAGACTCCAGTGTTGGGGTCCACGATCCCCTACAGCTTCACGCACCCAAAGTCTCCAGCTTGCGAGGCGAGTTCTTCTCCCCTTCTATGTTCGGCCTATACTAGTTCGACCACCAATGACTTCATGATTTCCGAACAGTATGTGTTACTTAGCCTCGAAGGCCAACTGATCGATTGTGAACAATGCATTCGTCTGACAACTTTAGCGAAAGGTCATGGTCGGTGACCACCACGAACCAGTTATGAAAACTTGATTCGTGGTTCGAGGCAGTTCCTCTATTGGCACGTTCCATCAATATGGAGATCATGCCCTGTTCTTTAAGGGATATGATCAACGATTGAGGTTATCCCACACGTGCATATCAGCATGATTATATCGAGAAATGGCGAGGTTTGTGGCGTAGCAAAGGGACTCTTGGTATTACGGTGTCTTATAAAAGGGAAACAACCACCAAAGCCTCCATACGCTTCTTAGATCCCCAATTACTATTGCCTTCCCAATATCTTGAGCTCTAAGCGCCCAGATCCATTCCTCCCACAAATCTCCTCAAGACACTCCTCAGTTCGGCCATGACCGGTTCTGGTTCCAAGGGCAAGTGAGAGGCCTCATGCGTCACCGACGATGACATCCAAGAGCTGAAGCGCACCGACTCTCTTCTAACCGATGTCGTCCACAATGCTTCGGAGAAGGGCCGGGTCATCCCCATGCCGAGGCAAGGCGAGAGGGTGGTGTTCATACCCCACTTCATCGAGGGACTTGGCTACCCGCTCCACCCCTTTGTTAGGTGTTTGATGTCCTTCTACGGGTTGGATTTTCACGATCTCGCCTCGAACTCCTTCTTGCACATTTCGGCCTTCATTGCTATCTGTGAGGTCTTTTTGTGGGTCCAGCCACACTTCGGCTTGTGGCTAAAAGTCTTCAATGTTAAGCCAAAGATAGTCAACAGCCAGCAGGCGGACTGCATGGGGGCGGCGATCATCAAGCTCCCTCGGGTTGAGTGGCCGGAAGGTACCTTTATAGATAACGTCAATATTTGGCAAAAAGAGTTGTTTTATATCACCGAACCACGTGGCGCGGACTGGGTAGCACCCTCCGAATTCAGATCCGGACCTCCTACGTGACTGGTGTCATGGATCAGGAAGGGCCTCGACTAGTGGTCGATAGCAAAGGTGAAGGCGATGCAGAAGCGCATCTCCCAGATGATAAAGGAGAAGATCAAACTGACCGGCGTGGTTCATATCATGCTTCGCTGCTGCCTCCTACCTTACCAACATCGATCCACTCCAATTTGGTCGTACAAGCCCACAGACTCTGCCACCGTGCTCCATTTTTACCGCACCATCCACGACAAGATGTGGAAAGTGCTGTTGAAGCCCCAAAAGGACTAGCCGGACAAGGAAGAAGACATCAGCCTTGACACCGCACACCCTCCTCGGTAGGTACAATAAAGTTTTACTCTTATTTTCCAGTGCTGACTTTTAACAAGGAACCCGGCCGTTTCTTCCCCACATCCATAGGGCTGGATAGAGAAAGCTGAGTGGATTGATGGCTGATAACCCACAAGTATAGGGGGTCACAACAGTTTTCGAGGGTAGAGTATTCAACCCAAATTTATTGATTTGACACTAGGGGAGCAAAAGAAAATTCTTGAGTATTAGCAGCTGAGTTGTCAATTCAACCACACATGAAAGGCTTAATATCTGCAGTAAAGTATTCAGTAGTAAAGTAATATGGAAATAATGGTAACAGTGGCAAAGTGATAGTAGCAGTTTGTAGTGATTGTAACAGTAGCAACGGAAAAGTAACTTAGGAAAGATCAATATGTGAAAAGCTCGTAGGCAATGGATCAGTGAAGGATAATTATGTCGGATGGCTTTCATCATGCAAGGGTTATAAAATAGGGTGCACAGAACTAGCTCCAATTCATCAATGTAATGTAGGCATGTATTCCATATATAGTCATACATGCTTATGGAAAAGAACTTGCATGACATCTTTTGTCCTACCCTCCCATGGCAGCGGGGCCCTAATGGAAACTAAGGGATGTTAAGGCCTCCTTTTAGAGAAATGAACCAAAGCATTAGCACTTAGTGAATACATGAACTCCTCAAACTACGGTAATCACCGGAAAGAATCCCAGTTATTGTCACCCTGGGGGATGCGGATCATAACTCGTAATAGGTATCTATGACTTGCAATATAGGATCAAGAACACATATATATTCATGATAACATAATAGGTTCAGATCTAAAATCATGGCACTCGGGCCCTAGTGACAAGCATTAAGCATAGCAAAGTCATAGCAACATCAATCTCAGAACATAGTGGATACTAGGGATCAAACCCTAACAAAACTAACTCGATTACATGATAAATCTCATCCAACCCATCACCGTCCAGCAAGCCTACGATGGAATTACGCACGAACGGTGGAGAGCATCATGGAATTGGTGTTGAAGGATGGTTGGTGATGACGAAGGCGTCGATTTCCCCTCTCCGGAGCCCAAAACGGACTCCAGATCTGGTCTCCCGAGGAAGAACAGGAGGTGCTGGCGGCTCCATATCATGAAATGCGATGAACTCTTCTCCTTGATTTTTTCTCCCCAAATAGGAATATATAGAAGTGGAAACGAGGTCGGAGGAGCGACAGGGGGCCCACAGGCTTGTGGCCAGGTGGTGGGCCCCCTGCAGTTGATTCTTTTGCCAATATTTTTTATTAATTCCAAAAATATTCTCCATAAATTTTCAAGTCAATACGAGAACTTTTATTTCTGCACAAAAATAACACCAGGGCAATTCTGCTGAAAACAACGTCAATCCGGGTTAGTTCCATTCAAATCATGCAAATTAGAGTCCAAAACAAGGGCAAAAGAGTTTGAAAAAGTAGATATGTTGGAGACATATCAACTCCCCCAAGCTTAAACCTTTGCTTGTCCTCAAGCAATTCAGTTGATAAACTGAAAGTGACAAAGAAAAAATTTTACAAACTCTGTTTGATCTTGCTGTTGTAAATATGTCCAACTTATGTTCAGGTTTTCAGCAAAGATTATGAACTAATCACATTCACAATAACATTTAAGTCTCACACTTACTCATATCAATGGCATAATCAACTAGCGAGCAATAATAATAAGTCTCAGATGACAACAATTTTATCAAAACAATCATGATACAATATGACATAATGGTATCTCGCTAGCCCTTTTTGAGACCGCAAAACATAAATGCAGAGCACCTCTGGAGAACAAGGACTGGCTAGACATTTTAATTTATGGTAAAAGAGATCCAGTCACACTCATACTCAACATCAATTACTAGAAAAGCATACAAATGACAGTGGTGCTCTCTAACTAGTGCCTTTTATAAGAGGATGATGACTCGACAGTAAAATAAAATAGATAGGCCCTTCACAGAGGGAAGCATTGATTTGCAGAGGTGACAGAGCTTGAATTTTTAAAACATGGATGAATAATAATTTTGAGCGGTATGCTTTCATTGCCAACATAAAAACTAAGAGATCTCGATATCTTCCATGCTAGATAAATTATAGGCGGTTCCCAAACAGAATAGTAAAGTTTTTACCCCCTCCACCAAATCAATCACACTCCACAGCAGGCCAAATCCACGGGTACCGTCCATACAAACACAATCCTAGGGGAGTTTTGTTTATTATACTCTGGTTTGATTTTTGAGCATGGAACTGGGCATCCCAAATACTAGCCACTTCCTCATGAATGATAGTGAATCAACACCTATCGTGAGAATAACCCACCTAACATGGAAGATATTGAGAGCCCCAGTCACTACATGAGCGATTTGGGCTTACAAAATGGAATATTTGTTTGAAGGTTTGGAGAGTGGCACATGCAAATTTACTTGGGACGATAGGTAAATACCGCATATAGGTATGTGTGGTGGACTCATATGGAACAACTTTGGGTTTATGGAGATGGATGCACAAGCAGTATTCTCGCTTAGTACAAGTGAAGGCTAGCAAAAGACTAGGGATCGACCAACTAGAGAACGACAACAATCATAAACATGCTTTGAGATTGACCAACATTGAATACAAGCATGAGTAGGATATAAATCACCATGAACATAAACATCGTGGATACTATGTTGGTTCTGTTTCAACTACATGCGTGAACATGTGCCAAGTCAAGCCACTCGAATCATTCAGAGGAGGATACCATTCTATCATACTACATCACAACCATTTTAATATGCATGTTGACACTCAAAACAAACCATTATTAACTCTTAGCTAATTAAGCATGGCATGAATAACTATAATCTCTAATTGTCATTGCAAACATGTTCAACCCATAATGAGCTGAATCCCGAACGATGAGCTAATCATATTTACAAAAACAACATAGTTAGAGTTCATACCGTATTTTCTCCATCTCGGTCATTTCATCATATATCGTCATTATTGCCTTTCACTTGCGCGACCGAACAATGTGAATAATAAGAGTGCATGTGCATTGGACTAAGCTGGAATCTGCAGGCAGTAACTCAAAGGAGAAGACAAGGAAATATGGGCTCTATGTAAGATAAACAATAATGCATATGAGAGCCACTTAACATTTCATCATGGTGTTCTCCTCACGACCCAAAGAAATGAAGTTTCAAAGCAAGAACGAGAAAAACTATTTACACGGGAAAACTCCCAACAAGCACAAGAAGAATGAGAAATCTTTTTGGGTTTTCTTTTAATGCTACAACTAAACAAACTAGAAGGTAAAGCTAGAGCTAATTTTTTTGGATTTTCTTAAAGATTAATCAAACACACAAGAAGAAAGCATAAAGAAGAAATAAACTACCATGGATAGTACAATGAAAAAGTATGAACACCGACAACTGAAATGAGTGTGTGAACATGAATGTAATGTCGATGAAAAATACGTACTCCCCCAAGCCTAGGCTTTTATCCCGAGTAGGTCTAGGGCCATGGCTGGCCCGAATAATATCCAAAGTCATAGTTGGGGTTGTACTAGGCTGCGGCGGCTACCGCCTGAATGACTGCAGCGTGAAGGCGAGCTGATTCCGCCTTCCTCTCGTACTCGTTTGCCTCCTCTCTGGTTATAAAGTATCTCAGTTTTTCCTGAAAGTTAAAGAAGGCAGGAGTAGGAAGGGTAACATGGACAACATGTTGTCTGTCAAAAATTACTCGGTACTGGAGGGATTGTTTGTTCCTTTCAAGAAACTGGTAGCACACCAAAGCCTCATAATCAAGAAAAGCAAGGGCTAACTCAATATCATTCTCTCTTATGGGTACCCCAAGATACTTAGCTACACGGGTGGCATAAATTCCACCAAAGAAATCTCCATCCTTAGCATTAAGATGTAACCTCCTGGCAATAATATCCCCCAAGTTATATTGTCTATCTACCATTACAGCACTCTTAAGAATACTCAGGCCAGGCACGCAAAGGTGGCTATGATCATGTTTTCCGTTAATACATCTACCTATGAAGAGAGCAAAATAATGTATAGCCGGAAAATGAATGCTCCCCAAAGTAGCTTGTGTAATGATTCTAGTTTCTCCCACCGTGATGCTAGCAAGGAAATCATAATATTCATTTTTATTGAGGATCACTATGGCTACCCCACTGTGGAATTTTGCATGCATCATTAAAATCCTATAGGTCCATGGTATAGGACTTATTATAAAGATTAAATAGAACAGAATGAGAATTACGCCTGGATGAAAATTCAAACCTCTGCACGAAAGAATTAGTGAGTTGATAATATTGCTTGCATCGGTCTGAAATAAAATCCTCAAGGCCAGCATTCCTTATGTACGAATAAAAATCTTCCTTGAAACCGGCGTTGTCCATGAATTGATCCGACGGCCATTCACAAGGCAGTACTCGAGCTTCCCTCGGTGGTTCAAAATCGGGCTCACGTAACGCGAGTCTCGGAGTTTTCTTGCTCGAGGAACCACCTTGGTACATTCTCCTCAACATCTTTTCTTTCTCTGAAAAATTTCTGAAATTTTTAGTGAATCAAAATAAAAGTGAACAAATCTCAACAAAACTCATAGCAACTACTCCCTCAAGTGCCTAAAAGCTATATCACACATCAAAACTACTTGGGACCATACAAATTTGACATGCAAGCTCAAGAACAAGGACACCACAACAACAAAAATTTGAAATATATAAGGCACTAGAACAAAAACTAATTGGACCATTAGAGGAGTCACATACCGATGAGCAATCCCCTAAAACAGTTTTGCAAATGGAGCTTTGAGCAAGGAGATCAAAAATGGCAGCAGATGAGCTAGAACACGGGTTTGAGAAATGGTGGGATTTTTTCTGGAGGAAGATGAAGTGAATGGGTGCTATAATAAGTGGAGGGGGCCACGTGGGACCCACAAGCCACTAGGGCGCACCCAAGGGGGGTGGGCGCGCCCTGCAAGCTTGTGACCCACTGGTGCAGCCCCCTGATGCATACTCAGTGCCAAAAATTCTTAAATAACCCGGAAAAATTATACTAAAGTTTCAGGGCATTCTAGGGACTTCTATTTTCAGGTCATTTTTATAATGCACAGACAAAATAGAAAATAGGAAAATAATAGCATTTACTAGAATGAAACTAAGGAACAGAGAATAAAAGTTGGGTACAAAAGGTAGTGCTTTCTTCATACGTTCATCAAAAAGAATCTATCAATAAGGTTGATCAAGTTTATTGACAAACTTTTTCGAATGACACAGAACCGGAGAATTTTCGAATAACACTAGGTTACCTTAATGGGGATATGCATGTCCCCAACAATAAGTATATCATATTTCTTCTTGACAGTAGGAAGAGGGAATTCAAAGCCTCCGATAATAATCGTGGAAACCTTTTGAATGGAGTTGACACTATGAACTTGAGGTCGTTTCTTCGGAAAATGCATCGCATGCTAATTACCATTAACATGAAAAGTGACATTGCCCTTGTTGCAATCAATAAGAACCCCTGGAGTATTCAAATAGGGTCTACCAATGATGATTGACATACTATCGTCCTCGGGAATATCAAGGATAACAAAGTCCGTGAAGATAGTAACGTTCGCAACTACAACAGGTACATCTTCACAAATACCGATGGGTAAAGCAATTGATTTATCATCCATTTGCAAGGAGATTTCAGTAGGTGTCAACTTATTCAAATCAAGTCTACGATATAAAGATAAAGGCATAACACTAACACCAGATCCAAGGTCACATAAAGCAGTTTTAACATAATTTCCTTTAATAGAGCATGGTATAGTAGGTACTCCGGGGTCTCCTAGTTTCTTTGTCATTCCACCCTTAAAGGTATAATTAGCAAGCATGGTGGAAATCTCATCTTCCGGTATTTTTCTTTTTCTTTTTCACAATATCTTTCATATACTTAGCATAAGGAGACATTTTCAGAATATCAGTCAAACGCATACGTAAAAAGACAGGTCTAAGCATTTCAACAAAGAGCTCAAAATATTCATCATCCTTTTTCTTGGATGGCTTAGGGGGAAAGGGCATGGGTTTCTGAACCCATGGTTCTCTTTCTCTACCTTGTTTCCTAGCAACAAAGTGTCTTTTATCATATCTCTTATTCTTAGGTTGTGGGTTATCAAGATCAACAACAGGTTCAATCTCCACATCATTATCATTACTAGGTTGAGCATCAATGTGAACATCATCATTAATATTATCACTAGGCTCATGTTCATCACCAGATTGTGTCTCAGCATCAGAAACAGAAAGATCATTTGGGTTCTCAGGTGTATCTATATCAGGTTCACTAGCAGCATGCAAAGTACTATCGTCATTCCTTTTCCTACTCTTACTGGAACGAATAGGTGCATCAGTATTAACTCTCTGAGAATCTTGCTCAATTCTCTTAGGGTGGCCCTCAGGATACAAAGGTTCTTGAGTTATTCTACCACCTCTAGTCACAACTTTAACAGAATGATCATTGTTCTTACTATTCATCTCATTAAGTAAATCATTCTATGCCTTTAGTACTTGTTCTACTTGAGTAGTTACCATGGAAGCATGTTTACTAATAAGCTTAAGATAATTGACAGTTCTACTCAAATAATCACCCAAGCGATCAAGCATATAAGCATTATGTTTCAATTGTCTGCTAATAGAAGCATTAAAATTTCTTGCTTGACTACAAATTTATCAAATTCATCCAAGCATTGGCCAGTAGGCTTATTATAAGGAATATCTTCTTCATCAAATCTACAGAGAGAATTTACCTCTACTACCTATGTAGGGTTATCAGGACCATGTATTTCTTCAATAGGTGGTAGATTCTTAACATCTTCATCTTTAATACCTTGTTCTTTCATAGATTTCTTTGCCTCTTGCATATCTTCAGGACTGAGAAATATAATACCTATTTTCTTAGGAGTTGGCTTTGGAGGCGGCTCAGGAATAGTACAATCATTATCATTGCTCAATATATTGTTCAATAGCAGCTCAGCTTGCTCAACAGTCCGTTCCCTATAAACACAACTAGCACAACTATCTAGGTGGTCCCTAGAAGCATCGGTCAGTCCATTAGAAAATATATCAAGTATTTCGTTTTTCTTGAGAGAATGATCAGGCAAAGCATTAAGTAACTGGATAAGCCTCCCCCAAGCTTGTGGGAGACTCTCTTCTTCAATTTGCACAAAGTTAAATATTTCCTGCAAGGCAGCTTGTTTCTTATGGGCAGGAAAATATTTTTCAGAGAAGTAATAAATCATATCCCAGGGACTACGTACGCAACCAGGAGAAAGAGAATTAAACCATATATTAGCATCACCCTTTAATGAGAAAGGAAACAACTTAAGAATAGATTAATAGCTATTTTTTTCCTCATGAGTAAATAGGGTGGCTATATCATTCAGTTTGGTAAGATATGTCACAATAGTTTGAGATTCATAACCATGGAAAGGATCAGATTCAACCAAAGTAATTAACTCAGGATCGACAAAGAATTCATAATCCTTATCAATAACAAAGATATGTGAAGTAGCAAACTTAGGATCATATTGCATTCTAGCATTCAAAGATTTTTCCTTCCACTTGCGAAGCAATTTCTTAAGATCATCTCTATCCTTACAGGCAAGAAAGTCCCTAGCTACCTCTCCTTCAATAACATAACCCTTAGGTATATCAGACAATTCATATCTAGGAGAGCTAGACCTAGCAGGTGTCTCATAGTGTTCTATTTCAATAATTTCACCAGATTCAGAAATATCATCAGTTTCAGTATTGACTCTAGCAATTTGTTCATCAAGAAATTCACCCAGTGGCATAGTGGTATCAAGCAAGGTATCATCATAAGCATCATGCATAGCAGAAGTAGCATCATCAATTACTTGCGACATATCAGAATTACTAGTAGGTGGTTGTGACACAAATTTACTCATAACAGAAGGTGAATCAAGTGCAGAGCTAGATGTCGGTTCCTTACTTGTCCTCATAGTTGAGGGGTAGATCTTAGTCTTAGCATCTTTCAGATTCTTCATAGTGATTAACTTATATATATATATCCCAAGTGACTCAGAGAATAGAGCTATGCTCCCCGGCAACGGCGCCAGAAAAAGGTCTTGATAAGCCACAAGTATAGGGGATCGCAACAGTTTTCGAGGGTAGAGTATTCAACCCAAATTTATTGATTTGACACAAGGGGAGCCAAAGAATATTCTCGAGTATTAGCAGCCGAGTTGTCAATTCAACCACACCTGAAAGACTTAATATCCGCAGCAAAGTATTCAGTAGCAAACTAATATGTAAGTAACGATAACGGTGGAAAAGTGATAGTAGCAGTTTGTAGTGATTGTAACAGTAGCAACGAAAAGTAACTTAGCAAAGATAAATATATGAAAAGCTCGTAGGCAATGGATCAGTGATGGATAATTATGTCGGATGGCATTCATCTTGCAACGGTTATAAAATAGGGTGACACAGAACTAGCTCCAATTCATCAATGTAATGTAGGCATGTATTCCATATATAGTCATACGTGCTTATGGAAAAGAACTTGCATGCCATCTTTTGTCCTATCCTCCCGTGGCAGCGGGGTCCTAATGGAAACTAAGGGATATTAAGGCCTCCTTTTAATAGAGAACCAGACCAAAGCATTAGCACTTAGTGAATACATGAACTCCTCAAACTAAGGTAATCACTTGAAAGAATCCTAGTTATTGTCACCCTGGGGGATGCAGATCATAACTCGTAATAGGTATCTACAACTTGCAATATAGGATCAAGAACACATATATATTAATAGCAAAGTCATAGCAACATCAATCTCAAAACATAGTGGATACTAGGGATCAAACCCTAACAAAACTAACTCGATTACATGATAAATCTCATCCAACCCATCACCATCCAGCAAACCTACAATGGAATTAATCACGAACGACGGAGAGCATCATGTAATTGGCGATGAAGGATGGTTGGTGATGACGAAGGCATCGATTTCCCCTCTTCGGAGCCCAAAACGAACTCCAGATCTGGTTTCCCGAGGAAGAACAGGAGGTGACGGTGACTCCGTATCGTGAAACGCGATGAACTCTTCTCCTTCATTTGTTCTCCCCGAATAGGAATATATAGAAGTGGAAACAAGGTCAGAGGAGCAACAGGGGGCCCACAAGCCACAGGGGTGCGCCCTAGGGGAGTGGGCGCGCCCCCCAGGCTTGTGGCCAGGTGGTGGTTACCCTGCTGTTGATTCTTTGGCCAATTATTTTTATTAATTCCAAAAGTATTCTCCGTAAATTTCCAGGTCAATCCGAGGACTTTTATTTCTGCACAAAAATAACACCAAGGCAATTCTACTGAAAATAGCATCAGTCTGGGTTAGTTCCATTCAAATCATGCAAATTAGAGTCCAAAACAAGGGCAAAAGGGTTTGGAAAAGTAGATACATTGGAGACATATCACTGGCCCAACCCTGGCCCCTAGGATGGCCTTGCTGACGAGATGCTGGTCGTGGCGCTGTATGATGTCTACTATGCAACTTTATTCTTGTAGACTCATGTTGGGCATTTTCCCTGAAGTGGATGACCTAAGGTTTATCAATCCGTGGGAGGTGTAGGATGAAGATGGTCTCTCTCAAACAACCCTGCAATCAAATACAAGAAATCTCTTGTGTCCCGATCACACCCAATACAATGGCAAATTGTATAGGTGCACTAGTTCGGTGAAGAGATGGTGATACAAGTGTAGTAATGATAGTAGATATTGATTTTTGTAATCTGAAAATATAAAAACAACAAGGTAGCAAGTGACAATAGTGAGCACAAACGGATTCCAATGCTTGAAAACAAGGCCTACGGCCCGTACTTTCGCTAGTGCAATCTCTAAACAATGCTAATATAATTGGATCACATAACCATCCCTGAACGTGCAAAGAAGAATCACTCCAAAGTTCTTATCTAGTAGAGAACATAAGAAGAAATTGTTTGTAGGGTACGAAACTGTCAGATTTCGGGCTCCGCAAAACCCTTAAGATTTGAACACAGGGGCGTGTGCAAAGATCCCCTGCAGCCTCGCCCGACCTAGCTCGCTACTCGATGAACATATCAGAGAACTCGCACAATGACGAGGAAAAAGATGAACACGACAGTTTACCCAGGTTCGGGCCGCTGCGAAGCATAATACCCTACTCCTGCTTTGGTGGATTGCCTCTCGTGGAGGTTTGGGTGGATGAACTAGTACAATGCGCTTGAGCCTCGCGAGGGCGCTCAAGATGTGTTCTTGGCTGGCTATCTCGTGGTGATGCATGGAGTGACTAAGTGTTGGATCGGATCGGTCGTCCCCTCTATGAAGCAGCCTACCCTCTCTATATAGCGGTGGCCCGGGTCCTCTTACCTTATCACAATGGTGGGAAGGGATCCCACATCAGCCAATTTTAAAGGGGGACAGGGGTTCGTGCTCGCCCTTCCCAAAGGTGGTCTTCGCCTGCAAAGTGGCTGTCAACAATGCAGGGACGGGCTCAGCGATGACATCTGCCCTGGAGGGCGGGTGGTTGTGGTATTCTTGCACCGGAATGGAAACCTTTGGTGATGCTTTGGGAACCCATGTACGTCCTTGCTCCCTTTGCACCAAAGGGGAAACTGCACCGCCTAGCGCACTGGCGCCCGCCTGTCCTTCTTTGCGTCATCCTTGAGTCCTGAGGCCGGGCCTTGCATAGGAACCTCCGCCGCTCCGGAGGGGTCCTGGGGAGGCCCATCCTTCGTGGGCCTTGTCGCTGTTCTTCCTTGTGAGGCCAGGGCCCTCACGAGGCCCTTGTCTTGAGTGGGGCCGCGCCTGGTCCTATTTGGTTGATGAAGTGGGCCACGCCCTGGGCCGCAGGCAGGCAGGTCTGGGTACCCCCGTTCCTAGAACGGCGACAGTAGCCGCCGAGCCCAAGGCGCGCTCTTCACTGGCTTATGGATTAAGCCGGGAGGGCGGACTAAAGTACCGCGGGCCCCAAACGCCTGTGGGCCAGGCTTGGCGCGCGTTAAATGCCTCGGCGGCGATGCCTCCGCTCCTCGAGGCTGTCTGGAACCGCACCCAGTTGGATTGGCGCGATGCCTGGGCATAGTGTAGGCCATCATTGCTTCCCATCAAGTGTTGTCGCTGCTGCAGGCCGCGTGGATGCGACTCTTTAGAGGGCAGGGGAGGTGACGTGGACGGGACAACATTGACCGAACCGCCTTGTGCCGCCCGAAGGGCGCGCGACGCCTGCCCTCTCATGACGCCTCATGGCCGCGGTCACGCCTATGAATCCGCCCCGTCCCTGGCCAGGGGAAGGGTATTGCAGTCTTGAGGCTTCCCCTTGTTTCCTTTGCTCCGCCATCACAAAACCCTCTTTCCTTCCCGTCTCCTGATCCTTCATGGCGTCTGGAGGAGCCGGTGTAGGCGCACAGAAGTGACCATCTCATCCGGCTCCTTCGCCCTCCTCTGGAGGCGGCGGCAAGGCGCCCTCGAGGTCGGCGTGAATTCGCCAGCGGTGGGCCCTGGCCAACGAGTAAGTATTCCACCGCCTCCCTCTTCTCTCGTTCTTCTGTCCATCGTCGGGAGCTTGATCTCCTTCCCCTCCTTCCAGGGTTCCCGCGGCCAAGAAGCGCAAACTTGGCAAGCTTCAGGAGGAGGTAGAGACGCTGCAGGCCTGACTGGCCACCGCCGAGGCCGCCTTCCTCACCACCCTCCGGGGCGAGGCTGAGGCCCGGGACTAGTGTCCCTCCAAACCCAGGTCTAGGAGGCGGCTGACACCGTGCAGGCCACCAAGGACAAGGTAGCGCATGCCAGGCTGCTGGAGTCCCTTAGCGCCAAGCAGTTCTAGGGCATCGCCTGTCGTGCAGCCGGCACGGTGAGCCGGTTCGTCGGGGACGCCCCCGCGCTGTTGCACGTGCGTGGCGACAGGGTCTACCTTGAGTTCTTTAGGAAGGTGGTGGAGGCGCTGGAGAGTGGCGTCTCTCGCGTCGACGCGAACAACACGTCCGACGCACGCGACCTTCTAGACCTTGCCTTGACACTCGTCTACTCCAACTTGCGCCGCCTTGCCCTGCAGCTTGACCTCTGGCGCCTTGGAGAGCAGGTGACAGACGAGTTCCAGTGTCCCCTCCGGGACAAGACACACCCACTCGTGGAGGCCATGGTGGACCCGTTCATCCAGGTGCCCGCCTCAAGCAAGGAGGACGGCTTCGACGCCAAGCCGGCCGGCGGCGCGAGCAACAATGGCGACTCCTCCCCGTAGGCACCCTCCATTCCTATTTACCGGTACCTGTAATGGTCGAACAATAACCCTGCCCCATGGGGCATTAATCTTTTGCGTATTACCTTTGCCTTCTTGTTTTCCTTCCTCGATTTGTTGGTTGCGGTGTTGGTTGGCGCCGCCATGGTCGTGGCCCTGCGTCAGCCCTCGATATGACCCCCGCGAGGCTCTCCTCCTCCAGGGGTGACTCGCGTCTGTTGCTCCTGTTAGGCCTTGGGCCTTGCGACTCATAGCGATCAAGCCCCTCCTCGCGTGTCATCTCCTTTGTCGCTTCGTTCTCGGGGCCTTGGCAGCCGCACGTAGTAGTCATAGTTCCTGCATTTTTAGGTTAGCGTGTGCAGTCCTCGTTTCATCCCTGGGGCTGTTATTAGGCCCGGAGGCTCCTGACGGGTTTGATAGTGTACTTAGCTTTGTATGACGCTGGCGATCCCTCGTCGTGATGCGAGACAGTCTGTCCCGTCAAGCTGTGGCTCCGTCCATGATATCTTCTTCTTACCTGCTAAATGGTCTGGGGGCTCTTTCGGCACTCTACGTCTATAGGTCCTAGTCTCGCACATTTTCCCACCAATGTTAGGTACGATCGGAAAGGACACACTTCACGAGGCGAGGCCCCAGTACTCCTGATGTCGACCGGAAACCATAGACGGCACCAAGAAGTCGAGTGGCATTATGACCGGTAAGGCTCCTGAGGCGCGTTGCCCAGGAGCCCCTTTTTCGAGGCTCAAACTGCTCTACGTCGTCAGGTCCCAGTCCCGCGCATTTCCCCACCACTGTTAGGTATGACCGGAAACCAAGGACGCACTTCATGGGGCGAGGCCCCGACACCCCCGATGCCGACCGGAAACCAAGGACAAGATCAGGGGGGACGAGTGGCATTATGACCAGTAAGACTCCTGAGGCATGCTGCTCAGGAGCCCCCTTTGACGCTTGAGCGATCCCCCATTCCATTCCTCCAGGTGTAGCCTCAGGAGGCTCTAGGGCCTGTCGAGACTCCATGCTGTGATGTCGAGCTGCGGTCGGAGCCCCCGAGCGGGGGTTTACCGCTAAAAATTGTGTGCCCCTAAGGCGGCGAGGCCTCGCCATCCAGATCTGTGATGCCTTTGGGCGGCGCGGAGCATTGGACTCCTTTCGAAACACCATTCAGAAAGAGAGAATTCAAGTTTGGCAAAACAAAAAAAAGAAGAGAGAAAAGTTTGTGCCCCTTTTTCTTTTAAAACATAAGATCACGAAATCTTCAAGCTTTTGACAGGCTCAAGCACAAAAAAGGGCCATCAAAGGCTGCAACTTGAAATACAAAAAAGAGCGAGAGAATGGCCGCGTTCGCCTTTTTGGGGGTTGTCCCCGCCTTCATCTCCCCCCAGCACTGAGCGTAGGGCATCCACGTTGCATGGGCATAGCCATTAATGGGCAGTGTTGTCTTCTCTGCCAGCTCCGGGCTGTGGCTGCCACATTGCATGGGAGGAACCCCTCCGCATCCTCGGGGGGCTCCGGGCGTATACAACCCACTGATTGTTATGTGAGAGTGCCACGGACCTGGGCTATCCCCCAGGCGCATGGCTTTGTGGCTCGCATCCCTCATTGAAGATCATCCCGTGCATTCCTGCCCGGTTGCGCGCCCTTATGACCCTAACCCGATCGCATCGTTCCCCGCGCAACCTTAGGATTGCGCTCCTGAGGCCCAAACATGAGCATGATGCATCAACGCGGCCATAAGGATGTTTTGTCGTTGAAGATTGCCTCGTGAGACATCCATGTGTCCTCCAGAAAAGGTCCCAAGGACCTCATGAGACCCAGCCTTCCGAGGCCGTATCGATGCCGTAATTGCCGTGGGTGGCCCATGTTGCTCGCCTTGACATCCCCCCAGGTCATCACTCCTGGGGCCTGAGGGCTTGGCCTGTCATCACTTTTCCGCGGGGGCGCCGGATGGTGCCGTGCCCCACGGATTTGGGGCGCGCTCCTACCCGCACCACCCGGGCCTGGCGCTCCGCTGACGGGAGCCCCCAGGCCCGGCTTGAGGAGGACGCCCAGGGTACTTTTCACTCTTGGGGGGTGCCGGCGCCTGTGGTGGGCGCTTGAACCTCCCCTCGCCACATGGTCCAGGTGGTATGACGTAGAATGGTATGTAGGGCTCGATGTAGGTGTTCGGTCCGCTCCTTAAGTCGTCCATCGGTGTGCCGGGGGCGGTCCCTCCCGGCGGCAGGGGGAGGTCGCCCCATGTGTGTCGCTCATAGGCCCGCCTGCGTCGGGCCTAAGAGCGGAGTTGCTTACCTTTGCCACCACCGTTAGGTGGGTCTTCATCGTGTGGTGTAGATTCCCTCCTTGGTACCCTGATGCGCCTCCGCTGTCGTTGCTTGCTCATCTGGATGCCTGCGCCGCCTGATGACTGCGATAGAGGGCACGCTCCCGTCTAGCCACCCCGAGCTGCTGAGGGCCCGCTGGGTTGTGCGGCTGTGCGTTGGTGTGCATACCAGGCGCCCTGCTGTTTCCTTCGTGCACCTGGTGGTTGCCGCCGCGCTGCGCCCCGAGACCGGTCACCGGGATTCGGAGGCGAAGGAGCACAGAGTGTGGCGCACCCTGCTCGACCCCGTCCGGCATTGGAGGGGCCCTTCCACCGGCAGGACCGGGGGCAGGCTCAACATGCGAGCCCTCGACGCCTGACGCCTGCGGACTTGAAGAAGAGTGAGAAGGGATGGCACGCTGGGCGATGACGACTAGCTCCGCGATGTGATCCGCCCATGCGTCCAAGCCCCTGTGCGTCGGTCGGTGGCAGAGCATATCGCTCGCCAGTAGTAGCGCATCGCGTGCGTCGAGGTCTCCCACATAGGTTTGACGTGTTGCTGATGCCGGGGGTGCTACCCATTCACCGTGTGCTTGAGCGGCGCGGGGGGTGGTAACGGTGGAGGTGACGCTAGCAATCTGGTACTGGCCGCTTGGTACCACAACGCCAGGGTGTGGGCCTCCCACCGTCGTGGCGGGGTTGACACAGGACAGCCTGCCGTGGCCCGGAGAAGCTTGCTGAGCGCCGGCCATCGGAGCAATGAAGCTTGGGAAGGACGAAGCTTGAAGAAGACCTTGACACGCCCCCGAAAACATTAAAATGCTTAACCGAAAAATGGTAACCCCATTTTGAGCTTAACGTAGAGTATGACCTATGATCAAGTATTATTGCTTGGCTCCTAAGTCAATATACTCTAATATAGGTGACCTAGTCACCGCCCATCACTAGTTAAAGAATCTCGTGTGGTTTGTTCTCTATTTGCATGATCCGTAGTAACCACTCAAATCTTTTCTAGATGATGCCCCTCACTTTTATTTTGGAAATATTTTTGTTTTTACTCTTTGAAAATAGTATCTTGGTCTCCTATTATTTTCTTTCCGTTTTAGCCTCAGATCCGTCGACTCAGATATCTCGGTTCTACCGAAATTACAGACAAGCTACACTACAAAATCTCGATACCACACATCTATCTGTCTCGGAGTCATCTATTTGTTTTTCTTATCTTATCTGTCCTTCTTCTATTACTTTGATGATCCCTTAAAAAATTAGGGGGAGAATACCAAGACCTTCCAGGGAGAGAAGTTACCTTCAATGATTCCCTTAGTTCTTTTCTGTGAACCTTACTTTCAATGACACTTGTTCTCAAGAAACCCTTCCTTGTCAATGATCCCTGTACCTACTCCTAAATTTGAAATTTTTGGAAATTAATACAAAATGGGGAGAATAACAAAGCTTCATGCTAAAGGGAGAGTTACATGCTTATGCAAAGGGGGAGATATGATTTAGGGGGAGAGGAGAATATCGAAAGTTCACACTTATATAAACAAGGGGAGAATAGAAAACTCTAACATGAGAATAATGTTCTTGCTTATTTTATTTGACTATTCACTTTAGAATTTTCTCACCCTATCCAATCCTAGTATCTACATGCTGAGGTTCAGGGGGAGAGGATAAACTACTACTTTCATATCTAAGGGGAGAAAGTTGTAAAGTATGAATTCCAAAGGGGGAGATATATTAATCATAAGGATTACTATTTTCTACATGTTCTCCATATCTAAAAGTACCAAGTTATAGTGTTTACTTCTAAGTTATCTTGTCTTTATATTAGTAGAATACTCTTGTGTTTCCTAACATTATTTTCTCAAGTGTGTTTCTACTACTAGAATGATCAAGAACTCAAGGTAAGTATATGCATCACATCTTTGATCAAGATGATCTCTTGCTTATTGCACATATTGTTTGCAAGAGTGAAGTCTTGAACAAGGACACATCTCATTCATATATATTTTGATGCATATAGCCAAGATACACATGACTCCTTACATCCCTTCATCCATATGTGTGCCCATGCATTCCAAAGCAACTATCCTTTAAAGGACCGCACACATTTAGGGGGAGCAAATCTTAGTCATGTGTCTCTCAAAATCTTCATTATATCCACACATATCTTCATTTGAAGCTTTGATTGCATGTTTTCATAAATTACCAAAAAGGGGGAGATTGAAAGCACAACATGCGCCCTTGGTGGTTTTGATAATTCATGACAACATACATTGTCTCTTGGACTAATACTTTTATCTAGTGTGTTTCAAATAATAGACCATGGAGAGTTGGGTTGGCAAAAGGATTGTGGAAATACCCCAAGATGTAAAGAAATTGATTGGCTAAGCTTCAAGCAAGAGGACTCTACATTTTCTATTTGTGAGAAATCACCTTGAGTCCATAGGAAAGCCAATACTATTATAAGAGGGTAAGGTTTTGTTGGTGAACAAAATGCTCATACATGCACAAGTGATAGTCACCAAATACACCCACAAACTCTCCCACCAAAGTCAGTTCAAAGCCAAATACTCAAAATCGGTGCAACCAACATTCTACATTCGGTGCCACCGATTCCAAACCCTAGACATACTGAGCTAAATCGTAGCTTTTCGATGCAGCCGATACTGCATTCGGTGCCACCGAGTTGGGCTGCCAACTTTATGTTACGCAAGTTCATAGTTTCGGTCCCTCCGAGATTGTCGAATTGGCGTCACCGAGATTGATCATTCGGACCGTTGGTCACCTTATCGGTGCAACCGAGATTCCTATATCGATCTCACCAAGATTCAAAAGTTGCCACCTTTTGGTCACTTCTGTACCACCGAGATTAACACATCGGTGTCACCGAGTCTGACTTATTGTGTGTAATGGTTGGATTTTTGGGGATGCCTATATATACCCCTTCACCACCACCTACTCGACAGAGAAGCACTCAGGACTATTCCATACCTATCCTATCAGTTTTCTGAGAGAGAACCACCTACCCTTGTGTTGAGGTCAAGATCTTCCACTCCAACCATATGGATCTTGATTTCTAGCCTCCCCAAGTTTCTTTCCTCCAATCCCATATCTTCTACCAAGCCATATCTATGAGAGAGTGATTGTGTGTTGAGGATTCTATCATCTTGAAGCACAAGAGCAAGAAGTTCATCGACATTACTGAGCCTATTACCTTTTGGAGGGTGGTGCCTCCTAGATTTGTTAGGTGTCGCTTGGGAACCTCCTACTTTGTGTTGTGGAGTGAACCAAGAAGTTTGTAGGGGAAAGGAGATCGCCTACTTTGTGACGATCTACCCATAGTGAGGCTAGTCCTTCGTGGACAGAAGCCGTTATGGAATAGTCAAGGATGCTACTTCGTGGACCCTTATGGGTGGAGCCCTTCGTGGACTCTGGCGACCGTTACCCTTCATGGACGTACGATAGCTCCACCTATCGGAACCACGGGAAAAATCCTTGCATCTCCAATTGCGTTTGATCTCCATATGTCTACTCTTTACTTCATTTGCAATGTCTTTACTTTCCGCTACTATATTTGTTGACATGCATGTGTAGGGTATATAGACTTGCTAGTCTTGCTAAAACTGTTAAAATATGCCAACCAATTAACTTGGGAAAAGGTTAGGTTTTAATTTTCTTCTAGTAGTCTATTCACCCCCCTCTAGACACTCTTCTAGTGATACCTTAATTGGTATCAGAGCATTAGTCTCTGTTGCATGGGTTTAATCACCAAGGAGGAAGATGGACGTGTCTAGTATAGAGAGTTTGTATTGTAGAGTGCCCATTCTTGATGGAGAGTACTATAGTCAATGGAAGAATGCCATGATTGATCTATTTGATAAATTCCATTTGAGAAAATATATTGAAAACCCCTATGTTCTCCCTATTGATGAATTGCATCCCACACACGAAGAGGAAATTAACATGCTTTGTAACCTAAGAACTGTCAATCTTATTGTTAGAGGCTTACCAAGATTCGTGCTTTCTCAATTGAAGAACTTTGCATGTGCCTGTACCTTGTGGACTGATTTGGAGAAACTATATCAAAATCTTTCATTAAGAAATCTTGATGAAATTCTTCATAAAATTGTTGCTTTTCACAAAATGAAGCCTAGTGATCCAAACTTTGATAAATGCCTATTTGAGCTCCGTGATTTTATGCGTGCTAAAGGAGATGTCACCACTACCAACAACATTATCTTTGAAGCCATTCACATTCATAAACTTGAACATTGTCATGATCACAATTCTAACAAATCTCTTGTTCTTTATGGTGAGGATTTCCCACTTGATGATGACAATGTGGAACATGACTACCTTGGAGAAGATGAGTTGTTCGACATTGAGCATGAAAAGATCATGAAGAATCTAAGTCTAATGGAGAACTTCAAGGATTATATGTCCGGAGGAAAAGAGTGGATTCTCGACAGTGGATGTACGGATCACATGACTGGTGATAAAGACATGTTCCAAGAGATCACACCTAATCAAGGTCCTCGAAGGTACGTGACCTTTGGAGACAACTCTAAGGGTAAGGTACTTGGCCTTGGTAAGGTGGCCATATCTCATGATATCTCAATTCAAAATGTGATGCTTGTTGAATGCCTTGGCTACAATCTCCTTTCCATATCTAGACTAGCAGACTTCTGTTTCAATGTGCCATTTACTAAAGTAGATTGCCAAGTGTTTCGATTTGATAATCATAAAATTTGCTTCACCGGTATTCATAGAGGTGATATGTACATGTTGATTTCACTAAAAAGTCCCAACCTTGTACTTGTTTAATTGCAAAATATTCTAAAGGTTTGCTATGACATAGAAGGCTTGGACATGTAGGCATGCGCAATCTAGATAAGCTAATCAAGGGCGATCACATTCTTGGTGTTAAACATGTTATCTTTGACAAAGATAGACCTTGTAGTGCTTGTCAAGCTGGAAAGCAAGTAGGTAGAAGTCATCCCGTTAAGAATATCATGACTACTAGGAGACCACTCGAGTTACTTCACATGGATCTTTTCGGTCCCAATTATTACAAGAGTATCGGTGGAAATTCCTATGGTCTAGTTATAGTTGATGATTTTTCCAGATTTACGTGGGTATTTTTCCTTGATGATAAGCCACGGGTTCAAAAGATCTTCAAGAACTTCGTTCGCAAAGCGCAAAATCAGTTTGAAGTGAAGATCAAGAAAGTTTGGAGCGATAATGGATCGGAGTTCAAGAACACCCATGTGGATACCTTTCTTGACAAAGAAGGTGTCTCACATGAGTTCTCGGCTACGTACATGCCTCAACAAAATGAGTTGTTGAGAGGAAGAACTGGATGCTTATTGAGATGGCTAGAACGATGCTTGACGAATACGAGATGCCAAGACACTTTTGGGAAGAAGCCGTGGAAACAACATGTCATGCCACAAACCGACTTTACTTGCACAAGCTTCTCAGTAAAACGGCATACGAGCTACTCACCGGTAACAAACCCCAAGTTCGATACTTTCGGGTATTCGGCTCCAAGTGCTACATTCTTGACAAGCATCGTCGTGCTAAATTTGCTCCTAAATCTCATGAAGTATTCCTACTTGGTTATGGATCGAACTCTCACACTTACCGTGTCTACAACAACTTCACTCGAAAAGTTGAAGAGACAGTAGATGTGAAGTTTGATGAATCTAATGGTTCGCAAGTCGAACAATTGCCAAATTATGTAGGGGATAAGGACCCCTCGGAAGCTATCCAAGACTTGTCTATTGGCAAAATTCGTCCCATGGAGGTGAAAGAAAGCACTTCATCAACCCAAGTGGAAGCTCCTACTTCGAATCAAGGCTACTGACAATACGACATAGATGTTGGAAATATGCCCTAGAGGCAATAATAAATTGGTTATTATCATATTTCCTTGTTCATGATAATCGTTTATTATCCATGCTATAATTGTGTTGATCGGAAACTCAGATACAAGTGTGGATACATAGACAACACCATGTCCCTAGTATGCCTCTAATAGACTAGCTCGTTGATCAGAGATGGCTATGGTTTCCTAGTCATGGACATGAGATGTCATTTGATAACGGGAACACGTCAATAGGAGAATGAAGTGATGGACAAGACCCAAACTACAAACGTAGCATATGATCGTGTCAGTTTATTGCTACTGTTTTCTGCATGTCAAGTATTTGTTCCTATGACCATGAGATCATGCAACTCACTGACATCGGAGGAGTACCTTGTGAGTATCAAACATCGCAATGTAACTGGGTGACTATAAAGGTGCTCTACAGGTATCTCCGAGGGTGTCTGTTGGGTTGGCATGGATCAAGACTGGGATTTGCTACTCTGTGTGACGGAGAGGTATCTCAGGGCCCACTCGGTAATACAACTTCACAATAAGCCTTGTAAGCAATGTGACTAAGTGTTAGTCACGGGATCTTGTATTACGGAACGAGTAAAGAGACTTGCCGGTAACGAGGTTGAACTAGGTATGGAGATACCGACGATCGAATCTCGGGCAAGTAACATACCGAAGAACAAAGGGAACATCATACGGGATTAACTGAATCCTTGACATAGAGGTTCGACCGATAAAGATCTTCGTATAATATGTAGGAACCAATATGGGCATCCAAGTCCCGCTATTGGTTATTGACCGTAGAGGTGTCTCGGTCATGTCCACATAGTTCTTGAACCCGCAGGGTCTGCACACTTAAGGTTCAGTAACGTTTTGATAGTATAGAGTTATGTATGGTGGTGACCGAAGGTTGTTAGGAGTCCTGGATGAGATCCCGGACGTCACGAGGAGCTCCGGAATTGTTTAGAGGTAAAGATTGATATATAGGAAGTCCTGTTTTGGTCGCCGGAAAAGTTTCGGGCTCATCGGTAGTGTACCGGGAGTGCCGGTAGTGTATCGGGGGACCATCGGGAGAGGTATTTCGACCCAAGAGGCTAAATGGGGTATGGGAGGAGGTAAACCAGCCCCTGGTGGGCTGTCCGAAGCCTCCTCTAAGGGCCCATGTGGCTGGAGCGGTTTGAGAAGGAAAAAATCCAAAGGTGGAGAGGTGGAAAGAGTTTCCAAGTGGAAAGGAGGAATCCTACTCCTAATAGGATTGGAGTAGGACTCCTCCACCTCCAATTTTGACCAAACATTGAGGGTTTGAGTCTGCCTCCTCCCCTCCCTCCCTCCTATATATACTAGAGGATTTGGAGGAAAGAGCTAACCCTAATAGCCACGTGCTACCTCCCCTCTAGATCGCAGTTTCTCCTCTAGATCGGTTTTCAGCGGTGCCTAGGCGAAGCCCTGCTGGAATAGCTCCACAACCATTGCCGCAACGCCGTCGTGCTTCCAGAGAACTCATCTACCTCTCCACTCCCTCTTGCTGGATTAAGAAGGCAGAGATCGTCATTGAGCTGTACGTGTGCTGAACGCGGAGGTGCCGTCCGTTCGGCGCTAGATCAGAAGGATCGTAATCAAAATCGCGAGACGGATAATTATGAGATCGCGGGACGGATCATGATGTGTTTGCGGGACGGATCATGATTGGATTGCAGGACGGATAGTGATGAGATCACGGGATGCTCGGCGATTTGAATCGCAAAGACGTTCGACTACACCAACCGCGTTTCTTAACGCTTCCTGCTTAGCGATCGACAAGGGTATGTAGATCCACTATCCCTCTCGAAGAACCATGGATATATCTTGCGTGTGCGTAGGAAAATTTTGTTTCCCATGCAATGTTCACCAACAGTGGCATCATGAGCTAGGTCTAAGTGTAGATGAGATCTCGAGTAGAACACAAAGAGTTTGTGGGCGTTGATGCTTAGATTGCTTACTCCCTTGGCCGTGTTTTGGTTCAGCGGTATTGTGGAATGAAGCGTCCCGTACCAACCTTACTCGTACGCTTATGAGAGACCGGTTCCATTGACTGACGTGTAACCTAGTTGCACAAAGATGGCTGGCGGGTGTCTATTTCTCCTACTTTAGTTGGATCGGATTCGACAAAGGCAATCCTTGAGAAGGTTGAAAAGCAACTTATGTATCACCGTTGTGGTTTTTGCATAGGTGAGGATTGTTCTTGCTATATACCCGTAGCAGCCACGTAAAACATGCAACAACAATTAGAGGACGTCTAACTTGTTTTTGCAGGGTATGTTGTGATGTGATATGGCCAATTACATGACGACATATATGTGATGTATGAGATGATCATGTTTTGTATAGAATATCACGACTTGCATATCGATGAGTACGGCAATAGCCAGGAGCCATAGAGTTGTCTTTAATTATTGTATGACCTGCATGTCAATCATTAAGCGCTATGTAATGATTTACTTTATCGCTAAGCGGTATCAATAGTAGTAGAAGCATGGTGGGCGCGACAACCCCGATGGCGACACGTTCATGGAGATCAAGATGATGGAAATCATGGTGTCATGCCGGTGACGATGGAGATCATGCCGGTGCTTTCAAGATGGAGATCAAAAGCACATGTTCATGGCCATATCATGTCACTTATGATTTGCATATGATGTTAATCCTTTTATGCACCTTGTTTTGCTTAGGACGACGGTAGCATTATAAGGTGATCCCTCACTTAATTTCAAGATAAATTGTGTTCTCCCCGAGTGTGCACCGTTGCGAAAGTTCGTTGTGTCGAGACACCACGTGATGATCGGGTGTGATAGACTCTACCTTCACATACTACGGGTGTAAGTCAGTGTTGCACATGCAGAACACTCGGGTTAAACTTGATGAACCTAGCATGTACAGACATGGCCTTGGGACACAAGAGACCGAAAGGTCGAACATGAGTCATACAGTAGATATGATCAACATGATGATGTTCACTATTGAAACCACCTCAACTCACGTGATGATCAGACTTGAGTTGGTGAATTTGGATCATAAATCAACCGAATGACCGGAGGGATGTCAATTTGAGTGGGAGTTCTTAAGTAATATGATTAATTAAACTCATTATCATGAACATAGTCAGTAGTGTCTTTGCAAAATTATGTTGTAGATTACTAGCTCACACTGTAGCTCCCTTGAATTTCTATATGTTCCTAGAGAAATAGATTTGAAAGATGATGGTAGCAATATTGCGGTCTGGGTCTGTGATATGAGGATTTTCCTCATTGCTGCACGAAGGCTTATGTCCTTAATGCACAGCTCGGTGCGCCACCCCCTCTAGCATCGTCTATAGATGTTGTGAACATCTGACAAGCACGTTCCGATGACTACTTGATAGTTTAGTGCGTCATGCATTACGGCTTAGAATTGAGGCTCCAAAACGTTTTGAACGTCACAAAACATATGAGATGTTCTAAGAGCTGAAATTGGGATCTCAGGCTCGTGCCCATGTTGTGAGACATGAGATCTCCAACAAGATTCTTTGCCTGCAAGATGAAGGAGAATATTTCAATCATTAAGCATGTGCTCAGATTGTCTGGGTGCTACAATCGCTTGAATTGAGTGGGAGTTGATCTTCCAGATAAGATAGTGATTGATATAGTTCTCCAAGTCACTGTCAGTAAGCTACTAGAACTTGGTGATGAACTATAAAATGCCAGGGATAGAAATAATGATCCCTGAGCTGTTCACAATGTTTGACACCACGAAGGTAGAAATCAAGAAGGAGCATCAAGTGTTGATGGTTAGTAAAACCACTAGTTTCGAGAAGGGCAAGGGAAAGGAGGGAAACTTCATGGATGGCAAGTCAGTTGCTGCTCCAGTGAAGCAACCCAAAGTTGAACCCAAACCCGAGACTAAGTGCTTCTATTATGAGGTGAGCGGTCGCTGAAGCGGGACAACCCTAGATATACGTGGTAGATAAGAAGGCTGGCAACGTCGACACAAGTGTATTTGATATACGTGTTATTGATGTGTACCTTGCTAGTACTCCTAATAGCACCTGGGTATTGGATACCAGTTCGGTTGCTAAATGTTAGTAACTCGAAGTAAAAGCTACGGAATAAACAGAGACTAGCTAAGGGTGAGGTGACAATGTGTGTTGTAAATGTTTCCAAGGTTGATGTGATCGACATCGCACGCTCTCTCCACCTTCGGGATTAGTGACAAACCTAAATAAATGTTATTTGGTGTTTTGTGTTGAGCATGGACGTGATTAGATCGTGTTTATTGCAACACGGTTATTCATTTAAGTTAGAGAATAATTGTTATTCTGTTTACATGAATAATACCTTCAATGGTCATGCACGAAGTGAGAATCGTTTGTTGAATCTTGATCATAGTAATACACATGTTAATAACATTGATGCTAAAAGATACAAAGTTGATAATGATAGTACCACATACTTGTGGCACTGCCGCTAAATGTCATATTGGTATAAAGCGCATGAAGAAACTCCATGTTGATGGATCTTTGGACTCATTCCATTTCGAATCGGTTGAGACATGCGAACCATGCCTCTTGGGCAAGATGACTAAGGACCCCATTTTCCGGATTGATGGAGCGGGCAAGTGATTTATTGGAAATGATACAGGTTGATGTATGCAATCCAATGAGTCTTGTAGCATGCTGTGGATATCGTTATTTTCTTACCTTCACTGATGATTTGAGTAGATATATTGTATGTTTACTTAATGAAACACAAGTCTGAATCGTTTGAAAAGTTCAAGCAAATTCAGAGTGAAGTTTAAGATCATCATGACAAGAAGATAAAAATGTCTGCGATATGATCGTGGAGGTGAATATCTGAGTTACGAGTTTGGCATACAACTTTAGACAATGTGAAAGTCGTTTCACAACTCATGCCACCTGGAACACCATAGTGTGATGGTGTGTCCGAACGTCATAGTCGTGCTCTATTGGATATGGTGCGGGCTATGATGTCTCTTGTCATTTTGTTACTATAGTTTTGGGGTTATGCATTAGAGACAACTACATTCACTTTAAATAGGGCACCATCTAAATCCGTTGAGATGACACCGTGTGAATTATGGTTTGATAGAAACCTAAGCGGTCATTTCTTAATGTTTGGGGCTGCGACGCTTGTGTGGAAAAATGTTTTCTTCTAATGAGCTCGAACCCAAAGCGGACAAATGCATCTTCATAGATTATCCTAAGAACAGTTGGGTGAACCTTCTATCTTAGATCCAAGCATAAAGTGTTTGTTGCTAAAATGGGTCCTTTCCCAAGAAAAAGTTTCTCTCGAAAGAATTGAGTGGGAGGAAGATAGAACTTGATGAGGTTGTTGAACCTTTGTTTCAACCAGAGAGTAGCACAGCGCAGAAAGATGTTTCTGTGGAACCTACGCCAGTTGAAGAGGAAGTAAATGATGATGATCATGAAGCTTCGGATCAAGTTACTATCAAACCTCGTAGGTCGACAAGGATGCGTACTGCTCCTGAGTGGTAGGACAACCCTGTCTTGGAGGTCATGTTGTTGGACAACGATGAACCTACGATATATGGAGAAGCGATGATGGACCCGGATTCCGACAAATGGTTAGAGGCCATGAAATCCGAGAAAGGATCCATGTATGAAAACAAAGTATAGACTTTGGTAGACTTTCTCGTTGGACGACAGGTCGTCGAGTACAAATGGACCTTTGAGATCAAGACAGACGCTGATGGTAAATGTCACCATTTATAAAGCTCGACTTGTCACAAAGAAGTTTCTGACAAGTTCAAAGAGTTGACTGCAATGAGACTTTCTCACTCATAGCGATGCTAAAGTCTGTTGGAATTATGTTAGTAGTTGTTGCATTTTTCAATTATGAAATCTGGCAGATGGATGACAAAACATCGTTTCCTTAACAGTTTACTTGAGGAAAAGTTGTATGTGATACAACCAGAAGGTTTTGTGAGTCCTAAGGATGCTAAAAGGTGAGCAAGCTTCAGTGATCCTTCTATGGACTGAAGCAAGCATCTCGAAGTTGGAATATACAGTTTTATGAGGTGATCAAAGTTTTTGTGTCTATACAAAGTTTATGAGAAACTTGTATTTACAATAAAGTGAGTGGGAGCACTATAGAGTTTCTGGTAAGCATATGTGGTTGACATATTGTTTATCGGAAATGATGTAGAATTTCTGGAAAGCATAAACGGTTGTTTGAAAAGAGTTTTTCAAAGAAAGACCTGGATAAAGCTACCTAATTGTTGAGCATCAAGATCTATAGAGAGAGATCAAGATGCTTGATGAGACTTTGAATGAGTACATACCTTAACAAAATTTTGAAAGAGTTCAAAATGGATTAGTCAGAGAGAAGTGTTCTCACCTGCTTTGTAAGGTTTGAAGTTGAGTGAGACTCAAAGCTCGACCACGGCAGAAGAAAGAGAAAGGACGAATGTCGTCCCCTATGCCTTAGCCATAGGCTCTGTATAGTATGCCATGCTGTGTACCACACCTGTGTGTGCCTTGCCATGAGTCTGTCAAGGGGTACAAGAGTGATCTAGGAGTGGATCACTAGACAGCAGTCAAGATCATCGTTAGTAACTAAAATACTAAGGAAATGTTTCTCGATTATGGAGGTAATAAAGAGTTCGTCGTAAAGAGTTACTTCGATGCAAGCTTTGACACCAATCTGGATGACTCTTAGTAGCAATCCTGATACGTATAGTAGAGCAGCCATTTGGAATAGCTCCAAGTGGAGTGTGGTAGCAGTGTTTACAGTTTGACATAGAGATTTGCAAAGTACACACGGATCTAAATTTCGTAGACCCGTTGACTATAAGACCTCTCTCACATGCAAAGCATGATCGAGCCCCAGAACTCATTGGGTGTTAGATTCATGACAATGCGAATCACATGGTGATGTGAACTAGATTATTGACTCTAGTGCAAGTGGGAGACTGTTGGAAATATGCCCTAGAGGCAATAATAAATTGGTTATTATCATATTTCCTTGTTCATGATAATCGTTTATTATCCATGCTATAATTGTGTTGATCGGAAACTCAGATACATGTGTGGATACATAGACAACACCATGTCCCTAGTATGCCTCTAATAGACTAGCTCGTTGATCAGAGATGGATATGGTTTCCTAATCATGGACATGAGATGTCATTTGATAATGGGATCACATCATTAGGAGAATGATGTGATGGACAAGACCCAAACTACAAATGTAGCATATGATCATGTTAGTTTATTGCTACTATTTTCTGCATGTCAAGTATTTGTTCCTATGACCATGAGATCATGCAACTCACTGACACCGGAGGAGTACCTTGTGTGTGTATAAAACATTGCAACTTAACTGGGTGACTATAAAGGTGCTATACAGGTATCTCCAAGGGTGTCTATTGGGTTGGCATGGATCAAGACTGGTATTTGCTACTCCGTGTGACGGAGAGGTATCTCAGAGCCCACTCGGTAATACAACATCACAATAAGCCTTGCAAGCAATGTGACTAAGTGTTAGTCACGCGATCTTGTATTACGGAACGAGTAAAGATACTTGCCGGTAACGAGGTTGAACTAGGTATGGAGATACCGACGATTGAATCTCGGGTAAGTAACATACCGAAGAACAAAGGGAACATCATACGAGATTAACTGAATCCTTGACATAGAGGTTCGACCGATAAAGATCTTCGTAGAATATGTAGGAACCAATATGGGCATCCAGGTCCCGCTATTGTTTATTAACCATAGAGATGTCTCGGTCATGTCTACATAGTTCTCGAACCCGCAGGGTCTGCATACTTAAGGTTCGGTGATGTTTCGGTAGTATAGAGTTATGTATGGTGGTGACCGAAGGTTGTTAGGAGTCCCGGATGAGATCCCAGACGTCACGAGGAGATTTGGAATGGTCCAGAGTTAAAGATTGATATATAGGAAGTCCTATTTTGGTCGCCGGAAAAGTTTCGGGCTCATCGGTAGTGTACCGGGAGTGCCGGTAGTGTACCGGGTGACCATCGGGAGAGGTATTTCAACAAAAGAGGCTACATGGGCTTAGGGAGGAGGTAAACCAGCCCCTGGTGGGCTGGACGAAGCCTCCTCTAAGGGCCCATGCAGCTGGAGTGGTTTGAGAAGGAAAAAATCCAAAGGTGGAGAGGTGGAAAGAGTTTCCAAGTGGAAAGGAGGAATCCTACTCCTAATAGGACTGGAGTAGGACTCCTCCACCTCCAATTTTGACCAAACCTTGAGGGTTTGAGGCTGCCTCCTCCCCTCCCTCCCTCCTATATATACTATAGGATTTAGAGGAAAAAGCTAACCCTAATAGCCACGTGCTACCTCTCCTCTAGATCGCAGTTTCTCCTCTAGATCGGTTTTCAGCGGTGCTTAGGCGAAGCCCTGTTGGAATAGCTCCACCACCATCGCCGCAACGCTATCACGCTGCCGGAGAACTCATCTACCTCTCTGCTCCCTCTTTCTGGATCAAGAAGGCGGAGATCGTCATCGAGATGTACGTGTGCTGAACGCGGAGGTGCCGTCTGTTCGGCGCTAGATCGGAAGGACCGTGATCAAAATCGCGAGACGGATCATGATGAGATCACGGGATGGATCGTGATGTGTTCGCGGGATGGATCGTGATTGGATCGCGGGATAGATCGTGATGAGATCACGGGATGCTCAGCGATTTGAATCGCGAAGACGTTCGACTACACCAACTGCGTTTCTTAACGCTCCCCGCTTAGCGATCGACAAGGGTTTGTAGATCCACTCTCCCTCTCGTAGATGCTCATCACCATGGATAGATCTTGCATGTGCGTAGGAAATTTTTTGTTTCCCATGCAACATTCACGAACAATATAAGCATCCACAAGTGGTGCATGACAAGATGAAGAGGAGGAGGAAGTACATCATGAAGATCCACCAGAACCTCCTTCACCACCACCTCAAGGAGATGATCACGTTGACAACAATGAAGACGAAGGAGATGATGATGAATAAGAAGCTGCACCATCCAACAATCGGAAGCTGGCCCGAGTTCGAGCACAAGTGACCAATAACCATCCCCTAAACAAAATCTTTGGAGACATCCAAACCGGGAGAATCACTCGCTCTAAAACTCGTCTAGCTAACTTTTGTGAGCATTATTCTTTCATATATAGCATTGAGCCTTTGAAGGTAGAACAAGCTCTTGAAGACGTGGATTGGGTGAATGCTATGCATGAAGAGCTTCACAACTTCAAAAGAAACAAAGTGTGGACACTCGTGGAGAAGCCCGAGGATGAGCACAACATCATCAGAACCAAATGGGTGTTTCAGAGCAAGCAAAACAAAGATGGCCAAGTCATACGCAACAAGGCACATCTCGTGGCCCAAGGATATACACAAGTTGAAGGTATGGACCATGGTGAGACTTATGCTCCTGTTGCTAGACTAGAAGCTATTCGAATTCTTCTTGCCTATGCTATTCACCATGATATCACACTTTATCAAATGGACATTAAAAGTGCCTTTTTAAATGGTGAAATTAAAGAAGAGGTTTATGTTAAGCAACCACCTGGTTTTGTTAATCCTAAGAAACCTAATCATGTTTACAAGCTTCGTAAAGCCCTTTATCGTCTTAAGCAAGCCCCTCGTGCTTGGTACAAATGCTTAACGAAGTTTCTCATTGAAAAAGAGTTTGAAATTGGTAAAATTGATGCAACCTTGTTCACTAAGAGAGTTAATGGAGAACTATTTGTGTGCCAAATCTATGTGGATGATATTATCTTTGGTTCCACTAACCCTCAATTTAGTGAAAGATTTGGAAGGTTGATGTCCGAGAAGTATGAGATGTCCATGATGTGTGAGCTGGAATTCTTTCTTGGATTGCAAATAAAGCAATCAAGAGAAGGAACTTTCATCTCTCAAACTAAGTATACTAAGGACTTGATCAAGAAGTTCAACATGCAGCAGTGCAAAGGTATGAAAACTCCCATGCCAACTAGTGGACATGTTGATCTTACCAAGGAAGACGAACCGGTTGATCAAAAAGTTTATCGATCTATGATTGGTTCATTGCTATATCTATGTGCATCTCGTCTCGATATTATGCTTAGTGTTTGCATGTGTGCTAGATATCAAGCTGCACCTAAGGAGTGTCATCTTTCGGCCATGAAACGTATTGTGATATACTTGATACAAACACCAAACTTTGGCATTTGGTATCCCAAGGGATCTTATTTTAACCTTGTTGGCTATTCCGATTCGGAATATGCCAGTGACAAGGTTGATAGAAAATCCACCTCGGGTACTTGTCAATTTTAAGGTAGATCTCTTGTGTCTTGGTCCTCCAATAAACAAAACTCGATATCTCTATCTACTGCCGAAGCTGAGTATATTGCTGCTGGATCTTGTTGTGCGCAGTTACTATGGATGACACAAACTCTTAAGGATTATGGAATCCGTGTTAAAAATGTTCCATTGCTTTGTGACAATGAAAGTGCTATTAAGATTGGTCATAATCCTATGCAACATTCTCGAACTAAGCATATTCAAGTTTGACATCATTTCATTCGCGATCATGTTGCCAAAGGAGATATTAATCTTAAGCATGTTCGCATTAACAAGCAATTGGCCAATATCTTTACTAAGCCACTTGATGAGAAAACTTTTTGTCACTTGAGGAGTGAGTTGAACATCATTGATGCTTCAAACTTGAGCTAGACTCACTCGGATGCTTGCAAGGGTATGAGCCTTCCTGATACTTCCATGATATTCCTAACATGTTATCTTATGCCATGGAATTCTATGCTCCCTTGTATTGCATCTAACCATTTGTAGGTACTTGGAAGAACTTCATTCCACGAGATTGCAACCAACTCCAGTTATAAGCAATCTTGTCTTGACCAAGTATCCACAACCCCTCTTGATGATGGAAGGAAGAAGACAACACAAACATATCCTTGACATATACTTCATCATTACTGCTAAATCTCAGTTGGTATCATGTCAAATGGATATACCTATTGTTCTTCCTTGCATGACTAACCTTTGTAGGTAATAAGTGTACTAGAACGAGAAGGATTGCTCCCAACTCAAGATGTTCTTAATCAACCTCAAGCATCCTCAACAAGTTCACCTATGAGCAACGCCATCAACATCACTCAAAGGTATGCTCTCATATCCTTGAAAAGGCTTTACTCCAAGTCATGAGCTAAAGCAACTCAAGTGATATGAAGACATTAAAATGCTTAACCGAAAAATGGTAACCCCATTTTGAGCTTAACGTAGAGTATGACCTATGATCAAGTATTATTGCTTGGCTCCTAAGTCAATATACTCTAATATAGGTGACTTAGTCACTCCCATCACTAGTTAAAGAATCTCGTGTGGTTTGTTCTCTGTTTGCATGATCTGTAGTAACCACTCAAATATTTTCTAGATGATGCCCTTCACTTTTCTTTTGGAAATATTTTTGTTTTTACTCTTTGAAAACATTAGCTTGGTCTCCTATTCTTTTCTTTCTGTTTTAGCCTCGGATCTGTCAACTCAGTTATCTCGGTTCTACCGAAATTACACACAAGCTACACTACAAAATCTCGATACCACCCATCTATTTGTCTCAGAGTCATCTATTTGTTTTTCTTATCTTATCTGTCCTTCTTCTGTTACTTTGATGACCCCTTAAAAAGTTAGGGGGAGAATACCAAGACCTTCCAGGGAGAGAAGTTACCTTCAATGATTCCCTTAGTTCTTTTCTGTGAACCTTACTTTCAATGACCTTGTTCTCAAGGAACCCTTCCTTGTCAATGATCCCTGTACCTACTCCTAAATTTGAACTTTTTGGAAATTAATACAAAATGGGGAGAATAACAAAGCTTCATGCTAAAGGGAGAGTTACATGCTTATGCAAAGGGGGAGATATGATTTAGGGGGAGAGGAGAATATCGAAAGTTCACACTTATATAAACAAGGGGAAAATAGAAAACTCTAACATGAGAATAATGTTCTTGCTTATTTTATTTGACTGTTCACTTTAGACTTTTCTCACCCTATCCAATCCCAATATCTACATGCTGAGGTTTAGGGGAGAGGATAAACTACTACTTTCATATCTAAGGGGAGAAAGCTATAAAGTATCAATGCCAAAGGGGGAGATATATTAATCTTAAGGATTACTATTTTCTACATGTTCTCCATATCTAAAAGCACCAAGTTATAGTGTTTACTTCTAAGTTATATTGTCTTTATATTAGTAGAATACTCTTGTGTTTCCTAACATTATTTTCTCAAGTGTGTTTCTACTACTAGAATGATCAAGAACTCAAGGTAAGTATATGCATCACATCTTTGATCAAGATGATATCTTGCTTCTTGCACATATTGTTTGCAAGAGTGAAGTCTTGAAGAAGGACACATCTCAGTCATATATATTTTGATGCATATAGCCAAGATACACATGACTCCTTATATCCCTTCATCCATATGTGTGCCCATGCATTCCAAAGCAACTATCCTTTAAATGACTGCACACATTTAGGGGGAGCAAATCTTAGTCATGTGTCTCTCAAAGTCTTCATTATATCCACACATATCTTTATTTGAAGCTTTGATTGTATGTTGTCATCAATTACCAAAAAGGGGGAGATTGAAAGCACAACATGCTCCCGTGGTGGTTTTGATAATTCATGACAACATACATTGTCTCTTGGACTAATACTTTTATCTAGTGTGTTTCAGATAACATCCCATGGAGAGTTGGGTTGGCAAAAGGATTGTGGAAATACCCCAAGATGCAAAGAAATGGATTGGCTAAGCTTCAAGGAAGAGGACTCTACATTTTATATTTGTGAGAAATCACCTTGAGTCCATAGGAAACCCAATACTATTAAAAGGGGGTAAGGTTTTGTTGGTGAACAAAATGCTCATACGTGCAAAAGTGATAGTCACCAAATACACCCACAAACTCTCCCACCAAAGTCTGTTCAAAGCCAAATACTCAAAATCGGTGCAACCAACATTCTACATTCGGTGCCACCGATTCCAAACCCTAGACAGACTCAGCCAAACCGTAGCTTTTCGGTGTAGCCATACTCCATTCGGTGCCATCGAGTTGGGCTGCCAACTTTCTGTTACGCAAGGTGACAGTTTTGGTCCCTTCGAGATTGTCGAATAGGCGTCACCGATATTGAGCATTCTGACCGTTGGTCACCTTATCGGTGCAACCGAGATTCCTATATTGGTCTCACCAAGATTCAAAAGTTGCCACCTTTTGGTCACTTCGGTACCACCAAGATGAACACATCGGTGTCACCGAGTCTGGCTTATTGTGTGTAATGGTTGGATTTTCGGGGATGCCTATATATACCCCTTCACCACCACCTACTCGACAGAGAAGCACTCAGGACTATTCCATACCTATCCTATCAGTTTTCTGAGAGAGAACCACCTACCCTTGTGTTGAGGTCAAGATCTTCCATTCCATCCTTATGGATCTTGATTTCTAGCCTCCCCAAGTTTCTTTCCACCAATCCCATATCTTCTACCAAGCCATATCTGTGAGAGAGTGATTGTGTGTTGAGGATTCTATCATCTCGAAGCAGAAGAGCAAGGAGTTCATCGACATTACCGAGCCTATTACCTTTTGGAGGGTGGTTCCTCCTAGATTGGTTAGGTGTCACTTGGGAACCTCCTACATCATGTTGTGGAGTGAACCAAGAAGTTTGTACGGGCAAGGAGATCGCCTACTTCGTGACGATCTACCCATAGTGAGGCTAGTCCTTCATGTAAGGAAGCCATTATGGAATAGTCAAGGATGCTACTTTGTGGAACCTTATGGGTGGAGACCTTCGTGGACTCTCACGATTGTTACCCTCCATGGGTTGAAGACTCCATAAACGTGGACGTACGATAGCACCACCTATCGAAACCACGGGAAAAATCCTTGTGTCTCCAATTGCGTTTGATCTCCATATCTCTATTCTTTACTTCATGTGCAATGTCTTTACTTTTCGCTGCTATATCTATTGATATGCATGTTTAGGCTATATAGACTTGCTAGTCTTGCTAAAACTGTTAAAATCTGCCAACCAATTAACTTGGGAAAAGGTTAGTTTTTAGTTTTCTGCTAGTAGTCTATTCACCCCCCTCTAGACACTCTTCTAGTGATCCCTCAAACGGCCACGACGCCGGCGACGGGAGGCGGCCCCCTGCCCCTTCTTATTCCTTGGTATTGGTTCTGCAATGGAGGAGCTTCTCCCCTTCTTGGCGGCTGCCAAAGGAGAGGCAAATTCGTGGCTTTGGGTGGCTCTCGGAAATTAGGGTTTTCCTCTCCTTATATGTGCTTCTGTGGTGCTCTATGGCCCTACGATGGATGGACCCTTGATACAATGGTCTGGGAACCTCTAGAACCTTCCTAGGGGATCCTCACAACCCTCATGAGTCCCCAAAGTCGTGGCTTGGCCAAATTATCATATATGGTAAGAGTTTGACTCAATCACGTCATCAATTCTCGTGATCCCATAATCAGATATTTTCCTTCAATAAAACGGGTCTCCAGATTACATCCGAACACCGTTTTGGATGAATTTGTAGTATAGAACCTTGCCATAAAATCCCCACACTTTACTAGTTTTAACCGTTTCGATCTGACGACATCCTAAGGGGTCAAACTGACGATCTCTAAAATCTGTTTGTGGACAGATTTCAGGAAAGTCAGAGTCCTCCAACAAGGCTCCTTTTGCGTTTTTTCGACAATTTCCAATTAATTGCTACACATCAAAGTGTGAAACAAGAACTTGTGAAATTTTGCAACCATTAATAGGTTAGTCCCAATAAATCATAAAACAATAGTAAAAACATAGGCAAATATGACATGAATACTTCATAAATTATCGATACGTACAAGGCGGTGGGGAAGAAAGAGAAAAAGAAGGGAAAGAAGAGGGAGGACCGAGAAGACCTCCACTCAAGAGGACCCCCGGACACTAAGTCCGAGGAAGCCCAAACCCTTTCCGCTCATGAGGGAGAGCAGGCATAGGATGGGGAGGAGAGTGACTCCTCTTGGACAAAGAAGATGGCGGTGTCCGATGACGTTGAGGAGGATTTGCCTCCTCATGCCCTAAAAAGGCAATGCATGGCCAAGGTGTCCTTGGACAATGACAGCTTGGACTCCGCCGAGGAGTCCAAGGCTTCTGACGTGGTTCCCCGAAGGAACCATAGGGCCAAGCCCCCAGCCCGAAGGTATGAATCCGAAGACTCTCTCGTACATCCATACCGAGGCTCGTTACCAACCATATGCATGCCTTCCATGTTGTAGCCCACCGTGTGACCTCCCCACCGATCATGACTCAAAGGGGGACTATCCGCCAGCCGAGCTAGAGGAGAGCGGGAATACATCGCACACTACACCTCCTTCGGTTGTCAAGGAGACCGATGAGGTGTTGTCCCGGAAGACCCCTCCTGGGGCGAACACGGGGGCCAGGGGCGATGATGTCATGGCCAAGGTTAATACCTCGATCGCCAAAGACTAGATGGGACAATCCCTTTTGGCAAACAAGGAGGGGAGCCTGGTCAGTCTGAGCTCTCTCCGAAGACGGTCTCGGATCCCCCAGGCCTCCCTAGATGTCCATTCCGGTCTCCATGGAAGGGGGAGCCGAGGTGTCGCCACCAGTGCCACCCATAATAGAGTGGGCCAAAACTAGGTGGCCGATCGTGACGGAGGAGGCTTTGCATAGCTCCTTCAGCATCAAGCAACACCGCGCCCACATGGGTGCGGTTTTACATATCATTCGGTCTATTTACTGCGGACTAAAGGAGGCTTTTGGCGGCCTCTTGAAGGGCTTCAAGGTAAATCATGTAATACCCTTTTACAAAGAGAATTTATTTCATAGGGTTAGGCAATCCTTGTATATAGTAGCCCCCGAGCCCTGGGTGAGTTTGAAAAACTCAAAAGGGGGTCAAATAGCTTCAAAAAACACTGATAATAGTAAAAGTGAACCGTAGCCTGATACGTCTCCAACGTATCTATAATTTTTTGCTTGTTCCATGCTATTATATTATCAATCTTGGATGTTTTACAATCATTTTATAGCAACTTTATATCATTTTTGGGACTAACCTAGTGACATAGTGCCCAAATGCTAGTTGTTGGTTCTGCTTGTTTTTTACTTCATAAAAAATCATTAACAAACAGATCCCAAATGCTGCGGGGATTTTAGTGGATTTTTTATTGACCATAAGGAAGCAGATGGGCCAGAAATCACTAGAAGAGGGGTCCTAAGGTGGACACCCTCCACCAGGGGGTGCCAGAGGCCCCTGGCACGACCTGGTAGAGGGTGGGCACCTCGGGCACCCCCTCAACCGACTATCGAGACTATAAATTCTCAAATATTCAGAAAACCCTATAGGAGTCCACGAAACACAATTCTAGCCGCTGCACGTTCCAGAACCTCGAGATCCAATCTAACACCATCACGAAGGGGTACATCTTCTTCATAGGTGCTTCTCGATGATGCATGAGTAGTCCACCATAGACCTACGGGTCCGTAGGCAGAAGCTAGATGGCTTCCCCACTCTGTATGTTTCTCAATACAATGGTCTCTTGGAGATCTAATTGATGTAATGACTTTTGCGATGTGTTTGTTGGGATCCGATGAATTTTGAGTCCATGATCAGTTTCTATCCGTGAATAAGATTTGAGTCTTCTTTGATCTCTTATTTGCATGATTACTTATAGCCACATATTTCTTCTTTGAATCTTTGGTTTAGTTAGGCCAACTAGATCAATTTTTCTTGCCATGAGAAGAGCTGCTTTGTGATGGGTTCGATCTTGCGGTGTTCTTTCCAAGTGACATAAGGGGCAGCAAGACACACATGTATCGTTGCCATTAAGGATAAAAAGATGGGGTCTATTACTACATGAATAGATCTTGTCTACATCATGTCACCGTTCTTATTGCATTACTCTATTTTCCGATGAACTTAATACACTAGATGCATGCTGGATAGTGGTCGATGTGTGGAGTGATAGAAGTAGAGGCAGAATCATTTCAGTCTACTTGTCTTGGACGTGATGCCTATATAACCATCATTACCTGGACATCATCATGATTATTTGATCTTCTATGAATTGCCAAACAGTAATTTGTTCACCCATCGTGCACTGTACTCATGACAGAAGCCACTAGTGAAACCTACAGCCCCCGGGTCTACTTTTCCAACATATTGCTTTCCGAACTACTATTTGAATCTTTTTTTTTCAGATCTATTAATACAAAAAACCCAAAAATACCTTGATGCACTTTTTGTTTACTTATTTTATTTTGTGTTCTTGCAAGATCTATTTGCCAAACTATCATTACCTAATCTATCTTATTACCGTAGAGAGCGTGACAACCTCTCTTTCGCGTCGGGTTGCAAGTATTTGTTGTTTGTGTGCAGGTGCTTTTTACGTGGGTGCGTGATCTTACTCTACGGATTGATACCTTGGTTTTATAATTGAGGGAAATACTTACCGTCGCTGTGCTGCATCATCCCTTCCACTTTGGGGAACTACCGATGCAGTCTCAAGCCACATCAAAGGAATTTCTTGTGCCATTGCCGGGGAGGAAGCAATCTCATCTACCGGGTTCCTTATCACAAATATCATCTCCTTGCAATTTACATTATTTTCCATTTTCCTCTCGTTTTCCTCTCTCCCACTTTACAAATTTGCCATTTTATTTGCCCTCTCTTTTCTGTTTGCCTTTTTCTCGTCAGACCTCTTGTTTGCTTGCAATCTTGTTTGCATAGTCACGATGACTCAAGAGAACACCAAGTTGTGTGATTTTTCCAATACCAATAATAATGATTTTATTAGCACTCCTATTGTTCCTCCCACCACTAGTGCGGAGTCTTGTGATATTAATGCCGCTTTCTTGAATGTTATCATGAAAGATCAATTTTCCGATACTGCTAATGAGATCGCCGCGTCCCATCTAAATACCATCATGGAATTGTGCAATATGCAAAATAAAAAAGATGTGTACAATGATATTATTAAGTTGAAATTGTTTCCTTTCTCTTTGTGGGATCGTGCAAAATTTTGGTTTTCTTCTTTGCCTCACAATAGTATTGATTCTTGGGATAAGTGCAAAGACGCTTTTAGTACTAAGTATTTTCCACCTACGAAAATTATTTCCCTTAGAACTAAAATCTTGAATTTTAAGCAACTTGAGCATGAACATGTTGCACAATCTTGGGAAAGAATGAAGTTGATGCTAAGAAATTGTCCTACTCATGGTTTAAATCTTTGGATGATGATACAATTTCTTATGCGGGATTGAATTTTGCCTCTAGAAATCTTTTAGATTCCGACACAACTGGTACTTTTATGGAAATTACTTTGGGTGAAGCTACCAAATTGCTAGATAATATTATACAAAATTATTTACAATGGCATATCGAAAGAGCACCTACTAGTAAAAAGGTTAATTCGGTAGAAGAAATTAGTACTTTGAGTGAAAAAGTTGATGCTCTTATGAAGTTGGTTGCTAGTAAAAATGCTCCTATTGATCTTAATGATGTGCCTTTGTCTACTTTTATTGAGGAAAATAGTGATTCCGTAGATGTGAATTTCATCTCGCAAAACAATTTCAATAACTAATGCTTATAAAGGTAATTTTAATCCTAGCCCTTTTCCTGGAAATTCCTCTAATAATTATGGTAATTCATATGGTAATTCTTATAATAATAATAATAGAAACACCTCTGATCTTGAGAATATGTTTAAAGAATTTATCAATGCCCCAGAGTCTTTCAATACTACCATACATGAAAGGTTGAATAAAATTGATGATATGTCTAGAAGTATTGATAGAATTTCTAATGACGTAGAAAATCTCAAGTTGCATGCTTTTCCACCTAAGACAATGAATCAATTAAGGCTTTATATCTTTCTATGGATGAAAGTAATAAAAGAACCTCTATGCTTAGAGCTAAAATAGAGTTTTTAGAAAAAGAGTTTTCTAGCAATTACTTTCATAACAATGATGAAGATCTTAAAATGATTGGTGTTTGATCTATTGATTCCTTGTTTAGTAATGTTAAAATTGATGATAAAGGGATGGAAGAAGAGTCAACTTTAGCTAGAGGGAGTCCCAATGATTTGGAGGGTGAAAATCTTGATGAAATTTTTGATTAAAGTGGGTTTGTAGAGGTCAAAACTTTAACTAGTGATGTGCCCACTATGTTTGATTACAAAACTTTCAATATGAGAGTTGCTCCTTGGTTGATTATATTTCTTTTCTGCCATCTGTGATAAATTCACCACATCTTATGAACAAAATAAAGCTTTTACTAAACATATTGTTGATGCCATTATGAAATCCTTATAAGAAAAGTTGGAATTAGAGATTTCAATTCCTAGAAAATTGCATGATGATTGGGAACCCACCATTAAATTCAATATTAAAAATTATGAATGCTTTGCTTTGTGTGATTGGGTGCTAGTGTTTCCACAATTCCGAAATCTTTATGTGACGTGCTTGGTGTTACCAATATTGAAGAATGTTCTCTTAATTTGCACTTGGCGGATTCTACTATTAAAAAGACTTTGGGTAGAATTAATGATGTTCTTATTATTGCAAATAGTAATTATGTGCCCATTTATTTTATTGTTATTGATATGCAATCCGTCTTGTCCTATCATACTTGGTAGACCGTTTTTACGCACTATAGGTGTCGTGATTGATATGAAAGAAGGCAATATTAAGTTTCTGTTTTCTCTTAGATACAGTATGGAACACTTCCCTAGAACAATAATTAAGCCGCCATATGAATCAATCACGAGGGCCTTCTGTGGAGTGCAAACTAAGGATGCCAATACTTGAATATATGCATTATGCCTAGCTAGGGGCTTAAAACGATAGCGCTTGTTGGGAGGCAACCCAATGAATAAATATTTTCTCTTTTCCTTTCTTTTTTGAGTGATTTAACAATTATTATTCCATTATGATTGTGTTTTTATGTTTTATTTAGTGTTTGTGCCAAGTAATGCCTTTGATCCATAATATGAGTAGAAACAATGCTGAATCTGAAACAAAAACTTTGTTCCGAGTGCAAGAATTTGCATGTTTTACTGGAACATGATATTGAGATGAAATTTTAAAAAGTATTTCTATATAAATTCTTTATGTTGTACTATTTTTTCAGAATTTTTAGAGTTCCATAAGTATGGGTAGAGTGCAGATTACTACAAACTGTTCTGTCTGAAACATATTCTGATTTCATTGCATTGTGTGCTTATTTTGATGAATCTATGGCTTGTATTGTGAGGTCTAAGTGATGGTAAAGTTAGAATATAGTAGGTATAATGCAATAACAAAATATCAATGGGTTTAGAAAAGTACCTAAAGTGGTAATTTTCTTTATTATACTAACGGATCTCACGAGAATTTTGTTAAGTTTTGTGTGATTGAAGTTTTGAAGTTTTGGGTGAGATCATGATGGAGGAAGGAATAAGGAGTTAGACAAGCCAATGATTGCGGATGCTACAACAACCCAAGTTAATATTCAAAGAGTAACAAGCAACTAATCTTGGGGATGCCCTGAGTGGCATCCCCTCTTTCTTCTAACAACCATCGGTATTTTACTTGGAACTATATTTTTATTCATCACATATCATGTGTTTTGCTTGGAGCGCTTATATCTTTGCTTTATTTGCTTTTATCCTTTCTATAGACACCTATTTGAGAGAGCCAAAAATTATGCTATGTTTTGTTAGAATTTCTATTTTGCTTCACTTAAATCTATTGAGCAAATGAATTGCTCTTATGCGTCACTTATATCTTGTAGAGCACGACATGCTTTCACATGTTTGAAGAAATGCTCTCATGCTTCACTTGAATTTGAGAGATAGTAAATTTGAAGAAATCCTCGCATGCTTCACTTATATTATTTTGCGTGATGAAACTTGTATGCTCAGTTCTTCACTTATATCCATGTGAGCTTGTCAAAAGCAATTGCAATATATGAAACTAGTCCCAAAGTGATAAATATTCAAGAGGGATATAATAAAAACTTTCATGAAGATCATTGGACAAATTAAAGTTGATTCTTTGTAATATTTTAGAGACATGACAATAGTGATATGTGAGTTATATTGGTGAGTAATTATGCTTAGTAAGAATGTTGGTGTTAAGGTTTGTTATTTCCTATGCAAGCATGAAAGTCAATAGTTGTGCTACGAAATTACATCCTACTTATGGTGCATTATTCAATGTTAGTTATGCTTAATGCTTGGTTATGTGATTTTTCGTTTCTTGGTTGGATGCTTCTCAATCTCTTGCTAGCTTTCACTTGTACTAAGTAGAAATACTACTTGTGCATCCAAAATCCTTAAAACCAGTTTTGCCATATGAGTCCACTATACCTACCTATATACGGTATTTCCATGCTGTTCCAAGAAAATTTGTATGTGCCATCTCTAAACTTTCAAAATAAAATTTCCTTTTTGTGTGCTTGTACTGCTCATGAAACGGTAGGGGGTGACCGATATTTTTCCATGCTAGATGTGTTATTCTCAAGATGATTGTTTATTCACTTGTCATTGCACGAGAGTATGGTGGTAATAAGGATGCCCTTTCCTGAAATGAAATGAAAAAGAAAGATTTTTTTTACTTTATGTTGTCAAATAATAAATTCATTGGAAAGTGTTGGTATGGAAGGCAACCGTGGATTCGGCTAGCCGTGGAAAGTGAAAGTATGGTGGAAAAAGGAATACACTATATTTTCTATTTGGAAACCGCCTATGATGCATCTAGTGTGGAAACATATTGAAATCTCTTGGTCTTTTTCATTGACAGGAAAGACATGCCACCCAAAAATTTTTCTCTATCAATTTAAACACTTGAGCTCTAGCACCTCTACAAATCCCTACTTCCCTCTGCGAATGGCCTATCTATTTACTTTATGTAACTTTTATTTTTGAATTTGAGTCTCCGTCTTCTCTTATAAAGAACCAACTAGGGGGCACTATGACCGTACTTGAGCATTAGGCGTAGCTAATATTTGAGTGTGTATTGTGAATGGATCAATGATTAAGCATGATGGGCTAGGGATAACTTGCTATAGCATTGATATTTTGAAAGACATGGTTGCTTGTTGATATGCTTGAGTATTACAGTTTTCATGTCAATGCTAGAGTATTACTTTGAACCATATGAAAAGTCCATATCTCCATGCCATGAAGAAAATATATGATGAAAATGTTAGGCAGCATTCCACATCAAAAATTCTGTTTTTATCATTTACCTACTCGAGGAAGAGTAAGAATTAAGCTTGGGGATGCTGATACGTCTCCAACGTATCTATAATTTTTGATCATTCCATCCTGTTATATTATCAATCTTGGATGTTTTATAATCATTTTATAGCAACTTTATATCATTTTTGGGACTAACCTATTGACATAATGCCCAAGTGCCAGTTGTTGTTTTTGCTTGTTTTTTAATTCACAGAAAATCAGTACCAAACGGAGCCCAAATGCTGTGGGGATTTTGTGGGATTTTTATGGACCAGAAGGAAGCAGATGGGCCATAAATCACCAGAAGAGGGAGCCCAGGGTGGCCACCCTCCAACAGGGCACGCTAGAGGCCCCTAGCGCGGCCTGGTACAGGGTGGGAACCTCGGGCACCGCCTCAACCGACTATCGAGCTTATAAATTCCCAAATATTCAGAAAACCCTAGGAAAGTCGATGAAACACAATTCCAGCCACCGCAAGTTCCAGAACCTTGAGATCCAATATAACACCATCACAAAGGGGTTCATATTCTTCATAGGTGTCTCTCCGATGATGCGTGAATAGTCCACGATAGACCTACGGGTCCGTAGGCAGTAGCTAGATGGCTTCCTCTCTCTCTCTATGTTTCTCAATACAATGGTATCTTGGAGATCTATTTGATGTAATGACTTTTGCGGTGTGTTTGTTGGGATCCGATGAATTTTGAGTTCATGATCAGTTTCTATCCATGAATATGATTTGAGTATTCTTTGATCTCTTATTTGCATGATTACTTATAGCCTCGTATTTCTTCTTAGAATATTTGGTTTAGTTAGGCCAACTAGACCGATTGTTCTTGCCATGGGAAGAGGTGCTTTGTGATGGGTTCGATCTTGCGGTGTTTCTTCCTAGTGACAGAAGGGGTAGCATGACACGCATGTATCGTTGCCATTAAGGATAACAAGATGGGGTCTATTCCTACATGAATAGATCTTGTCTACATCATACCATCATTCTTATTGCATTACTCCGTTTTCCCATGAACTTAATACACTAGATGCATGCTGGATAGCGGTCGATGTGTGGAGTAACAGAAGTAGATGCAGAATCGTTTTGGTCTACTTGTCTTGGACATGATGCCTATATAATGACCATTGCCTGTGTGTCATCATGATTATTTGATCTTCTATCAATTTCCTAACAGTAATTTGTTCACCCACCGTGCGCTATACTCATGAGAGAAGCCACTAGTGAAACCTACGCCCCCGGGTCTACTTTTCCAACATATTGCTTTCCGATCTACTATTTTCATCTTTTGTTTTCAGATCTATTAATCCAAAAAAACCCAAAATACATTGCTTCACTTTTCAAATCTATTTGCCAAACTATCATTACCTAATCTATCTTATTACCGTAGAGAGCGTGACAACCTCTCTTTCACGTCGGGTTGCAAGTATTTGTTGTTTGTGTGCATGTGTTGTTTAAGTGGGTGCATGATCTTCCTCTACGGATTGATACCTTGGTTCCATAACTGAGGTAAATACTTACCATCAATGTGCTACATCATCCATTCATCTTTAGGGAACTACCGACCCAATCTCAAGCCACGACATAGCCCCCGAGACTCTGGCAGGATTAAAGAAAACCTGACAGAGGATCTAAAACATCGATTAATCAGTAGTCCGACATGCACGAGCTGTTGTGCAGGCCTCGTTTCGGCAGCAGCCACCAACACCGTGGAGCTGGCCGAGGTGAATCAAACGCTCCAGTGCTTCGATGAGGAGCTCGACCTTCTCAACAAGCAGTTTGACAATGCGTAAGGTAAGTCCGAACTGGACTGTTTAATACCATGGTTCTACTCATCAAGTGAGGTATTCGGGTATTTCCCTAAGCGCGGGGTGCTTATTATAACAACAACTATCATCTCACAAGTCTAGAACCTCAAGACCGAGCTAAAGAAGGCGAGGCAAGAGGCCGCGGAACAGAAGGCGGCGGCCAAATGAGCGGTCGCCGAACTAACGTTCATAAAGACCATTAGTGATAAGTACGAGGCCAGGATGACCGAGGTGCAACAGGAGCTCAAGGATGCCGTCACTAAAAGTGTGGGCCTTGAGCAAAATAGTAGAGATCAGGCCTCTAAGTTGAACTCATTGAAATCGGCGGTCCAGGAAGCGTGGGTGAAGGCGCAAGGCTGCCAAAGGGAGCTCCGCCAAGTTAGGCTTGTTGCGGATGGTAAGCCATACTAACTGCAATGTGTCTTTGGTGGTAACCGGTTCGTGCTGCTCACACGATTCTGGCGTTCCTCAGGCGCTTTTGCGGATCTTCCGAGGAGTGCGGCGGATGCCTCAAGGCACTTTGCATCCTGGGAGGGGAATGCCGAGCAGAGGCTGTTTTAGGCGCAGTTTCAAGCCCCCGAGAACCCTCTCCTCCTCACAGATCAGATGAAGCAATTGATGGAGTTGCATCGGATGCCGGAGCCGACCATGAAGGACCTCTGCATTAGGCTATGCCCTTCAGAGCCATTGCCGAGCAGCTACTTCAGCTTAGTGCCGAGATCTACAACGTCGCGCCCCGAAATGACATCCTGAAGCGCTCCATATGCACCGAGGGATCTTGGATGGCCTTCACGAAGACAATGGTGCATGGGCCGAACATAAAGCCAGCCGAGATGGCCACCCGACCCCCGCCTCCTGGTAAGGAGCATAGGCACCCCGAGCAGTACTTTCCCATCGTAATGGATGGTGCCCAAGCGATAGAGGCCCAGTGCCCAAAGGATGTAATTTATCAATGAGCATACTATCATGCATCAGATGAGAGTTAAACTCTTGTGCTTTATGATGTCGTTGCTTTGCATGGTTTATCATGCTTTGTTTTGTTTATTTTGACTCCCATGTGGCCGTTTGATCTAAAAGTTGCCATTCGTTGTCTTCATACCCCTTGTAGATGCTACAAGGGGTGTTGCGATCTCTGCACTTTGACCCTTACCCGGCGTCTCGATGCTCAAAGGTGGTAGTGTGTGAGGGAAATGAGGCAATCAGACTATGTGTCTTTAGTACTTTCACTTAGCCATAGGAGCTTGATTGCGGGGGCTAGTGACTAGCCCCCAGTGTTTTGTGATGTTCAGGTATGTAGAGTCTAAAACCATCATAACTTGGCTTGTGCGAATACAAACCCTTCGTATAACACGGCGTAACCTTCATCGATTTTTAGTTTAATACTTGTCATCCGATCGCCGTCTGGTTCTCGCTTATTATGACAGTCAATTTTCGGCATTCTCCACTAAGATACTTGACCAGGAGAACTGAAAGTACAATCGCAATGGTTCTCCCTTTACCCTCCTAGCCAAACATGTGGAACATAAGAGGGTAAACATAGGAGCCGGGCAACCGAGCTATTGACCCAAGACATAATTTGGAATTGATTCATATAATGCAATATCTGAGACACCGATCATATAAGATAAAAAATAGAGTCAGAATGGTGCTTTGGGGCGAGGTTTATAGTCGAGCCCCCGGTCGATTAGCTGGTGCATCTAAGGAAAATATGTACCGAACTAGTTTGCTTCGGCGTCGAAGAGAAGAAAAAGATTATGCAACATAAATGACTGCGATGGGACTGTAAAGAATGGTCGTTATTTTCGATGAACCCGTGACGTCTAACCATACAAGCCAAGCTGCCGAAGGAACTATTATAGATACTTTATTTAAAAATAAATTTTACAGAAGAAAGGTTTACATAGGGCCTTTATGAGTGGTTTGACGTCCCTACTACACCCTGCTGCATGTCTATGCCTTTGCTCTCGAGGGGGAGGCATGCTCCTTTAGATGAGATGGTGATTGACGGACGGACCTTTGAGGGAGGGTCCTTAGAGGCCGCCATAATTTGTTAGCTTGATGCTGGGTAGGTTCTAGATGGTACCTACCATTGCTCGAAGACGTGTTTGACCATGGTTCGGTCAAGACGAAAACTAGGTCCTTAGATAGTAGGCCCTTATAGCTGCCATGGTATTTTGAGCATGAAATTTTGCCTCTAAGGTACTTAGCTTACGGCTAGTGGGGCCGTGTTGTGGGGAGCGTGTTCTTATTTATGTTGAGCATGGGAAGACTATGGGAGCTGTGATAAGGCTCAGGCTAGTTTGCTCGCTGATGACACACAAGTATAGGGGATCAATCATAGTACTTTCAATAAGTAAGAGTGTCGAACCCAACGAGGAGCATAAGGATATGATAAGCGGTTTTCAGCATGGTAATTTCTGCGAGCACTGAAATTGTAAGTAGCAAGTGTTTTGATAGAAAGGTAATTTGTAACGAGCAAGTAACGGTAACAATAGGTAAGGTACAACAAGGGAGACCAATCCTTTTGTGGCAAAGGATAGGCCAAAAGTATCTCTTATGATGAGCAAAGTGTTCTTGAGGGTACACGGGAATTTCATCTAGTCACTTTCATCATGTTTGTTTGATCGTGTTTGCTACTTTGATAATTTGATATGTGGGTGGACCGGCGCTAAGGTGATGTTCTTACTTGAACTAACAACCTACTTATGATTAACCCCCTCGCAAGCATCCGCAACTACGAGAAAAGTACTAAGACAAAGTCTAACCATAGCATTAAACATGTGGACCCAAATCAGCCCCTTACGAAGTAGCGCATAAACTAGGGTTTAAGATTTTGTCACTCTAGCAACCCATCATCTAATAACTACTCCACAATGCATTCCCTTAGGACCAAGGATGGTGAAGTGTCATGTATTCGACATTCACATGACACCACTAAGGGAATCACAATATACATATCATCAAAATATCGAACACATATCAAATTCACATGATTACTTGCAACATGACTTTTCCCGTGACCTCAAGAACAAAAGTAACTACTCACAAATAATATACATGCTCAAGATCAGAGGTGTATTGAATATCATAATGGATCTGAACATATAATCTTCCACCAAATAAACCATATAGTAATCAACTACACAAGGTAATCAACACCACTAGTCACCCACAGGTACCAATCTGAGGTTCCGGTACAAAGATTGAACACAAGAGATGAACTAGGGTTTGAGAGGAGATGGTGTTATTGAAGATGTTGATGAAGAATGGCCTCCCCAAGATGAGAGGGTCGTTGGTGATGATGATGGCTTCGATTTCCCCCTCCGGGATGGAAGTTCCCCCGGCGGAATTGCTCCACCGGAGGGCAAAACTGCTCTTGCCAAAGTTCCGCCTCGAGGTGGTAGCGCTTCATCCCGGAAGTCCTCCTCTAATTTTTTCTACGTCTTTGTGGGAGTATATACCAGAAGATGGGCTCCGGAGGTGGGCCTGGGTGCCCACCCTCCACCAGGGCGTGGGTAGGGGGCAGGCACACCCTGGTGGAGGGTGGCCACCTGGTGATCCCCCTCCGGTAGTTCTTTGCTCCAAAAATTATTATTTAATATATAAAAATTCTCCATGAATTTTCAGCTTCATTAGAGTTGTGCAGAATAGGTATCTCCGACGTGCTTTTTCGAGGTGCTAAATTCCAGTTGCCGGCATTCTCCCTCTAGATGTAAACCTTGCAAATTGTGAGAGAAAAGACATTAGAATTACTCCCCAAAGCATTATTATGTGTAAAAAAATTATAAATAACATTAATAAAACATGATGCAAAATGGACATATCAATTCCCCCAAGCTTAGACCTCACTTGCCCTCAAGCAACAGCCGATATCGAAGAACATGCCCACATGGTTTGATAGAGATGTGTCGATAAAAACAAAATACGGACATAGAAGCATCATGCTTATCATTGTAACAACAACAAAACTAACATAAAGCTTTTTATTTTACAGTAGCATCATATAACTTCTTATGAGCAAGTAACAATTCATCACAATGTGGAAGTATAAAGCATAAACCTTATTGGAAACCAACAAACTATGTTCTCAGTCAACTTTGCAACTACAATTCATCATATTTTTAGGAAGGGTCTCGTGTAGGAGCCTTTTGGAAAGTCCACATACTCAACCATCATTTAGTCTTCTACGATTCCTAACACTCATAGCATACCCATGGACAATTTTTTTAAACCTGACACATAGAAAGATAGGGGCTTATAGTTTGCCTCCCAACATATTCACCTCAAGGGTGATGTCAATAATAATAACTCATGCTCACTCATATTGAATTGGTCATATGTGCCTAGATCGTTCCTCACCACATGATGGTTGCCAAAGGAGAAAAATAAAAAGGAAGAGAGAAGAATACTTTGACTCTTGCATGAAAGTAAGTACATAAAAGTAGAAGATAGGCCCTTCGCAGAGGGAAGCTGAGGTTGTCATGCGCTTTTTAGTTTGTATGCTAAATTCCTTAGCGCAAAAGAATGTCATGTTGCATGGCCTCTTGTGATAGCAACCTTTATTATGCAGTCCGTCACTTTTATTACTTTGCCATCACAAGTTCGGGCAATGCTCAATTTTCTCTTACACTAATTGATCCAACACTTTTTAGAAGCAATTTTTATTTCCTTGATGCACCGATGACAACTTAGTTGAAGGATCTTATTTGATCCATAGGTAGGTATGGTGGACTCTCAAACATGAGTTTGGGTTGGGTTTTTGGATGCACAACTAGTATATCTACTTAGTGCGGAATTTTTGGCTAGCATAGATATTGGGCAAGCACCACATGTTAAAGGATCTAGGACAATATAACTTCTATGTGAATATGAACAAAAATAAACCATTATGTTGTCTTCCTTTTCCAACGTCAACAATTTTGGCATATAATATTTAATGGGCGCTCACAATCATAAAAGATGTCCATGATGGTGTATTTGCATGTGGATCTTCTCTTCCCTAATTACGTCTTTCATGAGCTGCATCATTGACTAATGCTTTGTTTGCTAATGTCCAATAAATTTTATCACTTATACGTTTCTTTATTGTGATGTCATTACTCACCATAAGATTAGCATATGATATTTTCTCATTTATTTTCTTTTATCAAGATTGCAACAAGAAAGTAAAAGGGGCAAAAGCTCAAACTAAACTTTATTATATAACTCTCACTCGATTACATAGATGGATAGATCACGAAACTAGCACTTGAAAATAGATGATACTAAACTTTTATTCAACTAAATCTTGAAAAGGCTAAAGATCGAAAATATAAAGCTAAAGGTAAAAGTGATGGTGACACGATACCGAGGCACCCCCCCAAGTTTGGCTCAAGTCAAGGGGAGTGCCCATACCCGTGTACTCAGATCTCCTTTGGTGGTGGTGAGGCGTCACACTTCAGCTCCAATAAGTACTTCAATTTGCAGATGACGCTCCTGAGGGTGGTGATATGCTCCTCTAGCAAAAGATTTTCATGAGTGATGAATTTATTCTTGATATGAACCTCCTCGAAAGCTCTGAAAGCTTCAATTTCAAGAGGGACGAGATGAGGATAGTAAGGACGAAGGATATCTTCTTCTCCCTCTTCCACCATGCCCGTGGGTTGCCCTCTTTCTTAAGCTTGATCCTGCATAGATTCCTTGCTCTTGTCCTCCTTATTGGCTTATTTTGGATCTTCCCTTTTCAGATCCATCTTCATCAACCAAGCATCCTCTTCTATATTATTGGGAGAGGAGGAAGCCATGATGCTTGGCTTGACATATCTGCTAGAAAAACAACACGAAATAAGAACAAAGGAAAATCTTGCGATGCGGTGGTCAAAACAGTCGGGGATATATATAGATAGAATTTTTATTCTTGGAAACCAATCAAACAAAAGGAAAACAGAGTCAGGAAGGTTCCCGAGATGGGCACGCTCCACCAGGGCGTGCCAGGGATGGCAACCGCACCCTGGTGATCCGTTCCCTCCTCGGTTACCTTCCGATTTATTTTTTATTTCCCAAAATTCATAAATATTCCAAAACTGATAAAAAATATTTTTGCGTATTTTTCGGAGATTGTTTACTCACCGTATCTCGTACATCTTTATTTTCATGATTTTGGAGCATTCCAGAAGGTTTCTTTTATGTGTTCCTCCGGTGTCATGGTTTGGATAAAATTGCTTTCAACATTCATAGGCGTACCTGAGATATAGTGTTTAATACTTTGTCCATTGACCACCTTCGGCTTGGTACCTTCGGCATTATTAATCTTAATAGCTCCAGAGCGATAAATCTCTTAGATAACATAGGGTCCTTCCCATTTGGAGAAAAGTTTTCCTGCAAAAAATATGAAACAAGAATTGTGCAAAAGAACATATTCTCCAACTTTGTTTTGGAAATATGCCCTAGAGGCAATAATAAATTAGTTATTATCATATTTACTTGTTCATGATAATCGTTTATTATCCATGCTATAATTGTATTGATCGGAGACTTAGATGCATGTGTGGATACATAGACAAAACCATTTCCCTGGTATGCCTCTAATAGACTAGCTCGTTGATCAAAGATGGTTAAGGTTTCCTAGCCATGGACATGAGATGTCATTTGATAACGGGATCACATCATTAGGAGAATGGTGTGATGGACAAGACCCAAACTACAAACGTAGCATATGATCTTGTCAGTTTATTGCTACTGTTTTCTGCATGTCAAGTATATGTTCCTTTGACCATGAGATCATGCAACTCACGGACACCGGAGGAGTACCTTGTGTGTATCAAACGTCGCAACGTAACTAGGTGACTATAAAGGTGCATTACAGGTATCTCCGAAGGTGTTTGTTGGGTTGTCATGGATCAAGACTGGGATTTGGTACTCCGTGTGACGGAGAGGTATCTCAGGGCCCACTCGGTAATACAACATCACAATAAGCCTTGCAAGCAATGTGACTAAGTGTTAGCCACGGGATCTTGTATTACGGAACGAGTAAAGAGACTTGCCGGTAACGAGGTTGAACTAGGTATACAAATACCGACGATCTAATCTCGAGCAAGTAACATACCGAAGAACAAAGGGAAACATCATACGGGATTAACTGAATCCTTGACATAGAGGTTCGACCGATAAAGATCTTCGTAGAATATGTAGGAACCAATGTGGACATCCAGGTCCCGCCATTGGTTATTGACCGTAGAGGTGTCTCGGTCATGTCTACATAGTTCTCGAACCCGCAGGGTCTGAACACTTAAGGTTTGGTGACGTTTCGGTAGTATCGAGTTATGTATGGTGGTGACCAAAGGTTGTTCGGAGTCCCAGATGAGATCTCGAACGTCACGAGGAGCTCCGGAATGGTCCGGAGGTAAAGATTCATATATAAGAAGTCCTATTTTGGTCACCGGAAAAGTTTCGGGCTCATCGGTAGGGTACCGGGAGTGCCGGTAGTGTACCGGGGGACCATCGGGAGAGGTATTTCGACCCAAGAGGCTACATGGGCTGTGGGAGGGTGGAAACCAGCCCTTAGTGGGCTGGTGGAAGTCCTCTAAGAGTCCCATGCGGCTGGACTTGAGAAAGAAAGAAAAAACCGCAAAAGGTGGGAATAGACTCCAAGTAGGAAAGGAGCAATCCTAGTCCTACTAGGATTGGGTCCTCCTCCAATCCTCCTTGCGCAAGAGGCAAGGCAGGGATGCCTTGTGCGCCAGCCCTCCTCCTCCCTCCCTCTTATATATACTGGAGGTATTGAGTGTTTTGCACTTGATTTTACGGCCACGTGCTACCCGTTCCACCGGAGCTCCTCTAGATCGGATTTCCGCAGTGCTTAGGCGAAGCCCTGCCGGAATTGCTCCACCAGCATCACCGGAGCGCCGTCACGCTGCCGGTGAACTCTACTCCCTCTCCACTTCCTCTTGCTGGATCAAGACGGTGGAGATCGTCATCAAGCTGCACGTGTGCTGAACGCGGAGGTGCCATCCGTTCGGCGCTAGATCGGAAGAACCGTGAACAAGATCGCGAGACGGTTCGTGATGAGTTCACGGGACGGATCGTGATGGGATCGCGAGACGGATCGTGATGAGTTCACGGGACGGATCGTGATTGGATCGCAGGACGGATCGTGATGTGATCGCGGGACGCTCGGTGATTTGGATCGCGAAGATGTTCGACTACACCAACCATGTTTCTTAACGCTTCCCGCTTAGCATCTACAAGGGTACGTAGATCCACTCTCCCTCTCGTAGATGCTCATCGCCATGGATAGATCTGCGTGTGCGTAGGAAATTTTTTGTTTCCCATGCAACGTTCCCCAACAGTGGCATCATGAGCTAGGTCTATGTGTAGACGAGATCTCGAGTAGAACACAAAGAGTTTGTGGGCGTTGATGCTTAGATTGCTTCCTCCCTTGGTCGGATTTTGGTTCAGAGGTATTGTGAGATGAAGCATCCCGGACCAACATTACTCGTACGCTTACGAGAGACCGGTTCCCTTGACCGCAAATTGTTGCATAGATGGCTTGCGGGTGCCAGTTTCTCTCACTTTAGTTGGATCGGATTCGACAAAGGCGGTCCTTGAGAAGGTTGAAAAGCAACTAGTGTATCACCGTTGTGGTTTTTGTGTAGATGAGAATTGTTCTTGCTATATACCCGTAGCAGCCACGTAAAACATGCAACAACAATTAGAGGACGTCTAACTTGTTTTTGCAGGGTATGTTGTGATGTGATATGGCCAATTACATGATGTGATATATGTGATGTATGAGATGATCATGTGATGTATAGATTATCACGACTGGCATGTCGATGAGTACGACAACCGGCAGGAGCCATAGGGTTGTCTTTAATTATTGTATGACCTGCGTGCCAATCATTAAGCGCTATGTAATGCTTTACTTTATCGCTAAACGGTAGCAATAGTAGTAGAAGCATGGTGGGCATGACAACCCCGATGGCGACACGTTGATGGAGATCAAGATGATGAAGATCATGGTGTCATGCCGGTGACGATGGAGATAATGCCGGTGCTTTCAAGATGGAGATCTAAAGCACAAATTCATGGCCATATCATGTCACTTATGAATTCCATGTGATGTTAATCCTTTTATGCACCTTGTTTTGCTTAGTACGATGGTAGCATTATAAGGTGATCCCTCACTTAAATTGCAAGATAAATTGTGTTCTCCCCGAGTGTGCACCGTTGCGAAAGTTCGTCGTGTTGAGACACCACGTGATGATAGGGTGTGATAGACTCTATGTTCACATACAGCGGGTGCAAGCCAGTGTTGTAGGCGCATAACACTCGGGTTAAACTTGACGAGCCTAGCATGTACAGACATGGCCTCGGAACACAAGAGACCGAAAGGTCGAACATGAGTCATATAGTAGATATGATCAACATGATGATGTTCACCATTGTAACCACCTCAACTCACGTGATGATCGAACTTGAGTTGGTGAATTTGGATCATGTATCACTCGAATGACCGGAGGGATGTCAATTTGAGTGGGAGTTCTTAAGTAATATGATTAATTGAACTCATTATCATGAACATAGTCAGTAGTGTCTTTGCAAATCATGTTGTAGATTACTTGCTCGCGCTGTAGCTCCCTTGAATTTTTATATGTTCCTAGAGAAATAGAGTTGAAATATGATGGTAGCAATATTTCGGGTTGGCTCCGTGGTCTGAGGATTGTCCTTGTTACTGCACAGAAGGCTTATGTCCTTAATGCACCGCTCGGTGCGCCAACCCCTCTAGCGTCGTCTGTAGATGTTGTGAACATCTAACAGGTATGTGCTGATGACTACTTGATAGTTTAGTGCGTGATGCATTACGGCTTAGAATTGAGGCTTCGAAACGTTTTGAACATCACGGAACATATGAGATGTTCTAAGAGCTGAAATTAGGATCTTAGGCTCGTGCCCATGTTGCGAGATATGAGATCTCCAACAAGATTCTTTGCCTACAAGATGAACGAGAATAGCTCAATCGTTTAGCTTGTGCTCAGATTGTCTGGGTGCTACAATCGCTTGAATCGAGTGGGAGTTCATCTTCCAAATAAGATAGTGATTGATATAGTTCTCCAAGTCACTTTCACTAAGCTACTAGAACTTGGTGATGAACTATAAAATGTCAGGGATAGAATTAATGATCCCTGAGCTGTTCGCGATGTTTGACACCGCGAAGGTAGAAATCAAGAAGGAGCATCAAGTGTTGATGGTTAGTATAACCGCTAGTTTCGAGAAGGGCAAGGGCAAGGAGGGAAACTTCATGGATGGCAAGTCAGTTGCTGCTCCAGTGAAGCAACCCAGAGTTGAACCCAAACCCGAGACTAAGTGCTTCAATTGTGAGGAGGGAGGTCGCTGAAGCGGAACAACCCTAGATACTTGGTAGATAAGAAGGCTGGCAGCGTCGACAGAAGTATATTTGATATACGTGTTATTGATGTGTACCTTGCTTGTACTCCTAGTAGCACCTGGGTATTGGATACCGGCCCGATTGCTAAATGTTAGTAACTCGAAATAAAAGCTATGGAATAAACGGAGAACTAGCTAAGTGTGAGGTGACGATGTGTGTTGGAAATGTTTCCAAGGTTGATGTGATCAACATCGCACGCTCTCTCTACCTTCGAGATTGGTGACGAACCTAAATAAATGTTATTTGGTGTTTTTGCATTGAGCATGAACGTGATTAGATCATGTTCATTGCAACACGGTTATTCATTTAAATTAGAGAATAATGGTTATTCTATTTACATGAATAATACCTTCAACGGTCATACACCCAGTAAGAATGGTTTGTTGAAACTTGATCGTAGTAATACACATGTTCATAACATTAATGCCAAAAAGATACAAAGTTAATAATGATAGTACCACATGCTTGTGGCACTGCCGCTAAATGTCATATTGGTATAAAGCGCATGAAGAAACTCCATGCTGATGGATCTTTGGACTCATTCGATTTCGAATCGGTTGAGACATGCGAACCATGCCTCTTGGTGAAGATGACTAACGGACCCCGTTTTCTGTTTTGATGAAGCGGGCAAGTGATTTATTGGAAATGATACATGTTGATGTATGCAATCCAATGAGTCTTGTAGAGTGTGGTGAATATAGTTATTTTCTTACCTTCATTGATGATTTGAGTAGATATAGTGTATATTTACTTAATGAAACACAAGTCTGAATCGTTTGAAAAGTTCAAGCAAAATCAGAGTGAAGTTTTAAGATCATCGTGACAAGAAGATAAAAATGTTTGCGATATGATCGTGGAGGTGAATATCTAAGTTACGAGTTTGGCATACAACTTTAGACAATGTGAGAATTGTTTTCACAACTCACGCCACCTGGAACACCATAGTGTGATGATGTGTCCGAACGTCATAGTTGTGCTCTATTGGATATGGTGCATGCTATGATGTCTCTTATCGTTTTGTTACTATAATTTTGGGGTTGTGCATTAGAGACAACTACATTCACTTTAAATAGGGCACCATCTAAATCTATTGAGATGACACCGTGTGAATTATGGTTTGATAGAAACCCAAGCTGTCATTTCTTAATGCTTGGGGCTACGAAGCTTGTGTGGAAAATGTTTTCACCAAATGAGCTAGAACCCAAAGCGGACAAATGCATCTTCATAGAATACCCTAAGAACAGTTGGGTGAACCTTCTATCTCAGATCCAAGCATAAAATGTTTATTGCTAAAAATGGGTCCTTTCTCGAGAAAAGGTTTCTCTTGAAAGAATTGAGTAGGAGGAGGATAGAACTTGATGAGGTTATTGAACCTCTGCTTCAACCAGAAAGTGGCGCAACGCAGAAAGATGTTTCTGTGAAGCCTACGTCAGTTGAAGAGGAAGTTAATGATGATGATCATGAAGCTTCGGATCAAGTTACTATCAAACTTCGTAGGTCGACAAGGATGTGTACTGCTATCGAGCTGTACGACAACCCTGTCTTGGAGGTCATGTTGTTGGACAACGATGAACCTACGAACTATGGAGAAGCGATGATGGGCCCGGAAACCAACAAATGGTTAGAGGCCATGAAATCCGAGAAAGGATCCATGTATGAAAACCAAGTATAGACTTTGGTGAAGTTGCTCGTTGGACGGCAGGTCGTTAAAGTACAAATGGATTTTTAAAATGAAGACAGACGCTGATGGTAAATGTTACCATTTGTAAAGCTCGACTTGTTGCAAACTAGTTTATGACAAGTTCAAAGAGTTGACTGCAATGAGACTTCCTCACTCGTAGCGATGCTAAAGTCTGTTGGAATTATGTTAGTAGTTGCTGCATTTTTCAATTATGAAATCTGGCAGATGGATGCCAAAACATCGTTTCCTTCCTTAAGGAAAGGTTGTATGAGATACAACCAGAAGGTTTTGTCAGTCCTAAGGATGCTAAAAGGTGTGCGAGCTTCAGTGATTCTTCTATGAACTGAAGCAAGCATCTCGGAGTTGGAATATACACTTTGATGAGGTGATCAAAGTTTTTGAGTCCATACAAAGTTTATGAGAAACTTGTATTTACAATAAAGTGAGTGGGAGCACTATAGAGTTTCTGGTAAGCATATGTGGTTGACATATTGTTGATCGGAAATGATGTAGAATTTCTGAAAAGCATAAAAGGTTGTTTGAAAAGAGTTTTTCAAAGGAAGACCTGGATAAAGCTACCTAATTGTAGAGCATCAAAATCTATAAAGATAGATCAAGATGTTTGATAAGACTTTCAATGAGTACATACCTTGACAAGATTTTGAAAGAGTTCAAAATGGATCAGTCAGATAAAGAGTTCTCGCCTGATTTGTAAGGTATAAAGTTGAGTAAGACTCAATGCCCAGTGACTACAGAAGATAGAGAAAAGATGAGTGTCATCCCCTATGCTTCAGCCATAGGCTCTATCATGTATGCAATGCTGTGCACAAAGACCCGATGTCAGCCTTGCTATAAGTATGGCCGGAAGGTTTCAAAGTGATCCTGGAATGGAGCACTAGACAGCGGTCAAGATTATCCTTAGTAACTAAAAGACTAAGGAGATGTTTCTCAATTATGGAGGTGATAAAGAGTTCATCGTAAAGAGTCACGTCGATGCAAGCTTTAACACCAATCTGGATGACTCGTAGTAGCAATCTGGATACGTATAGTGGAGCAACCATTTGGAATAGTACCAAGTGGAGTGTGGTAACAACGTTTACGGTTTGACATAAAATTTGCAAAGTACACATGGATCTGAATGTCGCAGACCCGTTGACTATAAGACCTCTCTCACATGCAAAGCATGATCGAGCCCCAGAACTCATTGGGTGTTAGATTCATAACAATGCGAATCACATGGTGATGTGAACTAGATTATTGACTCTAGTGCAAGTGGGAGACTGTTGGAAATATGCCCTAGAGGCAATAATAAATTAGTTATTATCACATTTCCTTGTTCATGATAATCGTTTATTATCCATGCTATAATTGTATTGATCGGAGACATAGATGCATGTGTGGATACATAGACAAAACCATGTCCCTGGTATGCCTCTAATAGACTAGCTCGTCGATCAAAGATGGTTAAGGTTTCCTAGCCATGGACATGAGATGTCATTTGATAACGGGATCACAACATTAGGAGAATGGTGTGATGGACAAGACCCAAACTACAAACGTAGCATATGATCGTGTTAGTTTATTGCTACTGTTTTCTGCATGTCAAGTATATGTTCCTTTGACCATGAGATCATGCAACTCACGGACACCAGAGGAGTACCTTGTGTGTATCAAACATCGCAACGTAACTGGGTGACTATAAAGGTGCATTACAGGTATCTCCGAAGGTGTCTGTTGGGTTGGCATGGATCAAGACTGGGATTTGTTACTCCGTGTGACGGAGAGGTATCTCAGGGCCCACTCAGTAATACAACATCACAATAAGCCTTGCAAGCAATGTGACTAAGTGTTAGCCACGGGATCTTGTATTACGGAATGAGTAAAGAGACTTTCCAGTAACGAGGTTGAACTAGGTATATAGATACCGACAATCGAATCTCGGGCAAGTAACATACCGAAGAACAAAGGGAAACATCATACGGGATTAACTGAATCCTTGACATAGAGGTTCGACCGATAAAGATCTTCGTAGATATGTAGGAAACAATGTGGACATCCAGGTCCCGCCATTGGTTATTGACCGTAGAGGTGTCTCGGTCATGTCTACATAGTTCTCGAACCCACAGGGTCTGCATACTTAAGGTTTGGTGACGTTTCGGTAGTATAAAGTTATGTATGGTGGTGATCTAAGGTTGTTCGGAGTCCCGGATGAGATCCCGGACGTCACGAGGAGCTCCAGAATGGTCCGGAGGTAAATATTCATATATAAGAAGTCCTATTTTGGTCGCCGGAAAAGTTTCGGGCTCATCGGTAGTGTACCGGGAGTGTCGGTAGTGTACCGAGGGACCATCGGGAGAGGTATTTCGACCCAAGAGGCTACATGGGCTGTGGGAGGGTGGAAACCAGCCCTTAGTGGGCTGGTGGAAGTCCTCTAAGATTCCCATGCGGCTGGACTTGAGAAAGAAAGAAAAAACCGCAAAAGGTGGGAATAGACTCCAAGTAGGAAAGGAGCAATCCTAGTCCTACTAGGATTGGAGGAGGACTCTCCAATCCTCCTTGCGCAAGAGGCAAGGCAGGGCTGCCTTGTGCGCCAGCCCTCCTCCTCCCTCCCTCTTATATATACTGGAGGTATTGGGTGTTTTGCACTTGATTTTACGGCCACGTGCTACCCGTTCCACCGGTGCTCCTCTAGATCGGATTTCCGCAGTGCTTAGGCGAAGCCCTGCCGGAATTGCTCCACCACCATCACCGGAGCGTCGTCACGCTGCCGGTGAACTCTACTCCCTCTCCACTTCCTCTTGCTGGATCAAGACGGTGGAGATCGTCATCAAGCTGCACGTGTGCTGAACGCGGAGGTGCCGTCCGTTCGGCGCTAGATCGGAAGGACCGTGAACAAGATCGCGAGACGGTTCGTGATGAGTTCACGGGACGGATCATGATGAGATCGCGGGACGGATCGTGATGAGTTCGCGGGATGGATCATGATTGGATCGCGGGACGGATCGTGATGTGATCGCGGGACGCTCGGCGATTTGGATCGCAAAGATGTTGACTACACCAACCACGTTTCTTAACGCTTCCCGCTTAGCGATCTACAAGGGTACGTAGATCCACTCTCCCTCTTGTAGATGCTCATCACCATGGATAGATCTGCGTGTGCGTAGGAATTTTTTTGTTTCCCATGCAACGTTCCCCAACACTTTGAATTCTTGCTTTTGGATTCTTTAGTAATGCCATCTTTGAACCTTTTCTTTAAATAACCTGGCATTTTCATAAGCTTGGGTTCTCCATTCATCTAATGAGCGAATATCAAATAACCTCTTTTCATCGGCAAGTTTGAAATCATAGTTAGTTCTTTGAAAACCCAAAATGATTTATGTTCTAATTCTAGAGGCAAATGACAAGCTTTCCCATATACCATCTTGTATGGAGACATACCCATAGGATTTTTATACGCTGTTCTATAGGCCCAAAGTGCATCATCTAATTTCATGGACCAATTCTTTCAGGATCTATTAACAATTTTTTGTAATATTAATTTTATTTCCCTATTGCTAAGTTCAACTTGGCCACTAGATTGAGGATGATAGGGTGATGCAATTCTATGGTTAACATCATATTTAGCAAACATCTTACGGAAAACACCATGAATAAAGTGTGAACCATCATCAGTCATTAGATATCTAGGGACTTCAAACCTTGGGAAAATAACTTCTTTAAGCATTTTAATGGAAGTATGATGATCAACACTACTAGTTGGGATAGCTTCTACCCACTTAGTGACATAATCAACAACAACCAAAATATGAGTGCACCCATTAGAGGAAGGAAAAGATCCCATATAATCAGAACCCCAAACATCAAATGGTTCAACAACAAGTGAATAGTTCATAGGCATTTCTTGATGCTTACCGATATTACAAATTCTTTGACATTCATAACAAGACGAGATAAACTTACGAGCATCCTTGAAGAGAGTAGGCCAATAAAAACCAGATTGTAATACCTTATGAGTAGTTCTATCTCCAGCATGATGTCCTCCATAAGCTTCGGACTGACATTTCCGTAAGATTTGTTCCTGTTCATGCTCAGGTACACAACGTCTAACAATAGCATCTACTCCTTTATAAAGATTTGGGTCATCCCAAAAGTAATGACTTAAGTCATAGAATAATGTTTTTTCTTTTCTTGGTATGTGAAGCTAGGTGGAATATATTTAGCAACAATGTAATTAGCATAGTCAGCATTGTTGGAAATATGCCCTAGAGGAAATAAATAAGGTGTTTATTATTGTATTTCCTTGTTCATGATAATCGTTTATTATCCATGCTATAATTGTATTAATTGGAAACATGGATACATGTGTGGATACATAGACAAACACAATGTCCCTAGTATGCCTCTAGTAAACTAGCTCGTTGATTGAAAGATGGTTAAGGTTTCCTAGCCATGGACATGAGATGTCATTTTGATAACGGGATCACATCATTAGGAGAATGATGTGATGGACAAGACCCAAACTACAAACGTAGCTTATGATCGTGTCAGTTTATTGCTATTGTTTTCTGCATGTCAAGTATATGTTCCTATGACCATGAGATCATGCAACTCATAGATATCGAAGGAGTACCATGTGTGTATCAAACGTCGCAATGTAACTGGGTGACTATAAAGGTGCTCTATAGGTGTCTCCGAGGGTGTCTGTTGAGTTGGTATGGATCAAGACTGGGATTTGTTACTCCGTGTGATGGAGAGGTATCTCAGGGCCCACTCGGTAATACAACATCACAATAAGCCTTGCAAGCAATGTGACTAAGTGTTGGTCACGGGATCTTGTATTACGGAACGAGTAAAGAGACTTGCTAGTAACGAGGTTGAACTAGGTATGGAGATACCGACGATCGAATCTCGGGCAAGTAACATATCGAAGAACAAAGGGAACATCATATGGGATTAACTGAATCCTTGACATAGAGGTTCGACCGATAAAGATCTTCGTAGAATATGTAGGAACCAATGTGGACATCCAGGTCCCGCCATTGGTTATTGACCGTAGAGGTGTCTCGGTCATGTCTACATAGTTCTCGAACCCATAGGGTCTGCACACTTAAGGTGATCAAAAGCAACTAGTGTATCACCGTTGTGGTTTATGCGTAGGTGAGAATCGTTCTTGCTAGAAACCCGTAGCAGCCACGTAAAACATGCAACAACAATTAGAGGACGTCTAACTGTTTTTGCAGGGTATGTTGTGATGTGATATGGCCAATTACATGATGTGATATATGTGATGTATGAGATGATCATGTGATGTATAGATTATCACGACTTGCATGTCGATGAGTACGGAAACCGGCAGGAGCCATAGGGTTGTCTTTAATTATTGTATGACCTGCGTGTCAATCATTAAGCGCTATGTAATGCTTTACTTTATCGCTAAATGGTAGCAATAGTAGTAGAAGCATGCGGGGCATGACAACCTCTATGGAGACACGTTGATGGAGATCAAGATGATGGAGATCATGGTGTCGTGCCGGTGACGATGAAGATCATGCCGGTGCTTTCAAGATGGAGATCTAAAGCACAAGTTCATGGCCATATCATGTCACTTATGAATTGCATGTGATGTTAATACTTTTATGCACCTTGTTATGCTTGGTACGACGGTAGCATTATAAGGTGATCCCTCAGTTAAATTTCAAGATAAAATTGTGTTCTCCCCAAGTGTGCACCGTTGCAAAAGTTCGTCGTGTTGAGACACCACGCGATGATCGGGTGTGATAGACTCTACGTTCACATACAACAGGTGCAAGCCAGTGTTGCACGCGCAGAACACTCGGGTTAAACTTGACGAGCCTAGCATGTACAGACATGGCCTCGGAACACAAGAGACCGAAAGGTCGAACATGAGTCATATAGTAGATATGATCAACATAATGATGTTCACCATTGAAGCCACCTCAACTCACGTGATGATCAGACTTGAGTTGGTGGATTTGGATCATGTGACACTCAGATGACTTGAGGGATGTCAATTTGAGTGGGAGCTTTAGTAATTTGATTAACTAAACTCATTATCTTGAACAATAGTCTAAGTGAACTTTGCATATTTATGTTGTAGATAAATGGCTCGCGCAGTAGCACCCCTGAATTTTAATGCGTTCCTAGAGAAAGCTAAATTGAAAGATGATGGAAGTAACTTTGTTGAATGGGCCCGTAATCTGAAGATTATCCTCACGGCTTCCCAGAAATCATATGTCCTTGATGCATCGCTTGGTGACCAACCAGAAGACATGACCTCCGAAGACGTTAAGAACGCTTGGGAGGCACGTACTGGAGATTACTCAATAGTTCAGTGTGCAATATTGTATGGCTTAGAACCGGGACTTCAAAGACGTTTTGAATGTCATGGAGCATATGAGATGTTCCAGGAGTTGAAGTTTATCTTTCAGAAGAACGCCCGGATCGAAAGGTATGAAACCTGTGATAAGTTCTATGCTTGCAAGATGGAGGAGAACGGGTCTATCAGTGAACATATACTCAGAATGTCTGGGTATTCAACTCATCTAGCGGAGTTGGGAATTGCCCTTCCGCCAGAGGCGATCACTGCCAGAGTTCTTCAATCACTGCCACCTAGTTACAAGAGCTTTGTGATGAACTATAACATGCACGGGATGAACAAGTCAGTCGCCGAGCTGTTTGCGATGCTAAAAGTCGCTGAGTCTGAAATCCAGAAAGAACATCAAGTGTTGGTCAATAAAACCACTAGTTTCAAGAAAAATGGCAAAGTCAAGGGCAAGGGCAAGAAGGGTAAAACCAAGAAGGATGGCAAAGCAGTTGCTACTCCTTCAAAGAAGCCCAAGCATGGACCCAAGCCAAAAACTGAGTGCTTTCATTGCAAAGGAACTGGTCACTAGAAGCGGAATTGCCCCAAGTACCTGGCTGACAAGAAGGCGGCCAACGACAAACAAGGTATATATGATATACATGTTATTGATGTGTACCTTACTAGCTCTCGTAGTAGTGCCTGGGTATTTGATACTGCTTCGGTTGCTCACATTTGCAACTCAAAGCAGGAACTACAGAATAAACTAAGGCTGGCAAAGGACGAAGTGACGATGCGCGTGGGAAATGGTTCCAAGGTTGATGTGATCGCCGTCGACACACTCTCTCTTCGATTACCATCGGGATTAGTGATGAACCTGAATAATTGTTATTTAGTGCCTGCGTTAAGCATGAACATTATATCTGGATCTTGTTTGTTGCGAGACGGTTACTCATTTAAATCAGAGAATAAAGGTTGTTCTATTTATATGAGTAATATCTTTTATGGTCATGCACCCAATGTTAGGGGTTTATTCATATTGAATCTTGATAGTGATGACACACATGTTCATAACATTGATGCCAAAAGATGTAGAATTGATAATGATAGTACCACTTTCTTGTGGCACTGCCCTTTAGGTCATATTGGTGTAAAACACATGAGGAAGCTCCATGCTGATGGACTTTTGTAGTCACTTGATTTTGAATCACTTGACACATGTGAACCGTGCCTCATGGGCAAGATGACTAAAACGCCATTCTCTGGAACAATGGAACGGGCGAGTGACTTATTGGAAATCATACACACTGATGTGTGCGGTCCAATGAATGTTACAGCGTGTGGTGGATATCATTATTTTCTCACCTTCACTGATGACTTAAGTAGATATGGGTATATTTACTTAATGAAACACAAGTCTGAAACGTTTGAAAAGTTCAAGCAATTTTAGAGTGAAGTTGAGAATCATCGTAACAAGAAGATTAAGTTCCTGCGATCTGATCGAGGAGGTGAATATCTGAGTTATGAGTTTGCCAGTCACTTAAGACAGTGCGGAATTGTTTCACAGTTGACACCGCCCGGAACACCATAGCGTAATGGTGTGTCTGAACGTCGTAATTCAACCTTATTAGATATGGTGCATTCTATGATGTCTCTTGCTGATTTGCCACTATCATTTTGGGGTTATGCATTAGAGACAGCTGCATTCACTTTAAATAGAGCACCATCAAAATCCGTTGAGACGACGCCATATGAACTGTGGTTTGGCAAGAAGCCAAAGTTGTCGTTTCTTAAAGTTTGGGGATGTGATGCTTACGTCAAAAAGCTTCGGCCTGAAAAGCTGGAACTCAAAGCGGAGAAATGCGTCTTCATAGGATACCCGAAAGAGACAGTCGGATATACCTTCTATCTCAGATCCAAAGGCAAAGTGTTTGTCGCTAAAAACGGAACATTTCTTGAGAAAGAGTTTCTCTCGAAAGAATTGAGTGGGAGGAAAATAGAGCTTGATGAGGTTATTGAACCTTTACTTCAACCAGAAAGTAGCGCAGTGCAGAAAGATGTTTCTATGGAACCTACGATGGTAGAAGAGGAAGTTAATGATGATGATCATGAAGCTTCGGATGCCACTGTTGGGGAACGTCGCATGGGAAACAAAAAATTTCCTACCCACACGCAAACCTATCCATGGTGATGAGCATCTACGAGAGGGAGAGTGGATCTACATACCCTTGTAGATCGCTAAGAAGGAAGCGTTAAGAAACGCGGTTGGTGTAGTCGAACATCTTCGCGATCCAAATCGCTGAGCGTCCCGCGATCTCATCACGATCCGTCCCGCGATCCAATCACGATCCGTCCCGTGAACTCATCACGATCCGTCCCGCGATATCATCACGATCCATCTCACGATCTTGATCACGATCTGTCCCGCGAACTCATCACGATCCGTTCCGCGATCTCATCACGAACTGTCTCGCGATCTCGATCACGGTCCTTCCGATCTATCGCCGAACGGACGGCACCTCCGCGTTCAGCACACGTGCAGCTTGATGACGATCTCCACTGTCTCGATCTAGAGAGAGGAGGTGGAGAGGAGAGAGAGTTCACCGGCAGCGTGACGGCGCTTCGGTGATGGTGGTGGAGTGATTCCGGCAGGGCTTCGCCTAAGCGCTGCGGAAAACCGATCTAGAGGAGAAACTGTGCACCGGTGAAACGGGTAGCACGTGGCCGGAAATTCTGTCCAAAAACCACCCAATCCACTAGTATATATAGGAGGAGAGGAGAGGAGAGGCAGCCAAGGCCTTTGGGTCGGCCGAAATAGGAGGTGGGAGCAATCCTACTTCACCTCCAATCCTAGTTGGAGTAGGATTGCCTCCTATTGGCTGATTTTCCACTTTTTGCTTTAGGACTTTCTCTCCTGCGCCATGGGCCTTTGTGGCCGTTTTCCCAGTCCACTAAGGGCTGGTTATTATTCTACCACGGCCCATGGACCTCTTGGGGTCGAAATACCCCTCCCGGAGGTCCTCCGGTACACTACCGGCACTCCCGGTACAATACCGATACTCCCGGTACACTACCGATGAGCCCGAAACTTTTCCGGAAACCAAACTGGGACTTCCTATATATGAATCTTTACCTCCGAACCATTCCGGAGCTCCTCGTGACGTCCGGGATCTCATCTGGGACTCCGAACAACCTTCGGTCACCACCATACATAACTCTACACTATCAAAACGTCACCGAACCTTAAGTGTGCAGACCCTGCGGGTTCGAGAACTATGTAGACATGACCGGGACACCTCTACGGTCAATAACCAATGGTGGGACCTGGACGTCCACATTGGTTCCAACATATTCTACGAATATCTTTATTGGTCGAACCTCTATGTCAAGGATTCAGTTAATCCCGTATATCGTTCCCTTTGTTCTTCGGTATGTTACTTGCCCGAGATTCGATCGTCGGTATCTCCATACCTAGTTCAACCTCATTACCGGCAAGTCTCTTTACTCGTTCCGTAATACAAGATCCCGCAACTAACAATTAGTCACATTGCTTGCAAGGCTTATTGTGATGTTGCATTACCGAGTGGGCCCCGAGATACCTCTCCGTTACACGGAGTAACAAATCCCAGTCTTGATCCATGCCAAATCAACAGACACCATCGGAGATACCTGTAGAGCACCTTTATAGTCACCCAGTTACGTTGCGACGTTTGATACACACAAGGCACTCCTCCGATATCCGTGAGTTACATGATCTCATGGTCATAGGAACATATACTTGACATGCAGAAAACAGTAGCAATAAACTGACACGATCATATGCTATGTTTGTAGTTTGGGTCTTATCCATCACATCATTCTCCTAATAATGTGATCCCGTTATCAAATGACATCTCATGTCCATGGCTAGGAAACCTTAACCATCCCTTGATCAACGAGCTAGTCCATTAGAGGCATACTAGGGACATGGTTTTGTCTATGTATCCACACATGCATTTAAGTCTCCGAGCAATACAATTATAGCATGGATAATAAACGATTATCATGAACAAGGAAATATGATAATAACTAATTTATTATTGCCTCTAGGGCATATTTCCAACACAAGCAGCTATTGAACCTCGTAGGTCGACAAGGCCGCGTACTACCCCTAAGTGGCACGACAACCCTGTCTTGGAGGTCATGTTGTTGGACAATAATGAACCTACGAGCTATGGAGGAGCAGTGATGGGCCCGGATTCCGAGAAATGGTTAGAGGCCATGAAATCCGAGATGGGATCCATGTATGAAAACAAAGTATGGACTTTGGAAGTATTACCTGAAGGGCTAAAGGCCATTCAGAACAAATGGACCTTTAAGAAGAAAACAGACGCGGACGGTAATGTCACCGTCTATAAAGCTCGAGTTGTGGCAAAGGGTTTTTCACAAGTTGAAGGAGTTGACTACGATGAGACTTTCTCACCCGTAGCGATGCTTAAGTCTGTCAGAATCATGTTAGCAATAGCTGCCTATTTCGACTATGAAATTTGGCAGATGGATGTAAAAACAGCGTTCCTCAACAGTTTCCTTGAGGAAGAGTTGTATATGATGCAACCCGAAGGTTTTGTCGATCCAGAGAATGTTGACAAAGTTTGCAAATTCCAGCGATCCATTTATGGACTGGTGCAAGCATCTCGGAGTTGGAATAAGCGCTTTCATGAGGTGATCAAAGCGTTTGAGTTTATACAAGTTTACGGAGAAGCTTGTATTTACAAGAAAGTGAGTGGGAGCTCTATAGCGTTTCTAGTATTATATGTGGATGACATATTGCTGATTGGAAACAATATAGAAATGTTGGAAAGCATGAAGGAATATTTGAACAAGAGTTTTTCAATGAAGGACCTAGGAGAAGCTGCTTTCATATTAGGCATTAAGATCTATAGAGATGGATCGAGACGCTTAATAGCACTTTCACAGAGCACATACCTTGATAAAGTTTTGAAGAAGTTCAAAATGGAACAGTCCAAGAAGGGGTTCTTGCCTGTATTACAAGGTGTGAAGTTGAGCAAGACTCAATGCCCAAAAACTGCAGAAGATAGAGAAAAGATGAGTGTCATCCCCTATGCTTCAGCCATAGGATCTATCATGTATGCAATGCTGTGCACAAGACCCGATGTCAGCCTTGCCATAAGTATGGCCGGAAGGTTTCAAAGTGATCCTGGAATGGAGAACTAGCAAGCGGTCAAGAATATCCTTAAGTACCTGAAAAGGACTAAGGAAATGTTTCTCGTTTATGGAGGTGATGAAGAGCTCGTCGTAAAGGGTTACGTCGATGCAAGCTTTGACACTGATCCGGACGACTCTAAGTCGCAAACCGGATACGTATTTATTCTTAACGGGGGAGCGGTAAGCTGGTGCAGTTCCAAGCAAAGCGTGGTAGCTGATTCTACGTGCGAAGCGGAATACATCGCAGCCTCGGAGGTGGCGAAGGAAGGTGTCTGGATGAAGCAGTTCATGACAGATCTTGGAGTAGTGCCCAGTGCACTGAATCCAATGAACCTGTTCTGTGACAACACTGGTGCCATTGCTCTGGCCAAGGAACCAAGGTTTCACAAGAGGACCAGACACATAAAGCGACGCTTCAACTCCATCCGCGATTACATCTTGGAGAAAGACATAAATATTTGCAAAGTGCACACGGATCTGAATGTTGCAGACCCGTTGACTAAACCTCTTCCAAGGGCTAAACATGATCAACACCAGAACTGCATGGGTGTTCGATTCATTACAATGTAAATCACATAGTGATGTGAACTAGATTATTGACTCTAGTGCAAGTGGGAGACTGTTGGAAATATGCCCTAGAGGCAATAAATAAAGTGTTTATTATTGTATTTCCTTGTTCATGATAATGGTTTATTATCCATGCTATAATTGTATTAATTGGAAACATGGATACATGTGTGGATACATAGACAAACACAATGTCCCTAGTATGTCTCTAGTAAACTAGCTCGTTGATTGAAAGATGGTTAAGGTTTCCTAGCCATGGACATGAGATGTCATTTGATAACGGGATCACATCATTAGGAGAATGATGTGATGGACAAGACCCAAACTACAAACGTAGCTTATGATCGTGTCAGTTTATTGCTATTGTTTTCTGCATGTCAAGTATATGTTCCTATGACCATGAGATCATGCAACTCACAGATATCGGAGGACTACCTTGTGTGCATCAAACATCGCAACGTAACTGGGTGACTATAAAGGTGCTCTACAGGTGTCTCCAGGGTGTCTGTTGAGTTGGTATGGATCAAGACTGGGATTTGTTACTCCGTGTGACGGAGAGGTATCTCAGGGCCCACTCGGTAATACAACATCACAATAAGCCTTGCAAGCAATGTGACTAAGTGTTGCTCACGGGATCTTGTATTATGGAACGAGTAAAGAGACTTTCCAGTAACGAGGTTGAACTAGGTATGGAGATACCGATGATCGAATCTCGGGCAAGTAACATACCGAAGAACAAAGGGAACATCATACGGGATTAACTGAATCCTTGACATAGAGGTTCGACCGATAAAGATCTTCGTAGAATATGTAGGAACCAATGTGGACATCCAGGTCCCGCCATTGGTTATTGACCGTAGAGGTGTCTCGGTCATGTCTACATAGTTCTCGAACCCGCAGGGTCTGCACACTTAAGGTTTGGTGATGTTTCGGTAGTGTAGAGTTATGTATGGTGGTGACCAAAGTCTGTTCGGAGTCCCAGATGAGATCCTGGACGTCACGAGGAGCTCCGGAATGGTTCGGAGGTAAAGATTCATATATAAGAAGTCCTGTTTTGGTCGCTGGAAAAGTTTCGGGCTTATCGATAGTATACCGGGAGTGCCGATAGTGTACCGGGAGACCTCCGGGAGGGGTATTTCGACCCAAGAGGCTTCATGGGCTGTGGGAGAGTGAATATCAGCCCTTAGTGGGCTGATGGAAACTCCCACACAAGGCCCATGTGGCTGGAGAAGAAAACCCAAAAGGAAAAAGGTGGAAAAAGGCAAAAAAGGAAAAAAAAGGATGAATCCTAATCCTACTAGGAGTGGAGGAGGTGGACTCCTCCTCTCCTAGTTCGGCCGAAGCCTAGGAGGCTTGGAGGCCAAGCTGCCTCCTCTCCTCCTCTCCTCCTATATATACTAGTGGTATTGAGGGTTTTTGCACTAGATTTTCAACCCCGTGCTACCCGTTCCTCCAGTGCATAGTTTCTCCTCTAGATCGGTTTTCTGCAGTGCTTAGGCGAAGCCCTGCCGGAATTGCTCCACCACCATCGCCGGAGCACCGTCAGGCTTCCGGAGAACTATTCTTCCTCTCCACTCCTTCTTGCTGGATCAAGACAGTGGAGATCGTCATCAAGCTGTACGTGTGCTGAACGCGGAGGTGCCGTCCGTTTGGTGCCAGACCGGAAGGATCGTGATCAAGTTTGTGAGACGAATCGTGATCAAGTTCGTGGGACGGATCGTGATCGGATCGCGGGACGGATCATGATTGGATCGCAGGACGGATTGTGATTGGATCGCGGGACGCATGGCGATTTGGATCGCGAAGACGTTCGACTACACCAACCGCGTTTCTTAACGCTTCCTGCTTAGCGATCTACAAGGGTATGCAGATCCACCCTCCCTCTCGTAGATGCTCATCACCATGGATAGATCTTCGTGTGCGTAGGAATTTTTTTGTTTCCCATGCAATGTTCCCCAACAAGCATACCATGGAGTGTTTTGAGAAACATTTATTGCAGGTAGTTGTTCATTAGGAAAACTATCATCAATAGGTAGTGGGTCATCAAGAATGTTTTCTAACCTAGAAAAGTTATCAGCTACGAGGTTCTCAACTCCCTTCCTATCAAGGATATGTAAATCAAATTCCTGACGCAAGAGAACACACCTAATGAGTCTAGGTTTAGGATCTTTCTTTTCCATAAGATATTTTATAGCAGCATGATCAGTGTGAACAATAACTTTGGAATCAACAATGTAAGGTTTGAATTTATCACAAGCAAACACTATTGCTAAAAATTCTTTTTCAGTAGTGGCATAATTTCTTTAGGCACTGTCTAGAGTTTTGCTAGCATAATGGATAACACTGATTTTTTTATCAATTCTTTGTCCTAGAACAACACCAATAGCATAATCACTAGCATCACCCATAATTTGAAAAGGCAAGTTCCAGTCAGGTGGTTGAACAATAGGTGAAGTGGTTAAGGCTTTCTTTAGTCTTTCAAAGGCTTCCATGCAATCATCATCAAAAACAAAGGGAATATCCTTTTGCAAAAGAGGCCTAGAAATCTTTGATAAGTTTTTAATAAACCTCCTATAGAAACCAACATGACCAAGGAAACTTTAAATACCTTTGATATCTTTAGGACATGACATTTTCTCAATTGCATCAGCTTTAGTTTGATCCACTTCAATACCTCGCTCGGAGATCTTATGCCCCAAGACAATACCTTCATTAACCATAAAGTGACACTTCTCCCAATTCAAGACAAGATTAGTTTGTTCACATCTATGCAAAACTCGATCAAGGTTGCTTAAGAAATCATCAAAAGAAGTTCCATAAACGGAAAAATCATCCATGAAAACCTCCACAATCCTTTCACAAAAATCAGAGAATATATCAGTCATACATCTTTGAAAGGTAGTAGATGCATTGCATAAACCAAAAGGCATATGTCTATAATCATAGGTTCCAAAAGCACAAGTAAAGGTGGTTTTCTCTTGATCAGATTGTGACACATGTATTTGAGAGAAACCAGAATATCCATCCAGGAAACAAAAGTGTGTGTGCTTAGATAGTCTTTCAAGCATTTGATCAATAAAAGGCAAGGGGTAATGATCTTTTCTAGTAGCTTTGTTTAATTTTCTAAAATCAATTACCATCCTATAGCCAGTAACAATTCTGTGTGGAATAAGCTCATTTTATCATTGGGAACAACATCAATACCTTCTTTCTTAGGGACACAATGAACGGGAGTCACCCATCTACTATCAACTATAGGATAGATTATACTTGCTTCCAGAAGCTTCAATATTTTAGTTCTTACCACTTATTTCATCTTGGGATTCAATCGCCGTTGGAGATAAACAGCGGGTTTAGCATCAGGTTCCATATTAATCTTGTGCTGACATAGAGTGGGACTAATGCCCTTAAGATCATCAAGGGTATATCCAATAGCAGCCCGGTGCTTCCTCAGAATTTTCAATAATCTTTCTTCTTCCTGTTCTGAAAGGTTAGCACTAATAATAACAGGATATATCTTTTTCTCATCAAGATAAGCATATTTTAGAGTGTCACGCAATTGTTTTAGTTCAAACACAGGATCACCTTTAGGTGGAGGAGGACCTCCAAGAGTTTCAATAGGCAAATTGTGTTTTAGTAGAGGTTGTTGTTCAAAGAAATTTTTATCTATTTCATTTCTTTCACGAAAGTGCAAATGATTCTCATGGTCTAGGAAATATTGTTCTAGTGGATTAGTAGGAGGAACGACAATAGAAACAAGACCAATTATTTCATCCTTAATAGGTAAGTCTCCATCACGAGGTTGTATAATAAAGTGCGAAAAATTAAACTCATGAGACTCATCACCCAAGTCAACACTTATAGTTTCCTTTTTGCAATCTATCTTAGAATTAACAATGTTCAAGAAAGGTATACCAAAGATAATGGGGCAAAAGTCATCTTGTGGGGTACCAAGCACTAGAAAATCCATAGGGTATTTTATTTTCCCACACAAGACTTCAACATCTCTAACAATCCCAAGTGGTGTGATGGTGTCTTTATTTCCAAGTTTAATAGTAACATTAATATCTTCTATTTCAGCAGGTGCTATTTCATTCATAATTTCTTGATATAAGGTAAAAGGAATAGCACTCACACTAGCACCCAAATCACATAAGCCATGATAACCATGATCTCCTATTTTGACTGAGACAACAGGCAAGCCAACTACGGGTCTATGTTTATCTCTTTCATAGGGTTTAGCAATTCTAGCAGCCCCATCACAGAAGTAAATTACATGCCCATCAATTTTTTCTACCAAGAGATCTTTAACCATAGGAATACTAGGTTCTACCTTTATTTGTTCAGAGGGCTTAGGTGCTCTAATATTACTTTTGCGAACCACAACATGTTCTTTAATCCTAATAGGGAAAGGTGGTTTCTCAATATAAACAGTAGGAACAACTGGATCAACATTGTAAATAATAGTTTTGTATTTAGCAATGAACGGTTCTTTAATTTCTTATTTAATAAGGGGGTGATATTTAAACCACTTCTCTTTAGGGAGATCAACATGAGCAGCTAATGATTCACAGAAAGAGGCTACTAACTCAGAGTCAAGTCCATATTTAGTGCTAAACTTGTGAAAAGCATCGATATTCATAAAAGATTTAACACAATCAAGTTAAAGCTTTATACCCGTCTCATTACCTTCATTGAGTTCCCAATCTTTAGACTTGCGTTTAATTCTTTCCAAAAGATCCCACTTGAATTCAATAGTCTTCTTCATAAAATAACCAGTACAAGAAGTATCGAGCATGGTTTGATCATTCTGAGAAAGCCGAGCATAAAAATTCTGAATGATAACTTCTCTCAAGATATCATGATTGGGGCATGAATATAACATTGACTTAAGCCTCCCCCAAGCTAGAGCGATACTTTCTCCTTCACGAGGCCAAAAATTATATATATAATTCTGATCACGATGAACTAGATGCATACGATAAAACTATTGGTGGAATTCCAATTTCAACCGATTCCAGTTCCATGATCCAATATCATCACATAGCCTATGCCATGTCAATGCTTTCCCCTTCAAAGAAAAAGGGAAAACCTTCTTATTAACTTCATCTCCGGATAAACCTGCAAGCTTAAATAGTCCACAAATTTCTTCCACATGTATTAGGTGCATATCAGGATGTTCACTTCCATCTCCTGCATAAGGACTAGCTAGCAGTTATTCTAACATACCATAAGGAATTTCATAACCAATATTTTCAGTAGGTGATGTAGGTTGAGGGGCAACTAATTGTGGTTTCGGTCGAGGTGAAGATACCCCGAACAAACCCCTCAAAGGATTACTTTCCATAGTATCAAGTGACAGTAAATTTCAGCATGTAGTATAAGTTTTTTCTTTACCGATTTGCACTTACCAAGAGCGCTTCACTCCCTGACAACAGCGCTAGAAAAGAGTCTTGATGACCCACAAGTATAAGGGATCAATCGTAGTCCCTTCGATAAGTAAGAGTGTCGAACCCAACGAGGAGCAGAAGGATAAAATAAGCAGTTTTCAGCAAGGTAACTTCTGCAAGCACCGAAATTGTAAGTAGCAAGTGTTATGATAGCAAGGTAATTTGTAACAAGTGATAACCCACAAGTATAGGGGATCACAACAGTTTTTTAGGGTGGAGTATTCAACACAAATTTATTGATTCGACACAAGGGGGGCCAAAGAATATTCTCGAGTATTCACAGCTGAGTTGTCAATTCAACCACACATGAAAGAATTAATATCTGCAACAAAGTATTCGGTAGCAAAGTAGTATGGAAGTAATGATAATGCTGGCAAAAGTAACAGTAGCAGTTTTATAGTGATTATAACAGTAACAGCAGAGAAGTAACTTAGCAAGGATCAATATGTGGAAAGCTCATAGGCAATGGATCAATGATGGATAATTATGTTGGATAGCATTCATCATGCAACAGTTATAACATAGGGTGACACAGAACTAGCTCCAATTCATCAATGTAATGTAGGCATGTATTCCATATATAGTCATACGTGCTTATGGAAAAGAACTTGCATGTCATCTTTTGTCCTACCCTCCCATGGCAGCGGGGTCCTAATAGAAACTAAGGGATATTAAGGACTCCTTTTAATAGAAAACCGCACCAAAGCATTAACACTTAGTGAATACATGAACTCCTCAAACTACGATAATCATCGGAAAGAATCCTAGTTATTGTCACCCTGGGGGATGCGGATCATAACTCGTAATAGGTGTCTACAACTTGCAAGATAGGATCAAGAACATATATATATATATATATATATATATATATATATTCATGAAAACATAATAGGTTCAGATCTGAAATCATGGCACTCGGGCCCTAGTGACAACCATTAAGCATAACAAAGTCATAGCAACATCAATCTCAGAACATAGTGGATACTAGGGATCAAACCCTAACAAAACTAACTCGATTACATGATAAATCTCATCCAACCCATCACCATCCAGCAAGCCTACAATGGGATTACTCACAAACGGCGGAGAGCATCATGGAATTGGTGATGAAGGATGGTTGGTGATGACGATGGCGTCGATTTCCCCTCTTCGGAGCCCAAAACGGACTCCAGATCCGGTCTCCCAAGGAAGAACAGGAGGTGACAATGGCTCTGTATCGTGAAATGTGATGAACTCTTTTCTCCGATTTTTTTCTCTGCGAATAGGGTTATATGGAGCTTGAGGTGAGGTAGGAGGAGCCACGAGGGCCCCACAAGCCTACTAGGTGCGGCCATGGGGGGTGGCCGCGCCTACCAGGCTTGTGGCCTGTAGTTGGCCCCCCTCTGGTTGATTCTTGTGCCAGTATTTTTTATTAAATCCAAAAATATTTTCATAAATTTTCAGGACAATTCGAGAACTTATATTTCTGCACAAAAATAACACTAAGGCAATTCTGCCGAAAACAACGTTAGTCTGGGTTAGTTCCATTCAAATCATGCAAATTAGAGTCCAAAACAAGGGCAAAAGAGTTTGGAAAAGTGGATACGATGGAGACGTATCAACTTCCCCAAGCTTAACCCATTGCTTGTTCTCAAGCAATTCAATTGATAAACTAAAAGTGATAAAGAAAAACTTTTACAAACTCTGTTTGATCTTGTTGTTGTAAATACGTCTAATTTATGTTCAGATTTTCAGCAAAGATCATGGACTAACCACGTTCACAATAACATTTAGGTCTCACATTTACTCATATCAATGACATAATCAACTAGCAAGCAATAATAATAACTCTCAGATGACGACACTTTTTCAAAACAATCATGATACAACATGACAAAATGGTATCTCGCTAGCCCTTTTTGAGACTACAAAACATAAATGCAGAGCACCTATAAAGAACAAGTACTTAGTAGACATTGTAATTCACGGTGAAAGAGATCCAGTCATGCTCATACTCAATATAAATTAATAGCAAAGGATACAAATGATGGTGGTGCTCTCTAACTGGTGCCCTTGATAAGAAGAGGATGACTCAACAAATAAGTAAATAGAAAGGCCCTTCGCATAGGGAAGCATTGATTTGTAGAGGTGTCAGAGCTCGAGTTTTTAAAACAGAGATAAGTAATAATTTTTTGAGCGGTATGCTTTCATTGCTCACATAACGACCAAGAGGTTTTCAACATCTTCCATGCTAGATACATTATAGGCGGTTCCCAAAAAGAATGATAAAGTTTTTACTCCCCCTCCACCAATCAGTCACACTCCACGATGAGTCGAATCCACGGGTACCGTCCATACAAACGCAGTTCTGGGGAAGTTTTGTTTAATTAGATTTTTCTTTTATTCCAAGAATGGAACTGTGCATCCAGATTACCAGCCACTTTCTCGTGAATGATAGTGAATCAACACATATCGTGAGAATAACCCACCTAGCATGGAAGATACTGACAGCCCCCAGTCGCCACATGAGCGATTTGGGCATACAAAATAGAGTGTCTATTTGAAGGTTTAGAGTTTGGCACATGCACATTTACTTGGAACGGCAGGTAAATACCACATATAGGTAGGTATGGTGGACTCATATGGAACAACTTTGGGGTTGAGGAATTGGATGCACAAGCAGTATTCCCGCTTAGTACAAGTGAAGGCTAGCAAAAGACAAGGGAGCGACCAACTAGAGAGCGACACAGTCATCAACATGCTTTGAGATTAACCAACATTTAATGCAAGCACGAGTAGGATATAAATCACTATGAACATAAATATCGTAGAGGCTATGTTGATTTTTTTTCAACTACGTGCATGAACATGTGCCAAGTCGAGCCACTTGAATCGTTCAGAGGAGGATACCATCCCATCATACTACATCACAACCATTTTAATATGCATGTTGGCACCCAAGACAAACCATTATGCACTCTTAGCTAATTAAGCATGGCATGAGTAACTATAATCTCTAATTGTCATTGAAAATATGTTTCACCCATGATGAACTAAATTCAGAATGATGAGCTAATCTTATTTACAAAAGCAAGATAGGTCGAGTTCATACCAGCTTTTCTCCATCTCAATCTTTTCATCAAATATCGTCATTATTGCCTTTCACTTTCATGACCGAACGGTGTGGATAATAATAATAAGAGTGCACGTGCATTGGACTAAGCTGGAATCTGCAAACAATAACTCAAAGAAGAAGACAAGGTAACGTGGTCTCTCTAATGGTTAAACAATAATGTATATGAGAGCCACCCAAAATTTTCACTGTGGTCTTCTCCTTACGACCCAAAGAAAGAAAAATCAAAACATGAACGAGAAAAAACTATTTACACAGGAAAGCTCCCAACAAGCAAAAGAAGAACGAAAAATCTTTTTGGGTTTTCTTTTAATGCAACATCTAAGCAACTAGAAGGTAAAGCTAGAACTATTTTTTTGGATTTTTCTCAAAGTTAATTAAACACACAAGAAGAAAGCGAAACAAGAAAATAAACTACCATGGATGGTACAATGAAAGAGTATGAACACCGACTACTTAGACGAGTGTGTGAATGTGAATGTAAAGTCGGTGAGAAATACATACTCCCTCAAGCTTAGGTTTTTGGCCTAAGCTGGTCTATGGACATGGCTGGAAAGAGCTCTCTCCCGGATACTCAGGAGCGTCCTCATTGTTCCATTGGTTAGCGAACTCCTGCGGCTCCCACTGAAAAACTGGCTCCGGGTATGGATCAAGGGCTGGTGCCGGTTCCAGAGCTAGGGGTTGCGTCAGACCCACAATATTTGTAAATGTCTCCGGGCATAATGGTGTACCTGCCTGAGCGGATATCAAACAAAGAAGAAGCAGGCAGAGTAATAATTTCACAAGTACCCTGGCTAAAAACGAACTTGTAAAGTAGCTTCCTATCATTAGTTTTCTTAATAACATCGTGAGCTACCATACGGTCATAATCTAAAAACTTCGCGGGTAGCAGCTTCTCATCTTTCTCGTTAAGCCTAATGGGTATATCAAAATATTTGGCTAAACAAGATGCATAGATGCCTCCAAATATGGGCCCCTTCGAACAGTTGGTGTTCAACCGTTGGGCCACCATAGCGCCCAGACTAAAGGTTCTAACAACAAATAAAGCATGGCGCAGAATGGCGAGGTCAGGGGCACTAAGACGTCCACTCTCCCAGTGACCAACTAAACATCTTCCTGCAAATAATGAATAATAACGTAGCACAGGAAAATGTAAACTAGCCACTCTTGCCTTTGGCACCTCTCTCTCTTACCCTACAGTGACTGCAACAATAAAATCTTCCATGTCTCGAGGACGTGGTTCCCTGATGCTGCCCTCATAGGGTATTTTGCAAACTTTGGAAAAATCATAAAGGTTCATTTTCTTAGGCACGTCATATAAGTGAAATTTTACTGTAGCAGGGTCTTCCCTAGAATGAAAGTGAAAATTTTGCACAAAGGTATTCGTGAGCAAGAGATACTGGTCACACTTATCATTGAGGAAGTTGGTGATGTTTGCATTCTCGGCCAAATAATAGAAATCTTCATAAATGGCGGCCACCCTCAAGAATGTGTCACACGGCCATTCGCATGGTTGAACTGCTGCGATGCGAGGAAGATTATACTTGGCTTTCTCCCTCATCTCATTTTCATGTTCGTTAGAACTCCAGCTTGAAGAGCCTCTTAATAATCTCCTCAGCATTTCTTTCTCTCAAAAATTCTGAAATTTTTAGTGACTCAAAATAAAGGTGAAAAAAACTCAACAATACTCATAGCAACTACTCTCACAAGTGCCTAGAGACTATATCATGCAACAAAACTACTTGAGACCATACAAATTTAACATGCAAGCTCAAGAACAAGGTCACCACAGAAGCAAAAATTTGCAATATACAAAGCACTAGAACAAAAACTAATTGGACCATTAGAGGAGTCACATAACGAAGAACAATCTCCCAAAATAGTTTTGCGAATGAAGCTTTGAACAAGGAGATCGAAAATGGCAGCAAAATGAGCTAGAACACGGGTTTGAGCAATGAGAGGATTTTTTCTAGACGAAGATGAAGTGGATGGGTGCTAGAATAAGTGAAGGGGGGCCACATGGGACCCACAATCCTGGTAGGCGTGGCCAGGGGGTGGCCACGCCTTGTGGGCTTGTGGCCCACTGGTGCAGCCCCATGTAGTGTGCTCAGTGCCAGATATTTTTAAATATTACAGAAAAAATCATACTCCATTTTCAGGACAATTGAAAAACTTTTATTTTCAGGGCACTTTTTTATTGCACGGAAACTCAGAAAATAGAAAAATAATAGCATTTTTACTTAATTTCATCTAACTAACAGAAAGTAAAAGCTAGGTACATGGAGTTGTGCTTTCTAAATTCATCCGTCTCATGCTCGTCAAAAGGAATCCATCAATAAGGTTGATCAAGTCTTATTAATAAACTTCTTTCGAATAACATGAAACCGAAGAATTTTCGAATAACACCAAGTTACCTCAACGGGGATATGTATATCCCCAACAATAAGTACATCATATTTCTTCTTGACATTAGGAAGAGGGAATTCAAAGTCTGTAATAATAATCGTTGGAATTTTTTCAATGGAGTTGATACTATGAACTTGAGGTTGTTTCTTCGGAAAGTGTACCGTATGCTCATTACCATTAATATAAAAACTGACATTGCCCTTGTTGCAATCAATAACAGCCCCTACAGTATTCAAAAAGGGTCTCCCAGGGATGATCGACATACTGTCGTCCTCGGGAATATCAAGAATAAGAAACTTCGTTAAGATAGTAGCATTTGCAACAACGACACGTACATCCTCACAAATACCGATAGGTAGAGCAGTTGATTTATCAGCCATTTGCAAGGAGATTTCAGTAGGTGTCAACTTATTCAAATCAAGTCTACGATATAAAGAAAAAGGCATAGCACTAACACCGGCTCCCAAATCACATAAAGCAGTTTTTAACACAATTCCCTTTAATAGAGCATGGTATAGTTGGTATTCCTGGATCTCCTAGTTTCTTTGGTACTCCCCCCTTAAAAGTATAATTAGCAAGCATGGTGGAAATCTCAGCTTCCGGTATCTTTCTTTTATTAGTCACAATATCTTTCATATACTTAGCATAAGGAGACATTTTCAGAATATCAGTCAAGCGCATACACAAAAAGACAGGTCTAAGCATTTCAACAAAGCGCTCAAAATCCTCATCATCCTTTTTCTTGGATAGTTTAGGAGGAAAAGGCATGGGTTTCTTAACCCATGGTTCTCTTTCTTTACCATGCTTCCTAGCAATAAAATCTCTTTTGTCATATCTTTTATTTTGAGGATGTGGGTTATCAAGATCAACATCAGGTTCAATCTCCACATCATTATCATTACTAGGGTGAGCATCAACATGAACATCATCATTAATATTATCACTAGGCTCATGTTCATCACCAGATTGTGTCTCAGCATCAGAAACAGAAATACCATTTGGGTTTTCAGGTGTATCTATAACAGGTTCACTAGCAACATGCAAGGTTCTATCATCGTCCTTATTCGTCCTATTATTGGAACAACTAGGTGCATCAATATTACCCCTTTGAGAATCTTTTTCAATTCTCTTAGGGTGGCCCTCGGGATACAAAGGTTCCCGAGTCATTATTCCACCTCTAGTCACAACTTTAACAGAATAATCATTGTTCTTACTATTCATCTCATTAAGCAAATCATTAAGTGCCTTAAGTACTTGTTCTACTTGAGTAGTTGCAATGGAAGCATGTTTACTAATCAGTTTAAGATCATTCATAGTTCTACTCATATAATCACCTAAGAGATCAAGCATGAAAGCATTATGTTTCAATTGTCTACTAACATAAGTATTAAAATTTTCTTGATTAACAACAAAATTATCAAATTCATCCAAGCATTGGCTAGCAGACTTATTATAAGGAATATCGCTTTCATCAAATCTACAAAGAGAATTTACCTCTACTACCTGTGTCAGGTTATCAAGACCATGTATTTCTTCAATAGGTGGTAGATTCTTAACATCTTTAGCTTTAATACCTTTTTCTTTCATAGATTTCTTTGCCTCTTGCATATCTTCAGGACTTACAAACATAATACCTCTTTTCTTTGGAGTTGGCTTTGAAGGTGGTTCAGGAATATTCCAATCATTATCATTGCTCAATATATTATACAATAGTATTTCAGCTAGTTCAACAGTTCGTTCCCTGAAAACACAACCAGCACAACTATCTAGGTGGTCCCTAGAAGCATCGGTAGTCCATCATAAAAGATATCAAGTATTTCATTTTTCTTCAGAGGATGATCAGGCAAAGCATTAAGTAATTGGAGAAGCCTCCCCCAAGCTTGTGGGAGACTCTCTTCTTCAATTTGCACAAAGTTAAATATTTCCTGCAAGGCAACTTGTTTCTTATGGGCAGGAAAATATTTTTCAGAAAGTGATATATCATATCCGCCGGACTACGCACACAACCAGGAGCAAAAGAATTAAACCATATCTTAGCATCGCCCTTTAATGAAAAGGAAACAACTTAAGGATATAGTAATAACAATTTTTTTCCTCATGAGTAAATAGGGTGGCTATATCATTCAATTTAGTAAGATGTGCCACAACAGTTTTGGATTCATAACCATGGAAAGCATCAGATTCAACCAAAGTAATTAACTCAGGATCAACAGAGAATTCATAATCCTTATCAGTAACAAAGATAGGTGAAGTAGCAAACTTAGGATCATATTTCATTCTAGCATTCAAAGATTTTTCTTTCCACTTGCATAGTAATTTCTTAAGATCATCTCTATCCTTACAAGCAAGAAATTCCTAGCTACCTCTCCTTCCATAACATAACCCTCAGGAATATCAAGCAATTCATTCTAGGAGAGCTAGGTCTAGCAGGTGTTTCAAAGTGTCCAGTTTCAATAATTTCATTAGTTTCGGAAGTATCATAATTTTCAGCATTAGCTCTAGCAATTTGTTCATCAGGAAATTCACCCAGTGGCACAGTATTATCAAGCAAAGTATCATCATAAGCATCATGCATAGCATAAGTGGCATCATCAATTACTTGCGACGTATCGGAATTACTAGCAGGTGGTGGTGTCGCAAACATACTCATAACAGAAGGTGAATCAAGTGCAGAGCTAGATGGCAGTTCCTTACCTCCCCTCGTAGTAGAGGGATAGATCTTGTTTTTTGTATATATCAGATTCTTCCTAGTGATCAACAAATATAAATCCCAAGTGACTCAGAGAATAGAGATATGCTCCCCAGCAACGCCACCAGAACAAGGTCTTGATAACCCACAAGTATAGGGGATCACAACAGTTTTTGAGGGGAGAGTTTTCAACCCAAATTTATTCATTCGACACAAGGGGAGCCAAAGAATATTCTCGAGTATTCACAGTTGAGTTGTCAATTCAACCACACCTGAAAGACTTAATATCTGCAGCAAAGTATTGTGTAGCAAAGTAGTATGGAAGTAACGGTAACGCTGGCAAAAGTAACAGTAGCAGTTTAATAGTGAATGTAACAGTAGCAGCAGAGAAGTAACTTAGCAAGGATCAATATGTGGAAAGCTCAGAAAGCTCGTAGGCAATGTATCAGTGATGGATAATTATGTTGGATAGCATTCATCATGCAATAGTTACAACATAGGGTGACACTGAACAAGCTCCAATTCATCAATGTAATGTAGGCATGTATTCCATATATAGTCATACATGCTTATGGAAAAGAACTTGCATGCCATCTTTTGTCCTACCCTCCTGTGGCAGCGGGGTCCTAATGGAAACTAAGGGATATTAAGGCCTCCTTTTAATAGAGAACAGGACCAAAGCATTAGAACTTAGTGAATACATGAACTCCTTAAAGTACGGTAATCACCGGGAAGAATCCAGGTTATTGTCACCCTGGGGGATGCGGATCATAACTCGTAATAGGTGTCTACAACTTGCAAGATAGGATCAAGAACACACATATATTCATGAAAACATAATAGGTTCAGATCTGAAATCATGGCACTCGGGCCCTAGTGACAAGCATTAAGCATAGCAAAGTCATAGCAACACCAATCTCAGAACATAGTGGATACTAGGGATCAAACCCTAACAAAACTAATTTGATTACATGATAAATCTCATCCAATCCATCACCGTCCAACAAGACTACGATGGGATTACTCACAAACGGCGGAGAGCATCATGGAATTGGTGATGAAGTATGGTTGGTGATGACGATGGCGTCGATTTCCCCTCTCCGAAGCCCAAAACAAACTCCAGATATGGTCTCTCGAGGAAGAACAGGAGGTGGCGACGGCTCCGTATTGTGAAATGCGATGAACTCTTCTCTTTGATTTTTTTTTCTACGAATAGGGTTATATGGAGATGGAGATGAGGTGAGAGGAGCCACGAGGGCCCCACAAGCCTGCTAGGTGCGGCCAGGGCGGTGGCCGTGCCTAGCAGGCTTGTGGCCTGTAGGTGGCCCCCCTCTGGTTAATTCTTGCGCCAGTAGTTTTTATTAAATCCAAAAATATTCTCCTTAAATTTTTAGGACAATCCGAGAACTTTTATTTCTGCACAAAAATAACACCAAGGCAATTCTGCTGAAAACATCGTCAGTCTGGGTTAGTTCAATTCAAATCATGCAAATTAGAGTCCAAAAAAAGGGCAAAAGAGTTTGGAAAAGTGGATACGATGGAGACATATCAACGAGCAAGTAACGGTAACAATAGGTAAGGTGCAGCAAGGTAGCCCAATCCCTTTGTGGCAAAGGACAGGACAAAAGTATCTCTTATGATGAGCAAAGTGTTCTTGAGGGTACACGGGAATTTCATCTAGTCACTTTCATCATGTTGGTTTGTTTCGTGTTCGCTATTTTGATAATTTGATGTGTGGGTTGACCAGTGCTAAGGTGCTGTTCTTAGTTGAACTAAAAACCTACTTATTATTAACCCCCTTGCAAGCATCTGCAACTACGAGAAAAGTATTAAGACAAAGTCTAACCATAGCATTAAACATGTGGACCCAAATCAGCCCCTTACGAAGTAGCGCATAAACTAGGGTTTAAGCTTCTGTCACTCTAGCAACCCATCATATAATAACTACTCCACAATGCATTCCCTTAGGCCCAAGGATGGTGAAGTGTCATGTAGTCGATGTTCACATGACACCATTAAGGGAATCACAACATACATATCATCAAAATATCAAACACATATCAAATTCACATGATTACTTGCAACATGACTTCTCCCGTGACCTCAAGAACAAAAGTAACTACTCACAAATAATATGCATGCTTAAGATCAGAGGTGTATTGAACAACATAATGGATCTGAACATATAATATTCCACCAAATAAACCATATAGTAATCAACTACACAAGGCAATCAACACTAGTAGCCACACACAGGTACCAATCCGAGGTTCCGGTACAAAGATTGAACACAAGAGATGAACTAGGGTTTGAGAGGAGATGGTGCTATTGAAGATGTTGATGAATAATGGCCTCCCAAAGATGAGACGGTTGTTGGTGATGACAATGGCTTCGATTTCCACCTCCGGGAGGGAAGTTCCCTTGGCGGAATCGCTCCGCCGGAGGGCAAAAGTGCTCCTGCCCAAGTTCAGCCTCGACACGGCGGCGCTTCGCCCCGAAGTCCTCCTCTGATTTTTCTAGTTTTTTGTGACTATATACCAGAAGATGGGCTCCGGAGGTGGGCCTGGGTGCCCACCCTCCACCAGGGCACGGGTAGGGGGGAAGGCGCGCCCTGGTGGAGGGTGGCCACTTGGTGGCCCCCCTCCGGTAGTTCTTTGCTCCAAAAATTATTATTTAATATATAAATTTCTCCATGAATTTTCAGCTTCATTGGAGTTGTGCAGAATATGTATCTCTGACGTGCTTTTTTGCGGTGCTAAATTCCAGTTGCCGACATTCTCCCTCTTGATGTAAACCTTGCAAATTGTGAGAGAAAAAGCATTAGAATTACTCCCAAAGAATTATTATGCATAAAAACATTATATCTAATAGTAATAAAACATGATGCAAAATGGACGTATCACTCGCCTCTCGTGCCTTGACGACAGACTGGGATTTCGGTGCCTCATTGCTGAGCTGCACTTCGTGGTTAGAGCCGATGTGTATTCCTCGGTTCATAGTGAGTGCTCCGTCTTGCCATCGACGATGATGACACCCTTGGGTCCGGGCATCTTAAGATTCAGATACACTTAATGGAGGACGACATTGAAGCGAGCGAACACCGTATGGTTGAGAAGTGCGTGATAGCCGCTCCAGAAAGGGACAATGTCGAAGATCCAAGTCTTTGTTGTGGAAGTTGTCGGGCGAGACGAACACTACTTCCAAAGTCATGGTGCCTGAGCAGCGGGCTTCAACGCCTAGGATCACTCCTTTAAAGGTGGTGTTGCCTGGTTTGATCCTTGACGGATCGATACATATTTTCCTCACTGTATCTAAGTAAATCAGATTGAGGTTACTTCCTCCATCCATGAGGACTCTAGCTAGGTGGTACCCGTCGACAATGGGCTCGAGTACCAGGACAGCCGATCCTCCACGACAGATACTAGTCGGGTGGTCCCTATGGTCGAAGGTGATCGGATACACCGACCATGGGTTGAATTTAGGGGCTACGGGCTCTACAACGTAGACGTTCCGAAACGCACGCTTCCTCTCCTTCTTAGGTATGTGAGTGACGTAGATCATGTTCACAATTTTTACCTCAGGAGGGAATTGCTTCTGGCCTCCATTGTACGGCCTGCGAGTCTCATCACCGTCCTTGCTGTGGGGGCCCTTCCCATGCTCCTCGGTTGTGAGTTTGCAACCTGTTTGAACACCCAGTAGTTATGGTTGGTGTGGGTGGCGGGGCATATCCAGGATTTTTTCCAGCGTGGTAGGTCCAACCCGATTCCCTTCGGAGGGGTTCTTTCACGGTCCTAATTTTGAGTTGTTGAATCTGGCATTTAATGTCGTATCCTCGGCATCACCGTAGTTGTGTTGACGCTTGTTCTTGTTGTGCCGTGGTTTTCCCATTTCCATCCCAAACTTCAGAGGTGCTGGGATCTTCGGGATCGTTCCTTCGATGAGCTAACCAACTATCCTCGCCTATGCAAAAGAGGCTCATGAGTGAGGTAAGGGCCGACATTGTTCTTGGCTTGTCTTAGCTGAGCTAACAAGATAGCCATTTGTCCCGGATGTTGTGTCTGAAAGTCTGAAAGAGGCTATTGCCTCGTCATCCAGACAGTTGACGATTTGGTTCTTCTTAGTCAAGAATCGATTCCAGAATTACCGAGCTGACTCGACGGGCTCTTAAACAACATGGCTAAAGTCATCGGAGTCCTGGGGGCAGACATATGTTCCTTGAAAGTTAGCTAGGAAAGCGTCCTCGAGCTCTTCCCAGCTCCCAATGGAGTTTTTGGGGAGGCTGCTTAACCAGCGTTGTGCTAGTCCTCTAAGCTTTGGTGGCAAGTATTTTATGGTGTGGATATCATCTCCTCGGGGCATCTGAATGTGGAGAAGGAAGTCCTCAATCCACATGGACGATCTGGTGTCCTATCGTATTGTTCAATGTTTACGGGTTTAAACCCTTCGGGGAACTGATGATGCATCACCTCGTCCATAAAGCACATCGGGTGAGCGGTGCCCGTGACCCAGGCTATGTCATGTCGGAGGTCGACTGTCATCCGGACCTGGTGTTATTCCCGAGCTCTATCATTTCGGTTAAGCCAAGCTTGGTATCTGTCCCGTCTAGTGGGAGTGTACCCTCTAGATCCATAAATGGATCTTGTATGACCTGCTCTAGCGTCCATGTCGTAGCGTAGGTTGTATGGGTCCTCAGGCTGTATTGCCTCCTTCCTTCGTCTATGGGGGAGTGTTGGTCGATCTTTGGCCTCTTCAGCCATCATGTCCCATCCTCGAGGGGGGGGGGTCTGGCTGGTTGTCCTGAGTGCATCTGGGGGTGCGGGCTCAAGGGCCTCTTTATCGAATTGCGGCAGCAAACATCGACACGGGTAACTTTTGTCTTGATCCAGCCGTTCCTTGTCATCCCCTTCTTCGGCTTCTAGAACTCTTGTCCATCTATCGTTGAGGGTATCTTGTTCTCCTTTTAGCTGTTGTTGCTTCTGCTTCAGGCTTCGGGTGGTGGCTATAAGTTTCCACTTGAACCGTTCTTGATCCAGCGGGTCCTCAGGGACGATGAAATCCTCGGCTCCGAGGCTAACCTCCTCTTCAGAGGGAGGAATGTAGTTGTTGTCCTCGGATTCATTGAGGTCCTCGGGGTTATATTGATCCTCGTGCCCCTTCAAGACATCGAGTTGTTGTTTGGGGGCAACGGAGTCATCGAGGTCTTCCATGTTGTCTGGGGTATCGTTTTCTTCGGTGCCCGTGTTGCTTTCCCTACGCTTGCGCCCCTTCGATCGTTTGCGCTGACATCTGCGCTTGGGCGGCTCCATGCCAGGCTTGTCACTATTCTTTCTGGGGGTGTCGTCCTCGCTCTTCCCAGTGGTGTTGGGGGTGTCCACCATATAGACATCGTACGTGGAGGTGGCTGTCCACCATCCCGTGGTGGGAGGGGCATTGGCTTCAACATCATCATCGATGTCCTCGGCCTCCTTAGAGGCGTAGAGCATATCGGTTAAAACTTCGATAGTGGCTACTAAGTGGGTGGTGGTGGGACGTAAAATTCCCCATGGCCTGCCTCAACCTATCCGAGCATAGGGTCGGGCCGGGCCATCTGTAATGTTCATTGTCTGGATCCGGGGCAGAGTCTCATTCAACAGCGAGAGGTCAGCCGGATTAGCCTTCCCAGGGTCTTTTGGAGTCGGCCTCCGGCTTGTCGGCACTTGGAGAGTGTTCGGCCAAGGCCGACCCTTGGTCTTTGGACGCCATAATAGGATCCGAGATCAAAACCGGATCCAAGTTAAGAATCGACCCGGAGATAGTGTCGGGCAGAAGGGCCGAAGTTAAACCTTCGGGATTTCCAGGCTCATCAGGTGAGGCCGAGAGCCCAGTAAGGACCAGATTGCCCCGGGAGTCAGCGACGAGCTCTAGGTTCCCAAATCTGATCTCCTGATTATGGGCGAAACTTTTGACCTAGCCAAGGTGGCTGGTCGGATAAGTGTGCAGCACGATGCTGCTGAACACGAAGATCTGTCTAGGAATGAATATGTCACTGCTGTAGATGTCACTGCTGATGATTAGGCAAGCCAGCGATCCCACAGCGGAACTCCCAATGAAAGCACCAATGTCGGTGTCAAAACCAGCAGATCTCGGGTAGGGATTCCGAGCTGTGGATCTTTGGATCAATGGGGAACAGGGAACACAGGAACAATATTTACCCAGGTTAGGGCCCTGTCGAAGAGGTAAAACCCTACGTCCTGCTTGATTATATTGATGTGTATGACAATTACAGAGTCGATCTACCACGAGATTAGATCAATTAAACCCTAGACAAGTAGGATGAATGTTCTGCCTATGAACTAAACCCTCCAATTTATATAGACACTAGGGGTACCTAGGGTTACACATGGTCGGCCATCGGGGAATAAACATGCCAATTCTGCCATCTTGACTTGGAGGACACACCAAGGCACCGAAGGTTTCCTTCCCAAACACGGAGGCACCTCATAGCCTGGCCTTCCAGCAATAGTCGTAAAGCGGCCCACCTGTCCGACCCATAACGGATAGACCGGCGGCCCAAGGAACCCTTAGTCCCAGACTCGCTCACCAAGCACCTTCAAATTTCTTAGTGCTTGCTTCTTCCCTAAAAACATGTGGATCCTAACAAGTAACCCTATATGTGTTGCCAAGTCAGTAGCTCAATGGCATCTAAGACCAACAATCATCATGCCAAATCACTTTCCTCATGAGATCCCTATTTTTCATCACTATTTCACCTCCAAATCTTTCTTATTGCTTAATCCTAAGGTATAGATCTCTTTGAAATAGATATTAGGTAAACAACCTCAATATTTTGAGAAAACTAACATAAAAACTATGAATCTTTACCTCCAGACCATTCCGGAGCTCCTCGTGACGTCCGGGATCTCATACGGGACTCCAAACAACCTTCGTTCATCACCATACATAACTCTACACTACCGAAACGTCACCAAACCTTAAGTGTGCAGACCCTGCGGGTTCGAGAACTATGTAGACATGACCGAGACACCTCTACGGTCAATAACCAATGGCGGGACCTGGACGTCCACATTGGTTCCTACATATTCTACGAAGATCTTTATCGGTCGAACCTCTATGTCAAGGATTCAGTTAATCTCGTATAACGTTCCCTTTGTTCTTCGGTATGTTACTTGCCCGAGATTCGATCATCGGTATCTCCATACCTAGTTCAACCTCGTTACTGGCAAGTCTCTTTACTCGTTCCGTAATACAAGATCCCGCAACTAACAATTAGTCACATTGATTGCAAGGCTCATTGTGATGTTGTCTTACCGAGTGGGCCCTAAGATACCTCTCCGTCACACGGAGTAACAAATCCCAGTCTCGATCCATGCCAACTCAACAGAAACCATCGGAGATACCTGTAGAGCACCTTTATAGTCACCCAGTTACGTTGTGACGTTTGATACACACAAGGCACTCCTCCGATATCCGTGAGTTGCATGATTCCATGGTCATAGGAACATATACTTAACATGCAGAAAACAATAGCAATAAACTGACACGATCATATGCTACGTTTGTAGTTTGGGTCTTGTCCATCACATCATTCTCCTAATGATGTGATCTCGTTATCAAATGGCATCTCATGTCCATGGCTAGGAAACCTTAACCATCCTTTGATCAATGAGCTAGTCCATTAGAGGCATACTAGGGACATGGTTTTGTCTATGTATCCACACATGCATTTAAGTCTCCGATCAATACAATTATAGCATGGATAATAAACGATTATCATGAACAAGGAAATATGATAATAACCAATTTATTATTGCCTCTAAGGCATATTTCCAACAGTCTCCCACTTGCACTAGAGTCAATAATCTAGTTCACATCACCATGTGATTCGCATTGTTATGAATCTAACACCCAATGAGTTCTGGGGCTCGATCATGCTTTGCATGTGAGAGAGGTCTTATAGTCAACGGGTCTGTGACAATCAGATCCGTATGTACTTTGCAAATCTCTATTTCAAACTGTAAACACTGCTACCACACTCCACTTGGTACTATTCCAAATGGCTGCTCCACTATACGTATCCAGATTGCTATTATGAGTCATCCGGATTAGTGTTAAAGCTTGCATCGACGTAACTCCTTACGACGAACCCTTTATCACCTCCATAATCGAGAAACAACTCCTTTAATCTTTTAGTCACTAAGGATAATGTTGACCGCTATCCAGTGATCCACTCCTGGATCACTCTTGTACCCCTTGACAGACTCATGGCAAGGCACACACAAGTGTGGTACACAGCATGGCATACTATATAGAGCCTATGGCTAAGGCATAGGGGACGACGTTCACCCTTTCTCTTTCTTCTGCTATTGTCGAGCTTTGAGTCTCACTCAACTTCACGCCTTACAAATCAGACGAGAACTATTTCTCTGACTGATCCATTTTGAACTCTTTCAAAATCTCGTCAAGGTATGTACTCATTGAATGTCTCATCAAGCATCTTGATCTATCTCTATAGATGTTGACGCTCAACAATCAGGTAGCTTAATCCAGGTCTTCCCTTGAAAATAACTTTTCAAACAACCAGTTATGCTTCCAGAAATCCTACATTATTTCCGATCAACAATATGTCATCCACATATACCTATGAGAAATTCTATAGTGCTCCCACTCACTTTATTGTAAATACAAGTTTCTCGTAAACCTTGTATATACATTAAAACTTTGATCACCTCATCAAAGCGTATATTCCAACTCCGAGATGCTTGCTTCAGTCCATAGAAGGATCACTAAAGCTTGCACACCTTTTAGCATCCTTAGGACTAACAAAACCATCCGGTTGTATCACATACAACCTTTCCTCAAGTAAACAGTTAAGGAAATGATGTTTTGACATCCATCTACCAGATTTCATAATTGAAAATGCAGCAACTGCTAACATAATTCCAACAGACTTTAGCATCGCTATGAGTGAGAAAGTCTCATCGCAGTCAACTCCTTGAACTTGTCACAAACATCTTTGCAACAAGTCGAGCTTTACAAATGGTGACAATTACCATCAGCGTCTATCTTCATTTTAAAGATCCATTTGTACTCAACGACCTGCCGTCCAACGAGCAAGTCTACCAAAGTCTATACTTGGTTTTCATACATGGATCCTATCTCGGATTTCATGGCCTCCAACCATTTGTCGGAATCCGGGCCCATCATCGCTTCTACATAGCTCGTAGGTTCATCGTTGTCCAACAACATGATCTCCAACACAGGGTTGTCGTACCGCTCAGGAGCAGTACACATCCTTGTCGACCCACGAAGTTTGATAGTAACTTGATCCTGAAGCTTCATGATCATCATCATTAACCTCCTCTTCAACTAACGTAGGCTTCATAGAAACATCTTTCTGCGCTGCACTACTCTCTGGTTGAACAAAGGTTTAACAACCTCATCAAGTTCTATCTTCCTCCCACTCAATTCTTTCGAGAGAAACATTTCCTCGAGAAAGGATCCATTTAAGCAACAAACACTTTGCACTTGGATCTGAGATAGAAGGTTCACCCGACTGATCTTAGGGTATTCTATGAAGATGCATTTGTCCACCTTGGGTTCGACCTCATCAGGTGAAAACATTTTCCACACAAGTGTTGCAGCCCCAAACATTAAGAAATGACAGCTTAGTTTTCTATCAAACCACAATTCACATGATGTCATCTCAACGGATTTAGATGGTGCCCTATTTAAAGTGAATGTAGTTGTCTCTAATGCATAACCCAAAAATTATAGTAGTGAAATGATAAGAGACATCATAGCACACACCATATCCAATAGAGCATGACTATGATGATCAGACACACCATCACACTATGGTGTTCCAGGTGGCGTTAGTTGTGAAACAAATTTCACATTGTCTTAAGTTGCATGCCAAACTCGTAACTCAGATATTCACCTCCACGATCATATCGCAGTCATTTTTATCTTCTTGTCATGATGATCTTAAACTTCACTCTGAATTTGCTTGAACCTTTCAAATGATTCAGACTTGTGTTTAATTAAGTAAATATACACTATATCTACTTAAATCATCAGTGAAGGTAAGGAAATAACGATATCCACTGCATGCTACAAGACTCACTGGATTGCATACATCAACATGTATTATTTCCAATGAATCACTTGCCCGCTCCATCCAACGGGGTCCTTTAATCATCTTGCCCAAGAGGCATGGTTCGCATGTCTCAACCGATTCGAAATTGAATGAGTCCAAAGATCCATCAGCATGGAGTTTCTTCATGCGCTTTATACCAATATGACATTTAGCGGCAGTGCCACAAGTATGTGGTACTATCATTATTAACTTTGTATCTTTTGACATCAGTGTTACGAACATGTGTACTACTACGATCAAGATTTCAACGAACCATTCTCACTGGGTGTATGACCATTGAAGGTATCATTCATGTAAACAGAATAACCATTATTCTCTAACTTAAATAAATAACCGTATTGCAATAACCATGACCTAATCATGTTCATGCTCAACGCAAAACACCAAATAATATTTATTTAGGTTCGTCACTAATCCTGAAAGTAGAGAGAGCGTGCGATGTTTGATCACATCAACTTTGGAAACATTTCCAACACATATCGTCACCTCACTCTTAGCTAGTTCTCCGTTTATTCCGTAGCTTTTATTTCGAGTTACTAACATTTAGCAACCGAACAGGTATCCAATACCCAGATGCTACTAGGAGTACTAGCAAGGTACACATCAATAACTCGTATATCAAATATACTTCTGTCGATGTTGCCAGCCTTCTTATCTACCAAGTATCTAGGGTTGTTCCGCTTCAGCGACCGCTCTCCTCATAACAGAAGCACTTAGTCTCGGGTTTGAGTTCAACTTTGGGTTGCTTCACTAGAGCAGCAACTGACTTGCTATCCATGAAGTTTCCCTCCTTGCTCTTGCCCTTCTCGAAACCAGTGGTTTGATTAACCATCAACACTTGACGCTCCTTCTTGATTTCTACCTTTGCGATGTCAAACATCGCGAACAGCTCAGGGATCAATATTTCTATCCCTGGCGTTATATAGTTCATCACCAAGTTCTTAGTAGCTTAGTGACAGTGACTTGGAGAACTATATCAATCACTATCTTATATGGAAGATCAACTCCCACTCGATTCAAGCGATTGTAGCACCTAGACAATCTGAGCACATGCTCAACTATTGAGCTTTTCTCCTTCATCTTGCAGGAAAAGAATCTTGTTGGAGATCTCATATCTCGCAACACGGGCACGAGCCTGAGATCCTAATTTCAGCTCTTAGAAACATCTCATATGTTCCGTGAAGTTCAAAACGTTTTGGAGCCTCAATTCTAAGCCGTAATGCATGACGCACCAAACTATCAAGTAGTCATCAGAACGTGCCTGTCAGATGTTCACAACATCTACAGACGACACTAGAGGGGTTGGCGCACCGAGCGGTGCATTAAGGACATAAGCCTTCTGTGCAGCAATGAGGACAATCCACAGATCACGGACCCAGTCCGCAATATTGCTACCATCATCTTTCAACTCTATTTCTCTAGGAACATATAAAAATTCAAGGGAGCTACAGCGCGAGCTAGTAATCTACAACATAATTTGCAAAGACACTATTGACTATGTTCATGATAATGAGTTCAATTAATCATATTACTTAAGAACTCCCACTCAAGTTGACATCCCTCCGATCATTCGAGGGATACATGATCCAAATTCACCAACTCAAGTCCGATCATCACGTGAGTTGAGGTGGCTACAATGGTGAACATCATCATGTTGATCATATCTACTATATGACTCATGTTCGACCTTTCAGTCTCTTGTGTTCCGAGGCCATGTTTGTACATGCTAGGCTCGTCAAGTTTAACCCGAGTGTTCTGCACGTGCAAATCTGGCTTGCACCCGTTGTATGTGAACGTAGAGTGTATCACACCCGATCATCACGTGGTGTCTCAACACGACGAACTTTCGCAACGGTGCACACTTGGGGAGAACACAATTTATCTTGAAATTAAGTGAGGGATCACCTTATAATGCTACCGTCGTCCTAAGCAAAACAAGGTGCATAAAAAGGATTAACATCACATGCAAATCATAAGTGACATGATATGGCCATGAACTTGTGCTTTTGATCTCCATCATGAAAACACCGGCATGATCTCCATCGTCACCGGCATGACACCATGATCTCCAACATCTTGATCTCCATCAATGTGTCGCCATCGGGGTTGTCACGCCCTGCATGCTTCTACTACTATTGCTACCGCTTAGCGATAAAGTAAAGCATTACATAGCGCTTAATTATTGACACGCAGGTCATACAATAATTAAAGTCAACCCTATGGCTCCTGCCGGTTGCCGTACTCATCGACATGCAAGTCGTGATAATCTATACATCACATGATCATCTCATACATCACATATATCACATCATGTAATTGGCCATATCATATCACAACATACCCTGCAAAAACAAGTTAGACGTCCTCTAATTGTTGTTGCAAGTTTTACGTGGCTGCTACGGGTATCTAGCAAGAACGATTCTCACCTACGCATAAACCACAATGGTGATACATAGTTTGCTTTTCAACCTTCTCAAGGACCGCCTTTGTCGGATCCGATCCAACTAAAGTGAGAGAAACTGTCACCCGCAAGCCATCTAAGCAACAAGTTGCGTCAAGGGAACCGGTCTCTCGTAAGCGTACGAGTAATGTTGGTCCGGGCCGCTTCATCTCACAATCCCACTGAACCAAAATACGACCAAGGTTGGAAGCAATCTAAGCATCAATGCCCACAAACCTTTTGTGTTCTACTCGAGATCTCATCAAACCATCAACCTAGCTCATGATGCCAGTTTTGGGGAACGTCGCATGGGAAACAAAAAATTTCCTACGCACACGCAAACCTATCCATGGTGATGAGCATCTACGAGAGGGAGAGTGGATCTACATACCCTTGTAGATCTCTAAGCGGGAAGCGTTAAGAAACGCGGTTGGTGTAGTCGAACATCTTCGCGATCCAAATCGCCGAGCGTCCCGCGATCTCATCACGATCCGTCCCGCGATCTCATCACGATCCGTCTCATGATCTTGATCACGATCTGTCCTGCGAACTCATCACGATCTGTTCCGCGAACTCATCACGGTCTGTTCCGCGATCTCATCATGAACTGTCTCGCGATCTCGATCACGGTCCTTCCGATCTAGCGCCGAACGGACGACACCTCCGCGTTCAGCACACGTGCAGCTTGATGACGATCTCCACCATCTTGATCCAGCAAGAGGAGGTGGAGAGGAGAGAGTGTTCACCGGCAGCGTAATGGCGCTCCGGTGATGGTGGTGGAGCAATTCCGGCAGGGCTTCGCCTAAGCGCTGTAGAAATCCGATCTAGAGAAGCACCGGTGAAACGGGTAGCACGTGGCCGTAAAATCTGTGCAAAACCCCTCTATTCCACTAGTATATATAGGAGGGAGGGAGGAGGAGGGCGCAGCCTTGGCCTCCAAGCCTTGTTGGTTCGGCCGAGCCACAAGAGGAGGAGTCCTACTCCTTCCTCCACTCCTAGTAGGAGTAGGACTCTTCCTTTTGCCTTTTTTTCACCTTTTTCTTTAGGAAGTTTTCCTCCTGGCGCCATGGGCCTTGTTGTGGCTGTTTCTCCAGACCACTAAGGGCTGGTTATCACTCTCCACAGCCCATGGACCCTCTGGGGTCGAAATACCCCTCCCGGAGGTCTCCCGATACACTACCGGCACTCACGGTACACTACCGATGAGCCCGAAACCTTTCCGGCGACCAAACTGGGACTTCCTATATATGAATATTTACCTCCGTACCATTCCGGAGCTCCTTGTGACGTCCGGGATCTCAGCCGGGACTCCAAACAACCTTCGTTCATCACCATACATAACTCTACACTACCGAAACGTCACCAAACCTTAAGTGTGCAGACCCTGCGGGTTCGAGAACTATGTAGACATGACCGAGACACCTCTACGGTCAATAACCAATGGCGGGACCTGGACGTCCACATTGGTTCCTACATATTCTACGAAGATCTTTATCGGTCGAACCTCTATGTCAAGGATTCAGTTAATCCCGTATAACGTTCCCTTTGTTCTTCGGTATGTTACTTGCCCGAGATTCGATCGTCGGTATCTCCATACCTAGTTCAACCTCGTTACTGGCAAGTCTCTTTACTCGTTCCGTAATACAAGATCCCGCAACTAACAATTAGTCACATTGCTTGCAAGGCTCATTGTGATGTTGTATTACCGAGTGGGCCCTAAGATACCTCTCCGTCACACGGAGTAACAAATCCCAGTCTCGATCCATGCCAACTCAACAGAAACCATCGGAGATACCTGTAGAGCACCTTTATAGTCACCCAGTTACGTTGTGACGTTTGATACACACAAGGCACTCCTCCGATATCCGTGAGTTGCATGATCCCATGGTCATAGGAACATATACTTAACATGCAGAAAACAGTAGCAATAAACTGAGACGATCATATGCTACGTTTGTAGTTTGGGTCTTGTCCATCACATCATTCTCCTAATGATGTGATCTCGTTATCAAATGACATCTCATGTCCATGGCTAGGAAACCTTAATCATCCTTTGATCAACGAGCTAGTCCATTAGAGGCATACTAGGGACATGGTTTTGTCTATGTATCCACACATGCATTTAAGTCTCCGATCAATACAATTATAGCATGGATAATAAACGATTATCATGAACAAAGAAATATGATAATAACCAATTTATTATTGCCTCTAGGGCATATTTCCAACAGATACATCATTTGTGAGGAGGCAATTAAGGTTTTGGTGGAGGTAAATGCTTGGTCATCCTTTTTAGGAGGTTGGGCACATGTGGGTGTTCTTGAGGTTACTTAGTTGATTTGGTTGGGAATGAGATGATTTCGGTGGTATTGGGCCTAGGCACCCTTGTAACGGGATCGGGCGACGTTCCTTCATAGTTAAATGTGTTTTGTGTGCACAGTTTTTATGTTTTCGAGGTCTAGTTTCCTAATTAATTGGACCAACTCGGTTCTTCACTATGCAATGCGGGAGCTCCGCCCCCCCCCCCCCCCCCATAGAAAGACATCCTTTGCACAACTCGACTGAGTCGATGTGTATATACTATGTCGATGGATACACCACACATACAATATATAGAGAGAGCTTTAGGCAGCCTCGTGACTCAAGACTGGTAATCGATTCGTGGCGAGAATCTATGCATACGTGCAATCCAATCCAAACACGGAAAGGAGAGACGTATGCGTGTATGCGGCGTATGGTAAAAAAATGTATGTTATAATAAGCAATTTTTTCGTATTCCTAATTTATTAAATTTACTTGGCATGCATGCATGCTGCCATCATGTATGACATATTGACAGATGGTCATCCGACATTAACCTTTACGTAGCTTCCTGCTGGCTCAAGTTTATTATTTCTTCATTTTCGATGTGGCCGTCTGGCCGAGATAAGCTATAAAAAGAATGACATGTATATTTCCGCAAAGCCAACATAGCTCAGATGAAAAGGGATGTTTGGTAACACAGTTTTTGCAAAACCATAGTATTACAAAACCTCAGTATTTTAATGTGTGGGCACTAAATACTTTAGTTTTTAGAAAGCGTAGTTTTTTCTCGGTTTTGGTAAAACCGTGAAGGCCTTTGGCAAATGGCAATTTTTATTAAGTTTCTCTAATTTTGAACGATTGTTTTGTCGTTCCATGGATAATCTTGATGATACCTATAGCCGAACCTAATTCAGATGCACTCGCGCCCGGATCAACTCGTGCAAACAGGCGCCGTATGCATGTTGGCATGAGCAGGTTCTCTGTCGATGCTAGAATACATAGTCAAGTTATCTCTTGTGTTCCATCAAAGATGGAGCGTTGTGACAGGCACTGAAGGTGTGGCTCGTGCGTCTAGAAGTGATCAGAAGCAACACACCCCTGTAAGAATCGCCTCCGCGTGCATACGTTTTCGGCATCCGTACGTATACGCACACCTCTGTCTAGATAGATCAAGTATTGGTCATAAGATGATGGACTCAGAGAGACCAATGAGCCAGCGTTCCTTAGTTTTAAAAAAAAAAGAGGTCCCGACCTCTTTTTCAAATACTACAAAAATACCACAATTTTAGAGATACTCTGGTTTGTTGGGCTGCAATATTTTTTCTATCCAAACACCTCAAAGTATTTAATACTGAAGTTTTTTCAGAAACCACGGTATTCCTAGAAAACTTAAAAAATACTTGGCTCCCAAACGCACCCTAAGGGCCAGTTCTTTTGAGCCCTCATGTGGAAATAAGCTCCTGTGAAAATAAGCTCCAAATAAGCTCCTGTGAAAATAAGCTCCAGATAATAAGCTAGCCAGTTCTTTTCAGTGCCCTTTTTCAGCTTATATATGGTATGATTAGTGAAAAGTTGGGCTCGGTGGTGGGACGAGGGGTTGGACTCGATGGTGGGACGAGGGGTTGGGATCGATGGTGGGACGAGGGGTTGGGCTCGATTCTAAGTGAGCTTCTGCGCGAAGCTGCTCACCCCCCAGCTTTTTTCCATTGCAAAGGGGACTCCGGTAAAAATAAGCTAAGCTAGCTTATCAAAAACGAGTTCTTTTGGGCTTTTAGCTTATTTTGACAATAAGCTGAAATAAGCTGGAAAAGAACTGGCCCTAAGTGTTTCTGTCATTTTGACGCCTCGTTACCTCCGCCCAATGGCGGAGCTACGTGTATAGCTGAGGGGCTATGGTCCCCCAAGCCCAACATAAATCCCTAAAGAAAATTTCTTAGGGAGACATAATTAGAATAAAATATTTTTATTAACCCCCCCAAACATGTATGCTTTGTTGTTAGCCCCCCTACATCAAAGTCAAGCTCCGCCACAGCCTCCGCACACTTCCTTCACAACCCCCTCAACTCTTGCTCTGTTTGGCCCCTTCCCTCTCCATCGGCTTTCGCCAACAACGAGCCGGGTGAGGCTCACACCCTCCAGCTCCTTTTAGTTGTAGTTAGTTGTTTTGTCATTTATGGCAGTTTACCAGGCCAACTCGCTGGAGATGAGGCTCCAGTCTGTCTTGTGTAGTTGGTGCTCCACTGGCAAAGCTCGTATCTCCTCGCCTAAATAACCTCTTCGTTGTTGTTCTTGCAGGATCCGTCTCCTTTTCTTCTGATCCGAAGGTTATGCCGACAGATCGTGGTCCTTTTTTCCCTTGCAATAATTTTCCATGTATTTATTCTGAGTTCGGCCTGCCAGATCTGGCTTATCCTCTTTATGTTCCCCTGGTCTTCTGTGGATGCTTTCTATTTGGCTTTTGGAAATGCACTACAAGGAGACATACTCTTGCCTATAATCTTGTGCTCAAGCTTCTGTCAGCCCCCCCCCTCCCTAACAATTTTTTGCGTGTGTCATCCCCTTTAACCTCCCTTACGAAGGCCCGCTCGACGATTCCTGGGAAAGGTGGCTGAGGCGCAAGATCATGGGCGTTGCTTGCTCCTCCGATTGAAAGCCCTCTGCTGTTTTAGCAGTCTATTTACCTTATCATCAACGCATGTGCTTCGACCTCTCTTATGGCGTTGGGTATTTTTTTTCTTCCTTTCTTGGTTCAGAGGCTCTGAAGGCGGTGCTCTCGCTGTCGATCTAATTTTTTCACAATTTATAGAAATGGTAGATTCAAATACTTAAAATATTCATATCTTTCAAACTTTAACTCTAAATCTAAGTTAAAATATTCATTAGCCAAGCACCGCTACCATTTCTATAAATTGTGAAAAAATTAGATAATTTTCTTGAATCGGTGAACATTACTATAATCGATGAACATTTTTTTAGAAATTTATGGAACAACTTTTGAAATTCATGAACATTTTTTATTTAACGAACATATTTAAAATTTATCTAACATTTTTTGAAATGCAGGATCATTTTTTGAATGAATAAACTATTTTGTAAGTCCCGAACAATTTATTTTTCCATTGCTAATATTTTTGAATTGTTAAAATTTCTTCAATTTCACTGACATTTTTTAATAAACGAAATTTTAAAAAATCATGAACATTTTATTTTTCTCCTAATATTTTTTGCAATGTTGTAAACATTTTTTAAATAAGCAGGCATTTTTTTACAAAATCGCGAACTTCTTTTGAATGCACAAGCATTTTATGATTCATTAAAAAAATATTAATTTTTATATTTTGATATTTTTATAACCTTTTGGAAAGTCCTAAATTATTTAAAGTAAAAAATAAAGATAGAAAATAAAAAAGAAATGTTTTTTTATAAACAGGCCGACTGAACATGGGCCAGACCAAACTGGCGCGCTGCATCTTCTTCTAGCGCCTAGGGTGCCATATAGAAGGTCACTACTGCTACTGCATGAGCCGCCTAGACAGGGATTACCCTGTGTGAAACATTTTATTAATATTATTATTTATGGGTGGCATTAATGTGTAATTTTTGCCAAGTTCAAGGCTAATTTAGATGACGGACAACCAAAAACAGTCTGTGCTTTATTATATATATATATATATATATATATATATATATATATATATATATATATATATATATATATATATGACAAATGTTTGGTACGACCGGGTGTAGTTACTCTCACTTTTGTTTCGTATGCTATAAATAGTATCTATCATTCTGAAGTGTATGTACACGTAGTATGTAGTATATAAGAATATTTAGGTAGTATATATACAAAAGTTTTGGTAATATGTCTCGTATTTTGAGCATATACTTTTTACATACAAATATGTACGTATTTTATAAATATAATAAAAATATGAGTCAACTTGCAATTTTTTTCATTGAATTCACTTTGGAGTATCTTAGATACAATATATGAACATACTAAAAATATAAAGTAGTATATATACTATCACATGATAGTATATGAGACATGGGAGTAACTACACCCGGTCGTAGGATGTATTTTCCCTATCTCTCTCTCTCCCTCCCTCCCTCTCTCTCTATATATAATATGTGTCTACTAGCAAACATGTCCGTACGTTACAAAGAAACAAAAAAAATCGCCCCTCAAACACACACAATGGCATCAATAAATCCACTGAATTTTTATTAGTGTGACACACAACAAAAAACATGATAAATGGTGTTGTGCAAAAGGTGGGATGATTTTTTCGTGTACTCAAGGTGTTTCCAAAAATATTTATGGGCATAATTTTAAACAATAAAGGAATCAACATTAAGCCACTTATTTATTGAAATGGGGAAGGGAACATATATAATAGGCAACCTAAATGTAATTTTAGATATGATTAACATGCAAGATAATGGCATATTGAAATCTACATATTTTCTGATGGATTTTCATGTATAACATGTTAGATTTAGAGTTAAAGTTTGAAAGATATGAATATTTTAAGTATTTGAATCTACCTGAGAAAAGAGTTAAACAGAGAATTACTTGGTCCAATGCAGCCCATCAGCTAGGGAGAATTCATCCAACCAAACATTGATTTGTTTCCTTCAAATATATGTATATAACAAACATTTCCCCTCTTGTCACGAAAGCATCAACCTGGTGCTTCCATCAACTAAAAAATTGCTTCCAACAATATAGTAATAAAATTGCAAATAAAACAATCTTTTAGTATAAAGAGAATATTTGCTTGGTAAAGGAATACGTGGAAGCGCAACTTGCATGATGATGCATTGTTTGAAAAAAAAACTTGTTTCAAAAGCATCAGTCTTGTGCTTCCATCAACTACAAAATTGCTTCCAACCAAATACTTCATCCGTTTCTAAGTATAATTTATTTTAAAGATTTCACTACGGACTACATATGGATGTATATATAGACATGCTTTAGAATGTAGATTCATTTATTTTGCTTCGTATGTAGTCTCTAATGGAATCTCTAAAAAAACTTATATTTAAGAACGGAGGGAGCAGTAATAAAATTGAATGTGAAATGATCTTTTTCGTACAAAGAATTTTTTTTCCACAAAGGAATCACGTGGATGCAAAACATGAATGATGACGCATTGTTAGACAAAAGATATTTCCGCTTGTTTCAAAAACATCAATCTCATGCTTCCATCACCTATAACATTTCTTGCAAGCAAATAGTAATAAAATTGATACAACGATCTCTTGATACAATTTTGTTGTATAAAGAAAAGTTTTACTTCCTAAAGAAATCACGTGGAAGCACAATGAATGATGAAAGTAATCATGTGGAAGTAATGCTTCCAAACACAAACCAGGCTTCCTAATCTATAATTCCCCGCTATGATCCATCCAATTGTGTCTAAACTAGTCTTGACGACCTTCATTTCTCCCACAAATCTGCAGGTGTCAACGGCAGCAAGGGTCGACGCCATTGAGGGGCGAATGATCTGGACATGTGGCCACCGAGTGTGCCATGCTAGTTTGTTTCGGAACTGATCTCATGTTGAGGACCGTGCCTAGTATTGATTATCGTATTATGCTCACTGTCGGCAAGGCATGTTCTTCCGTTGCCCTCGACCCTGCAGAAATTAAAAAAAATTAGTTGTTTGAATTGAATTCGAACACAACGCCTACAAAACATTATGAAGCACGCAAATGAAGCAAGCTGGACATGGTGTGGAAGTGCATGTATGAAATATATGAAGCAAACTATACACTGTGACGAACTCCATCTATGTATGTATGAAGCGAATTGTTTGTCAGGAAGAAGCACAAATATAATACGTACCAATCATGAAATTTTGGAAGCATGTATACTCATACAATCAAAAAAGTATCTAAATGGACACAACAAATTCAGCAAAAAAGAACGTCCAAAAGGGCTGATTCTTATGGCTTCTAATCCTCCCTCATCTAGTGATCCTCCGGGACGCAAGGTTCGGCAACCACACCAGTGGCCACCCCGTTTGCAGATGGGCATAGCGGCATGTACCGAAGGGTGGCACTCCGGCACGGTGGATGGGATGGAAGTGGCCGGCGAAGTTGCCGTGCTGCTCGACAACGATGAGAGGAGAAGGCCGGTGCATGCAAGGCCAGGGGAGGTAGATCTTGGAGGTGCATGGGCTGGCTGAGTGAAATCAGGAGGGATATGGAGAGATTAAGTAGGGAGAAGTTACGTGCAGGATTTGCGGGTAGTTAGTTCCTGGCCAGGGGATTTTTTCTTAACATATATGGAGCACGACATGTGACGGCCAGATCTCAATTGAATTGATGGTCGTCTACTAGTCTGACACTGCCTTCCCATCAGTCTACAGATAGGGAGTGTTTTCCATAGATATAGATATATGGCCGTGCCTTGAAAAGAAAAAATAGAAATTAACATGCATGTTCAAGCACAAACCATGTGCTTCGGAAGAAAACGCTAATTGTCCCATTCGTGAGAACGCCCACTGGCGAAGCGGAACGGTGCCAACGCCGGCAGGTAGGCTCACGAGTCGATGTTTAAAAGAAATATAGAGGCCATGTTATACTTCCTTTGCAATATATTATTAGACTGATAGACCGCTTAGTTTCGTCCACACAATAATCACGAAATCAGTCTTAGTGCCTATGGTAAGGACATCTCCGGTGCAAGGTTACACATATTTTTCCTTGTATATTTCTGGACGGTAACACTTCGAACACTTTTAGGCTATATATGCTTATTTTGCGTCCTTGTATATGTTCGATCCTAAACGCTTCAAACAATTATACGACCCCCATGTTATCCCTTATTTGTCTACGGACCATATTGAAGGATGTTTGGACAGTTCCCTCGGCGTGTGGAGACCATGTTTTCTTGTCTCGGTTTGCTACTGTCAGCGCACATCGGAGAAGCGAACCAACCTGTAGTTTGGACAGTGATATTCTTAGTTTATCAGGTTTCAAGTCCCGGTGCTCGTATTATTTCTTGATTTATTTCAGAATTTTCGGCCATGCATATTCAGTGAGAGGAGACATTTCCGTCGACGACGAGGTCCCTACGATGGCTTCGTAAATTTCAAGATGATATGTCGGCTCAGTCTCTCGGAGGTGCCCATAGGGGTAGGATGTACGTGTGTGCGTTCATAAAGGTGAGTGTATGCATGTATATATGAATGTTTGCGTGTGTACTGTGATCAAAAAGCCCACATCCGAGAAAATAAGGGTTACATACGCAATGTCATGCATCTCATTCCTTTTAATTATCCAATTCCTTCTGTCCTTTCATTCATGTTAATATTCTTGCATCCCATAATACTCTTCAAATCCATCCTTTAATAGCTCCGGATCCAATTCCTTCCATCCTTTCATTTATGTCAATATCTTTGCATCCCATAATACTCCTCAACTCCATCCTTCCTTTAATAGACCGCGATTCCTTTTACAATCCACGTATACACCGTGATGAACCTCATTCCTTTTAATCATCCAATCTGACTGTCTATTCTTTTTGTTTGTTGCTGATATTCCAAGTCAACTTCAAACGCATATAAACTTGTAAGAATCGGTTTAAAAAAGCTAGGCGGGACAATTTAGCATGAAATATTATCGCGTTGCTCACAGTCTATATTAGAAGGCCCATCAGTAATACAACCTGATGTCAGGACGCGTGATTTCCGGAACACCTGTCGGGGCGATCTCTAGGCGATCGCCATCCGGACTCAATCCACGCGCTCCGGCGGCCGATCCAAGCAACGAAGAGAGGAAAGTTCATAGTGAGAAGGATTCCAGGAGAGCCCAGACGGATACGGATCCGCTAGGGATACACAAGGCTTGGCCAAAGCCAGGGAATCGATGCGTAGGTATGCAGAAAAGAGAAAGGCATCCTTGAAAAATCGGCAGGTTAGCGATTGCAATAGCGTGGATCCGTATGGCCCAGGGATTGAGAGGATCCGCGGCAAAGTACAACAGATGAGGAGGGATCTGGACTGCTTGTTCAAGGAAGGTGATTAGGTTGCAGGGGGAAGGGGGAAAAGAGATTAGGCATATTGCAACTGGGGGATCCTCGAGATACGGTAGGAGTTTTGATTCCAATTAAGGTCTATCCTTTGAAGCTCTCGAAGGAAATCAATCAAAATTTACCAGATCATGCTGAACACATACCATCTGCTGAGCAGGATCCAGGGTTTGATTAAGGGGGAGTAGTGTGCCTACAAAGCCCTCACGCATTCAGTGTCTCATCCACCTACAACCAAACTGAGTCTATGACGGACAATTATCCAAGCAAGGGCAAGGCACCAATGGAGCAGTCTGTGAAGCTCAAAGTCATCGGCAAGGGCAAGCTAGGCTCTAGGACACTGCTGCGCGGTGGATCCTCATGGGGGAATGGTGATATGTACCGTACCCCCTTGGGACATGGTGATCAGGCCTCCCAAGCACCTAGGTCGACGAGGAGAGGTGTAGTGGTTACCCCTGCATTCCCTATTTCCCTGGAGAGGAGATCGCCAAACGTGGTTCAAGTGAACCCGTCCAAGGAGAGGGCTACCATGCACACCAGATGGATTGCGGTCGGGCTGTTCTTCTCTGTACAACTCTTCAGTATCAGTGGGTTGTTCAAGGAACTCAAGAGCAAGTGGGGTTTGAGGGGGAGGTTCAATCATTCACCCCTGAAAAACAACCGCTTTCTCCTTGAGTTTGAATGTGAAGGTGATCTCGGGTTCATCCTCAGGAATGGCCCTTGGACCCACCACGGGGATGCTTTCCTGGTGACAGAGATGGATGGGAGCGTGAGGCCAGACGACATGGTGATCTCCCACATGCCGATCTGGGTACGCATCTATGATGCCCCCCGTTCATGCTCTCGGAACCGGTGGCCCGAGAAATTTGTAACAGGCTCGGCGAAGTGTTGGAAGTTTACAAGGACAGGGAAGGTAAAATTTGGGGCGATTTTTTGAGAATCCGAATCATTCATGACGTGGATGAACCCCTCTGTAGTACCTTAGAATCTCATGACTGCTAAAAATGAAGTGCTCTTCTTAGATGTCAAGTATGAGAGGGTACCTCGCTTTTGTAGCTTTTGTGGTTTCTTAGGCCATGGCCAGTGTGATTGTAAGCTGCCCATTAACCTCCACAAGATGAGGTACTCGACAACAGTGCGCGCTTCTCCCTTTAAGCACAACAACAGTAGTGAGAGCTATGTCGCTCCCGATGCCGGTAGTGCTCGTCGATTCCTCCACTTCGAGTCGGAGAGCACCAAAGAGGCAAAAACTGCTCTGGCTAGGTTTGCTACAGAGAGATATGGAGATATACCCGAGGAGGTGCTGGCAGATCCTCAGGTGCAGGCTACGATAGCGGCAATAAGTGCAATCAAGATTGGACCCGGGACGAACAAGGCCAAGGGCGAGGTTTGGAGGGAGAGGGGTCCAACATCAACATAAACCCTCACACCTCGGGATCGTGGCCTGCTGAATCGGGTGAGGGAGACGACACCAACAAAATCCCTCCTCGTATGGCCCCTTCAGCGATAGCGACTGTTGGCGGCCAGAACTCTAGGGGGGCCAACAAGGAGTACCCCCCGGTTTTGGCCCCATCCCACGTCACCACCCAGCTCCGGTGCCTATCCCTGCAACAACCTTGGAAGCACCGGACAACCGAACCAGCCCAGTCCTGGCTGCTACTACAGTGATGGTTAGGGGTGATGGGGCGATTTCAAAGAGACTGGGAGGTACTGAAGATGCAGAGCAAGTGCTGAAGGGAGTTGAGGATTTAGAAGGTTCGGAGAATCCACAACAAGCCATACAGGTTGAGAAGTTGACAGTCATGGATGGGAATAGAGATGAGGACTAGGCCATGGTTGTTGTGGTGGACTCTGTATTGGGAAAGAGACCTGATCGGGAGGATGACTTAGTTTAGAACAACAAGAGCATTTTTGAGAAAGAACGGGAGCAGAAGAAGAAACCAAGAGGTGGTACAGAAGATGATGGAAAGGATGACAACGACGCGTATGGTGGTACGGAAGCAACCGACCAAGGGGCTGCTGATACGTCTCCAACGTATCTACTTTTCCAAACTCTTTTGCCCTTTGTTTTGGACTCTAATTTCCATGATTTGAATGGAGCTAACCCGGACTGACGCTGTTTTCAGCAGAATTGCCTTGGTGTTATTTTTGTGCAGAAATAAAAGTTCTCGGATTGACCTGAAAATTTACGGAGAATATTTTTGGAATTAATAAAAAAAATTGGCGAAAGAATCAACTACAAGGGCCCACCACCTGGCCACAAGCCTAGGGGGCGTGCCCACCCCCCATAGGGCACGCCCCTATGGCTTGTGGGCCCCCTGTCGCTCCTCCGACCTCATTTCCACTTCTATATATTCCTATTTGGGGAGAAAAAAAATCAAGGAGAAGAGTTCATCGCGTTTCACGATACGGAGCCACCGCCACCTCCTATTCTTCCTCAGGAGACCAGATCTGGAGTTTGTTTTGGGCTCTGGAGAGGGGAAATAGAGGCCTTCGTCATAACCAACCATCCTCCATCACCAATTCCATGATGCTCTCCGCCGTTCGTGAGTAATTCCATCGTAGGCTTGTTGGACGGTGATGGGTTGGATGAGATTTATCATGTAATCGAGTTAGTTTTGTTAGGGTTTGATCCCTAGTATCCACTATGTTCTCAGATTGATGTTGCTATGACTTTGCTATGCTTAATGCTTGTCACTAGGGCCCAAGTGCCATGATTTCAGATCTAAACCTATTATGTTTTCATGAATATATATGTGTTCTTGATCCTATCTTGCAAGTTGTAGACACCTATTATGAGTTATGATCCGCATCCCCCAGGGTGACAATAACTGGGATTCTTTTTGGTGATTACCGTAGTTTGAGGAGTTTATGTATTCACTAAGTGCTAATGCTTTGGTCCGGTTCTTTATTAAAACGAGGCCTTAATATCCCTTAGTTTCCACTAGGACCCCGCTGCCACGGGAGGGTAGGACAAAAGTTGTCATGCAAGTTCTTTTCCATAAGCACGTATGACTATATATGAAATACATGCCTATATTACATTGATGAATTGGAGCTAGTTGTGTGTCACCCTATTTTATAACCGTTACATGATGAATGCCATCCGACATAATTATCCATCACTGATCCATTTCCTACGAGCTTTTCACATATTGATCTTTGCTAAGTTACTTTTCCGTTGCTACTGTTACAATCACTACAAACTGCTACTATCACTTTGCCACCGTTACCGTTACTTCCATATTACTTTGCTACTGAATACTTTGCTGCATATATTAATTCTTTCAGGTGTGGTTGAATTGACTACTCAGCTGCTAATACTCGAGAATATTCTTTGGCTCCCCTTGTGTCGAATCAATAAATTTGGGTTGAATACTCTACCCTCAAAAACTATTGCGACCCCCTATACTTGTGGATTATCAAGACCTTCTTCTGGCGCCGATGCCGGGGAGCATAGCTCTATTCTCTGAGTCACTTGGGATATATATCTATTGATCACTATGTAGAATCTGAAAGATGCTAAGACTAAGATCTACCCCTCAACTACAAGGATAGGTAAGGAACTGCCATCTAGATCTGCACTTGATTCACCTTCTGTTATGAGTAAATTTGCGACACTACCACGTACTCGTAATTCTGATATGTCGCAAGTAATTGATGATGCTACTTCTGCTATGCATGATACTTATGATGATACTTTGCTTGATACCACTATGCCACTGGGTGAATTCCTTGATGAACAAATTGCTAGAGTCAATACTGAAACTGACGATATTTCTAAATCTGATGAAATTATTGAAACAGAACACTATGAGACACCTGCTAGGTCTAGCTCTCCTAGATATGAATTGCCTGATATACCTGAGCGTTATGTTATGGAAGGAGAGGTAGCTAGGTACTTTCTTGCTTGTAAGGATAGAGATGATCTTAATAAATTGCTTCGCAAGTGAAAGGAAAAATCTTTGAATGCTAGAATGCAATATGATCCTAAGTTTGCTACTTCACCTATCTTTGTTACTGATAAGGATTATGAATTCTCTGTCGATCCTGAGTTAATTACTTTGGTTGAATCTGAGCCTTTCCATGGTTATGAATCTGAAACTGTTGTGGCACGTCTTACCAAATTAAATGATATAGCCACCCTATTTACGCACAAGGAAACAATTCGCTATTAGTATATTCTTAAGTTGTTTCCTTTCTCATTAAAGGGTGATGCTAAGATATGGTTTAATTCTCTTGCTCTTGGTTGCATACGTAGTCCCGAGGATATGATTTATTACTTCTCTGAAAAATATTCTCCTACCCATAAGAAACAAGCTGCCTTGCAGGAAATATTTAACTTTGTGCAAATTGAAGAAGAGAGTCTCCCACAAGCTTGGGGGAGGCTTGTCGAGTTACTTAATGCTTTGCCTGATCATCCTCTCAAGAAAAATGAAATACTTGATATATTTTATAATGGACTAACCAATGCTTCTAGGGACCACCTAGATAGTTGTGCTGGTTGTGTTTTCAGGGAACGAACTATTGAACAAGCTGAGCTGCTATTGAACAATATATTGAGCAATGATAATGATTGGACTATTCCCGAGCCACCTCCAAAGCCTACTCCGAAGAAAAGATGTATTCTATTTCTCAGTCTTGAAGACATGCAAGAGGCAAAGAAATTTATGAAAGAAAAAGGTATTAAAACTGAAGATGTTAAGAATCTACCACCTATTGAAGAAATACATGGTCTTGATAACCCGACACAGGTAGTAGAGGTAAATTCTCTCCGTAGATTTGATGAAAGAGATATTCCTTATAATAAGCCTGCTTGGCAATGCTTGGATGAATTTGATAACTTTTGTAGTCAAGCAAGAAATTTTTAATGCCAATATTAGTAGACAATTGAAACATAATGATTATATGCTTGATCGCTTGGGTGATTATTTGAGTTGAACTATCAATGATCTTAAGATTATTTGTAAACATGCTTCCATGGTAACTACTCAAGTAGAACAAGTATTAAAGGCGCATAATGATTTACTTAATGAGATGAATAGTAAGAACAATGATCATTCTGTTAAAGTTGTGACTAGAGGTGGTAGAATGACTCAAGAACCATTGTATCCTGAGGGCCACCCTAAGAGAATTAAGCAAGATTCTCAGAGAGTTAATACTGATGCACCTATTCGTTCCAGTAAGAGTAGGAAAAGGAATGACGACAGTACTTTGCATGCTGCTAGTGAACCTGTTATAGATACACCTAAGAACCCAAATGATCTTTCTGTTTCTGATGCTGAGACACAATCTGGTAATGAAAATGAGCCTAGTGATAATATTAATGATGATGTTCATGTTAATGCTCAACCTAGTAATGATAATGATGTGGAGATTGAACCTGTTGTTGATTTTGATAACCCACAACCTAAGAATAAGAGATACGATAAAAGAGACTTTATTGCTAGGAAACATGGTAGAGAAAGAGAACCATGGTTTTAGAAACCCATGCCCTTTCTCCCTAAGCCATCCAAGAAAAAGGATGATGAAGATTTTGAGCGCTTTGTTGAAATGCGTAGACCTTTCTTTTTTACGTATGCGTTTGACCAATATTCTGAAAATGTCTCTGTATGCTAAGTATATGAAAGATATTGTGACAAATAAAAGAAAAATACCGGAAGCTGATGTTTCCACCATGCTTGCTAATTATACCTTTCAGGGTGGAATGCCAAAGAAACTAGGAGACCCGAGAGTACCTACTATACCATGCTCTATTAAAGGAAATTATGTTAAAACTGCCTTATGCGACCTTGGAGCTGGTGTTAGTGTTATGCCTTTCTCTTTATATCGTAGACTTATTTGAATAAGTTGACACCTACTGAAATCTCCTTGCAAATGGCTAATAAATCAATTGCTTTACCCATCGGTATTTGTGAAGATGTACCTATTGTAGTTGCGAACGTTACTATCTTAACAGACTTTGTTATCCTTGATATTCCCGAGGACGACAGTATGTCGATCATCCTTGGTAGACGCTTTTTGAATATTGCAGGGGCTGTTATTGATTGCAACAAGGACAATGTCACTTTTCATGTTAATGGTAATGAGCATATGGTGCATTTGCCGAAGAAACAACCTCAAGTTCATAGTGTAAACTCCATTGAAAAGGTTTCCACAATTATCATCGGAGGCTTTGAATTCCCTCTTCCTACTGTCAAGAAGAAATATGATATACTTATTGTTGGGGACATGCATATCCCCATTGAGGTAACCTAGTGTTATTTGAAAATTCTTCGGTTCCGTGTCATTCGAAAAAGTTTGTCAATAAGACTTGATCAACCTTATTGATGGATTCTTTCTGATGAGCGTGAGATGGATGAATTTAGAAAGCACTACCTTCTGTACCCAACTTTTATTCTGTGTTCCTTAGTTTCATTCTAGTAAAATGCTATTATTTTTCTGTTTTCTGTTTTATCCATGCATTATAAAAATGACCTGAAAATAGATGTCCCCAGAATGCCCTGAAAATTTGGTATGATTTTTTGGATTATTTAAGAATTTTTGGCACTGAGTATGCATCAGGGGGCTGCACCAGTGGGCCACAAGCCTGTAGGGCGTGCCAATCCCCCTAGGCACACCCTGGTGGCTTGTGGGTCCCACGTGCCCCCTCCACTTATTCCAGAACCCATTCACTTCATCTTCCTCGAGAAAAAATCTCACCATTGCTCAAACCCGTGTTCTAGCTCATCTTGCTGCCATTTTCGATCTCCCTGCTCAAAGCTCCATTTGCAAAACTGTTTTAAGGGATTGCTCATCAGTGTGACTCCTCCAATGGTACAATTAGTTTTTGTTCTAGTGCCTTATATATTGCAATTTTTTGCTGTTGTGGTGACCTTGTTTTTAAGCTTGCATGTCACATTTGTATGGTCGCAAGTATTTTTGATGCGTGGTATAACTTTTAGGCACTTGAGGGAGTAGTTGCTATGAGTTTTGTTGAGCTTTGTTCACTTTTATTTTGATTCACCAAAAAATTTCAGAAAATTTTGAGAGAAAGAAAAGATGTTGAGGAGAATGTACCAAGGTGGTTCCTGGAGCAAGAAAACTCCGAGACTCGCGTTACGTGAGCCCGATTTTGAACCACCGAGGGAAGCTCGAGTACTGCCTTGTGAATGGCCGTCAGATCAATTCATGGACAATGCCAGGTTCAAGGAAGAGTTTTATGCGTACATAAGGAATGCTGGCCTTGAGGATTTTATTTCAGACCGATGCAAGAAATATTATCAATTCACTGATTCTTTCGTGTGGAGGTTTGAATTTTTATCCAGGCGTAATTCTCATTCTGTTCTATTTAGTATCTATGATAAGTCGTATACCATGGACCTAGAGGATTTTAATGATGCATGCAAAATTCCATAGTGGGGTAGCTGTAGCGATCCTCATAAAAATGAATATAATGATTTCCTTGCTAGCATCATGGTGGGAGAAACTAGAATCATTACACAAGCTACTTTGGGGAGCATTCACTTTTCGGCTATACATTATTTTGCTCTCTTCATAGGTAGATGTATTAACGGAAAACATGATCATAGCCACCTTTGCGTGCCTAACCTGAGTGTTCTTAAGAGTGCTGTAATGGTAGATAGATAATATAACTTGGGGGCTATTATTGCCAGGGGGTTACATCTTAATGCTAAGGATGGAGATTTCTTTGGTGGAATTTATGCCACACGTGTAGCTAAGTATCTTGGGGTACCCATAAGAGAGAATGATATTGAGTTACCCCTTGCTTTTCTTGATTATGAGGCTTTGGTGCGTGACGAGGATATGTACCTAAGGTAGGGTCCTAGGAAAGGCCCACATACCCTACCTAAGGACACCACATGGGAGGACTTGAAGATCAAGCATGAACTTCCGAGTGGATCCCTGGGGACGTTCAAAGTCACTCGACAGTAATCCACTCGGAGACTCCTGCTCTCACTCGACAGTCGCGTGTCACTCGACAGACCTCGCTTCACTCGACGCCAGAAGACCAGGAGACATCATCAAGAGCCCAATGGGCACACGCTGGCTTAATGGCCCTTAATAGCTTTAACTACGTATGTTACCTGTAACGGCAGACTTTACACCCCACGACCAGACCCTTTGATGCGAGGCCATTATGAGGGGCAACAAACTCTATATAAGCCGCCCCTCCCCTCCTGCACAAGGGTTAAGAAACTATTGTAATCTCTACATTCCACTCGACATAAAGCTCCCGAGCACTGAGACGTAGGGCTGTTACCTCCACGAGAGGGCCTGAACTCATACATCTGTGTGTACACCCTTGCCGTAGCTAGGACTCTACCCTCTCCATTCATACCCCTACCATCTACTGTCAGGCTCGTTCCCACGATAGTTGGCGCCCACCGTGGGGCAGACGCCTAAGCGACTTCCGGCGAGGTTGTGTTTTTCATACTTCAACATGTCTTCCGGCGGTGTTTTTACTCTAGGCCACGAGATCCATTTCAGAGCGCTCACTTTCATCATCGACGATTTGGCATGGCTCCAGGAGGCGCCTCTCGATGTCGAGGCGCTCCCGGTCCGCGAGGCCACGCATTTCCGCACGAGTCCGTGCGGCGTGTTGCTGCGTCAGCCGTCGACCCCTTACGCATCGGCTCCTCTCGCCGTTCGTGGTCACAAGCGGTCCGGCCGCTCACGACTCCAGCGGTGGGTCGAACACGCAGCGGCGCATCAAGCTTCTTCATAGGTTGCAGCACTCGAACCTGCCGAGTCCCTTCATGGCGTGTTCGAGTCGGATTTCGATCCGTTCGACGTGCCTTCCGAGTGCGAGAGCTGCGATCCCGTAGCGGAGGTCTTGATGGCGGGCTCTCATCAGAGCTCACCGCCTGGCTTTGGTCGTGGCGAGCATGAGGCTGGTGGCCCGTCGAACGTGCAGTCACGTCGCGATGAGAAGGTCCTTCATACCCCCATCGTCGGCGCGACCGCGGAGGCCCGGGCTTTGGAGGCCGCACGCGTTCGTCTAGAAGAGCTCCAGGCAGAGATCGACAAGCGCGCCCGTGCATGCCTACCGCGCCCCAGTCGACGTCAGCGACAGCTGTTCCCGACTGGATCTCACGATGGTGTCGAGGTATACCGAACTCCCATGCTTAATGTTGTTGTTGTTGCTTCTAGGATAGCAGATTCCATTCAACCGTCCCGGTTAGAGGCTGGTAGAGGGCTATTGCAGATCAGAGCACTATTAGATGCAGCACAACGTTAGAATTTAGCAGTTTCTCAGTCTTGTCACAAGATACACAGTAATTCACCCAAGGCAGAGACCGTTCAATCGACACATAGTCCCGGGTCGCCATTACGTTGTCGAGGCGGCGGTTATCATGAAGGGCAAGACAGAGATCAGCATCACCGCAAAGACCACCGTCGAGTGCCCACTCCTCCACGGAGTGGTCCATACGCGCCCCGACGCCAGGACGACAGGCACTCCTTCGGTGACGAGCAGGACGCGGACTTTGATGCCCGCGCATACCTTCTTCAGAAGCGGATTGACAAGAGCAGAGCCTACAGAGAAGGACATGACAGAGATGTCCTGAGTGGAAGCTCAGCTGCAGTGTCTGGTCCAGAGTGTTTTAGCAGAGCTATACGTTATGTGGAGATTCCCCCCAACTTCAGAATGGCGGTAGGGATCGGAAAGTTTTCTGGTGAAACAAAACTAGAGACTTGGCTTGATGATTACTGAGTGGCTGTGCAGATTGGCGGCGGGAATGACAATGTCGTAATGAAGCACCTACCTCTTATGTTGGATGGTCTAGCTCGAGCTTGGTTGAATCGTTTGGCTCCTTCCAGCATTTATTGTTGGGAAGATCTTGCCCGAGTGTTTGTCTAGACCTTCGAGGGCACTTGCAAGCGCCCCGCAGGTCTGGTCGACTTACAACACTGCGTTCAGAAGCCTAGTGAAACCTTAAGGGACTATATTCAACGATGGTCCACCCTGCATCATACGGTGGAAAATGTGTCGGAACACCAGGCTGTTTGTGCCTTCAAGGCCGGTGTGAGATACAGAGAGCTGTACTTAAAGTTCGGGCGCACTGGTGACATTTCACTCGGCAAGATGATGGAAATTGCCACTCGCTACGCCAATGGCGAGGAAGAATACCGCCTCCATAGCGGCAAAGGAAAAGCGGTCTCCAACGAGTCTGGCAGCGGCAACAATAGGAAACAAAAGCGGAAGGCTGAAGACCCAGCTCCGGCAGAGGCGGCAGCACTGGCGACTCAGTCGAAGAACAAGGGCAAGGCCAAAGCTTAGTATGCCCCCAAGAAGGGGAAGGGTTAGCTAGGAACCGATATCTTGGATCAACCGTGCGTGATTCACACAAAGAAAGATGCAGAAGGCAACCTGATTTTGCCCAAGCACACCACTCGACAGTGTCGGACCCTCATCCAGCAGTTCAAGGGAGACAAGTCGAGTGGGAAATCTCCTGAAAAAGAAGATGAAGATGAAGAAAAGGAAACATTCCCGGATGTCACTACTACAATGGTGATCTTTGCTGACGTCGAGAGCAAGAGCCGTCTGAAAGTCATAAATAGAGAGATCAGCATGGCTGTGCCAGACACCCCCACCTACCTCAAATGGTCTCAGTATGCTGTCACATTCGACCAGACTAACCATCCTGCCCGTGTGGCCACACCCGGTCAACAGGCTCTGGTAGTTGATCCGGTGGTGCAGGGGACTCGACTCAGGAAGGTCCTCATGGACGGCGGCAGCGGCCTGAACATTCTGTATGCGGATACTCTGAAGGGAATGGGTATTCCTATGTCCCATCTCAGCGAAAGTAGCATGCATTTCCATGGGGTCATCCCAGGAAAGAAGGCCAAGTCACTCGGCTAGATAGCATTGGATGTGGCATTCGGAGATAACAAAAATTTCCGAAAAGAAAAGTTGACGTTTGAAGTCGTGGATTTCAAGAGTGCTTACCATGCCATTTTGGGTCGACTCGCTTATGCACGTTTCATGGCCCGACCATGTTACGTGTATCTTAAGCTGAAAATGCCGGGCCCTAAGGGCGTGATCACGGTCACTGGCAATCGACAGCGGGCCGAAGAGTGTCTCCATCAAGGGTCCAAGATCGCCGATCAACAGATGGCCATGGTCGAGCTAGAGGATTACAAGAAAACCACTAACCCTGCTGATTTGCTCCGCGCAAAAAAGCCGGTTTCCGAGTCGGCATTTCAGTTGACAGGAGAAGTGAAGAAGGTGCACATCCACCCGACGGATCCAACCGCTGCCCCGACGAATATCTCGACAACACTCGACAACAAATAGGAAGCCGAGCTCATCCAGTTCCTTCGTGAGAACTAGGATATCTTTGCATGGAAGCCTACTGACATGCCAGGGATTCCCAGGGAGCTAGCTGAGCATCGTCTGTGAGTGGATCCGAAGGCCAAGCCCGTCAGGGAGCATTTGCGTCGATCCGCGGCTGAGAAGCGCAAGGCAATCGAAGAAGAATTGGCCCATCTCTTGCAAGCCAAGTTCATTCGGGAGATTTACCACTCTGAGTGGCTCTCGAATGTTGTGATGGTGCCCAAGAAAGATAAGTCATTGCGCATGTGCATTGACTTCAAACATCTCAATAAGGTGTGTCCGAAAGACCATTTTCCGCTCCCCCGCATAGATCAGATTGTCGACTCGACAGCGGGGTGCGAGTGATTATCGTTTTTAGATGCCTATTCTAGGTACCATAAGATCCGTTTGTTTGGCCTAGATGAAATAAAAACAGCCTTTATCACCCCGTTTGGGTGTTTCTGCTACATCAACATGCCTTTTGGTCTCAAGAATGCCGGTTCTACCTTTATGCACATGATTCAAAAATGTTTACTCGACCAGATCCTTAGGAATGTCGAGGCATACATGGATGATATAGTGGTCAAGTCCCACAAAGGTTCTGACCTGCTGGCTGACTTGGCTGAGACATTCGCCAATCTAAGGCGATTCGACATAAAGCTTAATCCAGCCAAATGTACCTTCGGTGTCCCTGGCGGCAAGTTACTCGATTTTCTCGTTTCTGAACGAGGAATTGATGTCAATCCCGAGAAGATCAGCGCCATTACCCGTATGAAGACTCCCGTGCGAGTGCACGATGTTCAGAAGCTCACAGGTTGCTTGGCGGCATTGAGTCGATTCATTTCTCGTCTTGGCGAGAAGGCTCTGCCCTTGTATCAGTTGATGAAGAAATCAGACACATTTGACTGCTCTCCTGAAGCCGAAGCAGCATTTGCTGAGCTCAAAGCCCTGCCGTCCACCCAGCCGGTGCTTGCCGCTCCTGCTAGCAAAGAACCCTTGCTCCTGTACATCGCGGCCACAAATCAGGTCATTAGTACAGTGCTGGCTGTCGAGCGAGAAGAGGAAGGCAAAGCCTATAAGGTTCAGCGGCTAGTTTATTATGTCTCGGAAGTTTTGTCCCCCTCAAAGCAGAGATATCCTCATTATCAGAAGCTGGTGTATGGTATTTACTTATCAGCAAAGAAGGTGGCACATTATTTCCAAGACCATTCGATCTCAGTCATCAGTGATGCACCTTTATCAGAGATTTTCAATAATCGCGACGCATCAGGTCGAGTGGCTAAATGGGGAATTGAGCTGGGACACTTCGACTTCAGATTCGAGGCCAAGAAGGCAATCAAGTCCCAAGCATTGGTAGATTTCATGGCCGAGTGGATCGAACAACAACAACCTATCCAATTTCACTCGACTAATTGGACAATGTTCTTCGACGGCTCCAAAATGTTGAATGGGTCCGGTGCTGGCATTGTTCTGATATCCCCCAGAGGCGACAAGCTCAGCTATGTCTTGCAAATTCACTTTGATTCCTCCAACAACGAGGCAGAGTATGAAGCACTTTTGTACGGGTTGCACATGGCTATCTCGCTCGGCGTCAAGCGCTTGATGGTTTATGGCGACTCAGATTTGGTGGTGAGTCAAGTGATGAAAGAGTGGGATGTTAGAAACCCTGCTATGACTGGATACTGCAATGCAGTCCGGAAGCTGGAGAAGAAATTTGAAGGTCCGGAACTTCACCATGTTCCTCGACTGAAAAATCAGGCAGCTAATGAGCTATCCAAGATTGGTTCCACTCGACGGCCTGTCCCCAGCGGAGTGTTCCTGGAGCATTTTCACACTCCTTTGATTCAAGAGGATCCCTTCACTAAAGAGCCCCCGCAAACCTTAAGCTCCTCTGACTCGACTGAAGTCGATGTTCCCGTTGTGATTGACCTGGTCATGGAGGTGCTAGTTATCATTCCCGACTAGACTGTACCGTACATAGCCTATATCCTTAGACAGGAGCTTCCTGAAGATGAAGTAGAGGCTCGACAGATTGTGCGCAGGTCCAAGGCTTTCACTGTGATGGGAGATCTAGCTATTCAGAGAAACTGTGATTGGTGTCACCCAGCGCTGCATTTCACCCGAGGAAGGTCGAATGATTCTTGATGAAATCCACTCGGGAACTTGCGGACACCATGCGTCTTCAAGGGCGATCGTCGCCAAAGCATACCGAGCAGGTTTTTATTGGCCACGGGCTAATGAAATGGCTAAGGACATTGTTGATCATTGCGAAGGCTGTTAGTTCTATGCAAACCTGTCACACAAGCCAGCGTCTGCTCTGAAGACAATTCCACTCGCCTGGCCATTTGCGGTTTGGGGGCTCGACATGGTTGGTCCTTTCCGACCCGGAAAAGGAGGATTCACCCACCTGTTGGTAGCAGTCGACAAGTTCACCAAGTGGATTGAAGCCAGGCCCATCAAGAAGCTGAATTCCCACACGACGGTCACGTTCATGAGGGAGATCATTATCCGGTTCGGCATTCCCCATAGCATCATCATGGACAATGGCACTAATTTTGACTCGGAAGAATTCAAGAGATTCTATAACTCCCAAGGCACCCGAGTGGATTACGCTTCTGTTGCACATCCTCAAACCAATGGAAAAGTTGAGCGGGCTAATGGTCTCATTCTGCAAGGTCTGAAGCCTCGTCTCATGCGCGATTTGGATCATGCCACTGGTACGTGGGTAACTGAGCTGCCGTTTGTTTTGTGGGGGTTGAGGACAACGCCTAATCGGTCGACTGGACGAACTCCTTTCTTCCTTGTCTATGGTGCTGAAGCTATACTGCCGAGTGACTTGGCCCACAATTCTCCTCGAGTGGAGCTGTATTCTGAAGCTGATGCCAAGCAGGCTAGGAAAGATTTGGTAGATCTTCTGGAAGAAGAGCGTGAGATGGCTTTGATCCGGACCATAGCCTATCATCAAGACTTGCGGCGCTTCCATGCAAGGAATGTCAGAAGCCGAGCGTTCCATGAAGGAGATTTGGTGCTCCAAGTGAATCAGCACCGACCTCACAAGCTATCTCCTGCATGGGAAGGCCCTTTTGTAGTCACCAAGGTGCTAAACAATGGAGCCTATCACTTATATAATCCCATGAAGCAGATGGATGAGCCACGAGCTTGGAATTCAGACTTGCTTCGACGTTTTTACACTTGAGACATTAGTTTTCTGATGTAATAAGAGTTCTTCATCAATGCAATTTGTGTCTCTGCAATTAATACCTCGTCGATTCCAACCGTGCAGTTATTTACTTGGGGATACTCCGAGCGACGAGCAATCCTTGCACTCAGGGGCTTAGCTGCGAAACATGTTTTGCCTAAGTTAAAAACCCTATCGGGTGGATAGCAGTCCATTCACTCGACGACCTATTCGCGAATCCGTCTTTGCTTAGGTTCAAAAAAATATATAACTCGTCGAGATGATGGTAATCCATTCACTCACAGCTTAGCTGCGAATCGACATTCACCTAAGTTCAAAATACTCCGAGTGATGAGCGATCCTCACGCTCGGGGGCTTAGCTGCGATTACATTTCGCCTAAGTTAAAAACCTCGTCGAGCCGATGGTAATCCATTCACTCGACAGCTTAGATGCGAATCGACATTCGCCTAAGTTCAAAATACTCCGAGTGATGAGCGATCCTCATGCTCGGGGGCTTAACTGCGAATACATTTCGCCTAAGTTAAAAACCTCATCGACTGGATAGTAATCCATCCACTCGATAGCTTAGATGCGAATCGACATTCGCCTAAGTTCGAAATACTCCGAGTGATGAGCTATCCTCATGCTCGGGGGCTTAGCTGCGAATACATTTCGCCTAAGTTAAAAACCTCGTCGACTGGATAGTAATCCATCCACTCGCCAGCTTAGATGCGAATCGACATTTTCCCAAGTTCAAAATACTCCAAGTGATGAGCGATCCTCACACTCGGGGGCTTGGTTGCGAAAGCACTTCGCCTAAGTTAAAAACAAAAGCAGTCGAACAGACGGTTGAAAGCCAAAGCGCGAGCAAAATCCAAAGGATAAAACCGCGGATAAACATCTTGTGCAGAAGCAAATGTGCTCAGGACTAAGGCCTGAATAAAATTTTAAGGCATATAGTTCCACTCGGCATACCGAGGCAAATTTAACTATTTTTTCCAAAGACTCCAGTTTCTAGGCAGGCGACGGACTGGCGGGCTCGACAAAAGTGTCCAGGTCGATGCCGTCGGCAATTCTGGTGGCCGCCTTGATGAAGGTTTCCATGAAGTCCTCGAACTGGAGTTTCTTCATGTTTACCACTTGGAGCTCCTTCAGCTTCTCCTCCCTCATGTCCCTACAATGGACCCTGACTAGTGACAACGCCACGTCGGCCCTGCAACGAGCAGCAGATTTTTTCCAAGCTTGCACTCGACTAGGAAGTTCGTTCAGGCGAGCCATCATGGAGTTGAGGTCGAGCTAAAGAGTGTCCTCAGGCCATAGCTCCTTGTCAATTCTTTCCATAACAGATTTCAGTCGAGCGATATAGGCTTGGGCACCCTGGAGCCGAAAGTTGAGCCGTAGCATGTTCATCGCCACCACATCAGCAACTGGCGACTTGGTGGGGCACGCATGGGCTCAATCTCCTTTGTTTCCTTTTCAAAGTCCTGACAGAATTCTATTGAAGAAGGGGAATCGGTGAACTGCAACCCTCAATTTTTTTTTGCAAATGTCAATCGACAAGAAATACTCACCGTCAAGAAGAAGATACATCTTCCTCGAGAATTCGCCTAGATGCCTCTCCAGGCCATTGCTCCTCTTGGTTAGTTGCTCAGCCTTCTTGACAAGATCCGCACGCTCCTGCTTCAGCTTGGCGTTCTCCTCTTCCAGCTTCTGGACGGCCGCCAACTCCTGCTCTGCAGCTTAAGTTTTGTCCTTGGCGACTTGTTGGGCATCAGCAAGTGCTTTGTCCTTCTCCTCCAGTGCCCTCTTCATGGAATCTAAAGAAACAACATTGTTGAGTCGCGCTTGGAGTCGACGGTTTTCATTGCGCACGTCTGTTCAAGCGAGAGCACTTGGTTCAAAACATGAAAAGGGGCAGATGGGAATGCTGACAGTCGGCACTTATTACCTCCCAAAGACTTCAGCTCAGCTCGTGCTCGCTCCAGGGCGTTGTTGGCAACTGCCAAGTCCACCTGCAATCGGTTCTTCTCCTCCTCCATCTCCTTGTATTGCGTCCCAAGTTCACAAGCCGTCTGGAACCAACAAAAGACAGGAGTTCAATCGGCAAGTAGTTCTTGGACAGTCGACTGAGTTATTAAAACAAGGTATTGCCCATGTTGGAAGAATTCAAACAGAAAGTCCACTCGACACATCGAGTGGCTCTGGCGCTCTGCACGCCGTAAACAATTTCAAACAGAAAGCTATCTCTATTAAGACCCCTGCCGATGCAAGCCCTCGACAGAGGTCTTGGGGACTACACCCAGTGGGTGCGCTAAGAGCACCCCCACTGAGATGGTTAACTCTCGATCCGTTGAGTAACTCGTCAGAAAACATACTTGACAAGGTCAGCCATGTCGTGACACTCAACCCGTCGAGTGACGCACCCACCCTACTCTATAGAGTGCAACCTATCCTTATGCAGCGTCATATCATGGTTTGTAAATAATATCCATGAAACCCGCAAGGTAGATGCAGAATGGTGTGATTCAAGGCGAAGCATATCCTGTATACGATAGACTCAAGACCCCTGCCGATGCAAGCAATCGACAGCGGTCTCGGGGACTACACCCGGTGGGTGCGCTAAGAGCGCCCCCACTGAGATGGTTAACTCTTGATCCGTCGAGTAACTCGTCAGAAAAAAAACACTCGACAAGGTTGGCCCTGTCGTGACACTCAACCCATTGAGCGACACACCTCCCCCACTCTATGAAGTGCAGTCAATCCCTATGCAGCGTCATATAATGCTTTCATAATAATATCCATGAAACCTGCAAGGTATCTATGGAGTGGTGTGATTCGAAGACAAAGTGTATCCTGTATACAATAGACTCTAAGACCCCTGCCGATGCAAGCAATCGACAGCGGTCTTGGGGACTACACCCAGTGGGTGCGCTAAGAGCGCCCCCACTGAGACGATTAACTCTCGATCTGTCGAGTAACTCGTCAGAAAGCACACTCGATATGTCGAGCGACAATAGTACTGCGTGTACTACCGATCCTAGTCCTACTCGACTACGATCCGATCTATTCGTTTGGAGAAAGTTCAAACATTCTACGGCAATCACCCAGTGGGTGGACGGCAGCCAAGAAAAGACAATAATTCAATCGAAAATGGACTTACAATCGAACTTACTCGGACATTGGTGCGGAGGGCTGTGCTAACGTCAAAAGCCAGTTTGCTGGTCTCGTACGCCTCCTTGGTCCTCAGCATGAGCTGCTCCGCCTGGATCATGGCTTCCTTTGCAGCTCCGGTTTGGTCTTCAGGGGCGCGATGCAGAGGGAAGGCCGTCATAGGTGGGGTCAGCGTAGTCGCTGGAGCAGCTGAGGGAGTCTGAAGAAGTCTGGTCGGAGTCGACGTCATGACGGTCGAGACGGTTGGAGGAGCATGCGACAGAGGCGTTGCAGGCTCAACCCTGGGTCGCGTCGAGTCACCTCTCCTCTGGGAAGACTCCACAGTTGAGCGCTGAGGTGCTTGCGACGATGACGCCCTTCGGGTGCGAGCGCGCGAAGTGTCCAGCGGCCCCTCATCGTCCTCCACTTGAATGACCTCTACAACAACTGACAGCATCAACACCTGCATGTGTCGAGTCCTATTCGGAGAAACTAACAACTTTCTTACCTCTATGAGAAGTAGCAGCATCAGCGGTATCAACATCCATCGCGTCCTCTTCATCTCGACGAGGCGAGGTCATAGATGTTGCGGCTCCGATGGATTAGACAACTTTCACTCAGATATAACTCAAGACTTCGGTCGACAGAACAATTCGGAAATGAACACTTATGTGGAGACTACAGGTACGACCACCCTCATACGGGGCAGTGCTTTGCGAGGCTTGGAGGTGGCTTGCTTGGGCTGCTTGGCCAGTCTTTCAGTCGACTCGACAGTTGAGGGGCGGCTCCGCTTTGGGTTCTTCTCTCTTGGGCCCGGGGCCTTGTCCTCAACAGCTGCCGGGTCATGGAGGGCCTTAGTGCGGCCTTCGCGACGAGGGGGCGACTCGACTCCTTCCTCTTCGCCGAAATCTTCATATTCATCCACAGAGTCGGAAAGCCCGTCGCCGTCCATGCTGCCGCCCTCGCTCACCATGCCGTCATGCACATGGTTCCCGTTGGGAACGGGCGAGTACATGTTCGTCCATTCCTTCATAATTCAAACAAGAAGTCAGATTACAAGTCAATACGTCACTCGACGATGTATATGTATCAGTCGAGATCACATGTCTCACCAGGTTCTTCGGTGGGTTTTCAGCCGAGTAAGGCCGGATCCTCTTGGCTCCCGAGGGGTTGTCGCAAGCCCCAATGATGCTCGGAAGCCACTGCTCGACAGTCTCCTGTGTAACTTCTTCTGGATGCGTCCTGGTCGAGTCCCCTGGACCTGCGTAGTGCCACATGGTATGGTCTCTGGCCTGGAGTGGCTGAATACATCGACTAAGGAACGTTTCAAGCAAATCCATACTAAGATACCTACTTGGACATGCTCCTTGTCGGTCACCTTCAAGGACTTGGGGGCAGCGGGTCGGTCAGGTGAAAACGGGGGAAGACCAGTCGACATGTTGGGTGGTGCTACATCTTTGTAGTAGAACCAGGTCGACTGCCAGCCTCGAACGGACTCGGGAAGAGTAATGGCAGGAAAGGAACTACGTTGCCTTTTCTGGACCCCTAAACCTCCACACAACTGGAGCACGTGAGTCTTCCCGTCGGCGGAAAGGATTTTCTTCACAATCTATGATCTGACCGTGAAGAGATGCTTAAACAACCCCCAATGGGGAGAGCACCCCAGGAAACACTCGCACAAGGTGACGAATGCAGACAAGTACGCCATGGTGTTCGGCGGAAAGTGATGCAGTTGTGCACCAAAGAAATTCAGAAATCCCCGAAAGAATGGGTGGGGTGGCATGGAGAAACCTCTTTCTACATGGGAGAGGAGAAGAACCCGCTCCCCGTCACATGGCTCCGGCTGGCGCTCCTCCCCCGACAGCCTCCAGGCGCCGTCCGCCACCAGCCCGTCAGAGACGAGGCCCTCGAGGTCGGCACGAGTGACAACAGAGGGGAGAAAATCCCCCTGCATCCACCCCGCTGGCACGGTGAACCGAGCAGTCGAGGGCTTCTTGCCCTTGAGCTTCGACGTCCCCTTCTTTGCACGCTCCAGCTTCTCCATCGCGTTCTTCGTCATCGAAGCGGTGGCTCTGGTCGGAGGAGAGCGGTGTGCTGCGTTGGGGAGCAGAGGAGACAGAGGAAGAGAGGGAGAATCGGTGGAAGGTACTGTGCAATCCGTGGCTCAGGATGCTTTATGCTGCCGAGTGTCTCACTAACCGGTGGGCCTGCAAGATAACTGCACACGCCAACCGCTGACGACGCCTAGTGCATGGCGAGATAACTGACGCGACAATCGAGGCGTCATGCCACCACTTGCCCTGATCGTGGCGTCATCTCCGCGGGTGCGCACGCTTCCCAAAATTTTGTATCCCGGAGAATCCGGGACCATCAGACCGACCCGTCACCTCCCCAAGATGCGCTCGATTCACTCGGACACTTTTAAGTCTGAATGGATCCAGGCGAGCGGAGAAGAATTCAATCGACGTAAATTTCATTAAGGACCCGAATATCATTCGAAAGATTTTGCGTGTCGATCCTGAATGAACGCTAATGCTTAGAGTTCAATCGACGCAAGTTCCATGGAAATCCCAAATATCATTCAGAGGATTTGATGCACTAACTCAAGGTCTACGATGATATCTCCTTCCACCACTCAAACCCCGACCCATTCAGGGGCTAATGAGGAGGATATGTACCTAGGGTAGGGTCCTAGGCAAGGCTCACATACCCTACCTAAGGACACCACATGGGAGGACTTGAAGATCAAGCATGAACTTCCGAGTGGATCCCTGGGGACGTTCAAAGTCACTCGACAGTAATCCACTCGGAGACTCCTGCTCTCACTCGGCAGTCGCGTGTCACTCAACAGACCTCGCTTCACTCGACGCCAGAAGACCAGGAGCCATCATCAAGAGCCCAACGGGCAGACGTTGGCTTAATGGCCCTTAATAGCTTTAACTACGTATGTTACATGTAACGGCAGACTTTACACCCCACGACCAGACCCTTTGATGCGGGGCCATTATGAGGGGCAGCGAACTCTATATAATCCGCCCCTCCCCTCCTGCACAAGGGTTAAGAAACTATTCTAATCTCTACATTCCACTCTACATAAAGCTCCCGAGCACTGAGACGTAGGGCTGTTACCTCCACAAGAGGGGCCTGAACTCATACATCTGTGTGTACACCCTCGCCGTAGCTAGGACTCTGCCCTCTCCATTCATACCCCTACCATCTACTGTCAGGCTCGTTCCCACGACAGTGCGCTACCAGTTTCTTGAAAGGAATGAACAATCCCTCCAGTACCAACTAATTTTTGATAGACAACGTGCTGTCCATGTTACCCTTCCTGCTCCTGCCTTCTTTAACTTTCAGGAAAAAGAGAGATACTTTATAACTAGAGAGGAGGCAAACGAGTATGAGAGGAATGCGAAATCAGCTTGCCTTCACGCTGCAGTCGTTCAGGCGGTAGCCGCCGCAGCCTAGTACAACCCCAACTATGACTTCGGATATTATCCGGGCCAGCCATCGCCCTAGACCAACTCGGGACAAAAGCCTAAGCTTGGGGGACTACATATTTCTTACCGAAATTACATTCATGTTCACACACTCATTTCAGTTGTTGGTGTTCATACTTTTTCATTGTACTATCCATGGTAGTTTATTTCTTCTTTATGCTTTCTTCTTGTGTGTTTGATTAATCTTTAAGAAAATCCAAAAAAATCTAGTTCTAGCTTTACCTTCTTGTTTGTTTAGTTGTAGCATTAAAAGAAAACCCAAAAAGATTTCTCGTTCTTCTTTTGCTTGTTGGGAGTTTTCCCGTGTAAATAGTTTTTCTCGTTCTTGCTTTGAAACTTCTTTTTTTTGGGTCGTGAGGAGAAGACCACGATGAAATGTTAAGTGGCTCTCATATGCATTATTGTTTATCTTACATAGAGCCCATATCGCCTTGTCTTCTCCTTTGAGTTAGTGCTTGCAGATTCCAGCTTAGTCCAATGCACATGTACTCCTATTATTCACATCGTTCGGTTATGCAAGTGAAAGGCAATAATGACGGTATATGATGAAATGACCGAGATGGAGAAAAGCCGGTACGAACTCTAACTATCTTGTTTTTGTAAATATGATTAGCTCATCGTTCGGGATTCAGCTCATCATGGGTTGAACATGTTTGCAATGATAATAAGAGATTATAGTTATTCATGCCATGCTTAATTAGCTAGTGCCAACATGCATATTAAAATGGTTGTGATGTAGTATGATAGAATGGTATCCTCCTCTGAATGATTCAAGTGGCTTGACTTGACACATGTTCATGCATGTAGTTGAAACAAAACCAACATAGCCTCCATGATGTTTATTTTCATGGTGATTTATATCCTACTCATGCTTGTATTCAATGTTGGTCAATATCAAAGCATGTTTATCACTGTTGTCGCTCTCCAGTTGGTCGCTCCCCAGTCTTTTGCTAGCCTTCACTTGTACTAAGAGGGAATACTGCTTGTGCATTCATCTCCATAAATCCAAAGTTGTTCCATATGAGTCCACCACACATACCTATATGCGGTATTTACCCGCCATCCCAAGTAAATTTGCATGTGCCACTCCCCAAACCTTCAAACAAATATTCTGTTTTGTATGCCCAAATTGCTCATGTAGTGACTGGAGGACGTCAGTATCTTCCATGCTAGGTGGGTTATTCTCACGATACGTGTTGATTCACTATCATTCACGAGGAAGTGGATGGTATTCGGGATGCCCAGTCCCATGCTCAAAAATCAAATCAAAGTATAATAAACAAAACTCCCCTAGGATTGTGTTTGTATGGACGGTACCCGTGGATTCGGCCCGCTGTGGAGTGTGATTGATTTGGTGGAGGGGGAGTAAAAACTTTACTATTCTATTTGGGAACCGCCTATAATGTATCTAGCATGGAAGATATCGAGATCTCTTAGTTGTTATGTTGGCAATGAAAGCATACCGCTCAAAATTATTATTCATCCCTGTTTTAAAAACTCGAGCTCTGGCACCTCTGCAAATCAATGCTTCCCTCTGTGAATGACCTATCTATTTTATTTTACTATCAAGTCATCATCCTCTTATAAAAGGCACCAGTTAGAGAGCACCAGCGTCATTTGTGTGCTTTGCTATTAATTGATGTTGAGTATGAGTGTGACTAGATCTCTTTTACCATGAATTACAATGTCTAGCCAGTCCTTGTTCTCCAGAGGTGCTCTGGATTCATGTTTTGCGGTCTCAGAAAGGCTAGCGAGATACCATTATGTCATATTGTATCATGATTGTTTTGATAAAATTGTTGTCATCCGAGACTTATTATTATTGCTCGCTAGTTGATTATGCCATTGATATGAGTAAATGTGAGATTTAAATGTTACTGTGAATGTGGTTAGTTCATAATCTTTGCTGAAAACCTGAACATAAGTTAGACATGTTTACAACGGCAAGATCAAACAGAGTTTATAAAAGTTTTTCTTTATCACTTTTAGTTTATCAACTGAATTGCTTTTGGACAAGCAAAGGTTTAAGCTTGGGGGAGTTGATACATCTCCAATGTATGTACTTTTCCAAACTCTTTTGCCCTTTGTTTTGGAATCTAATTTGCATGATTTGAATGGAACTAACCCGGACTGATGCTGTTTTCAGTAGAATTGCCTTGGTGTTATTTTTGAGAAGAAATAAAAGTTCTCGGATTGACCTGAAAATTTACAGAGAATATTTTTGGAATTAATATAAAATATTGGCGAAAGAATCAACTATAGGGGGCCCACCACCTGGCCACAAGCCTGGGGGCGCGCCCACCCCCCTAGGGCGCACCCCTATGGCTTGTGGGACCCCTATCGCTCCTCTGACCTCGTTTACACTTCTATATATTCCTATTCTGGGAGAAAAAAGGGAAAAGAGTTCATCGCGTTTCACGATACAAAGCCGCTGCCACCTCCTGTTCTTCCTCGGTAGACCAGGTCTGGAGTCCGTTTTGGGCTCCGGAGAGGGGAAATCGACGCCTTCGTCATCACCAACCATCCTTCATCACCAATTCCATGATGCTCTTTGCAGTTCGTGAGTAATTCCATTGTAGGCTTGCTAGACGGTGATGGGTTGGATGAGATTTATCATGTAATCGAGTTAGTTTTGTTAGGGTTTGATCCCTAGTATCCACTACGTTCTGAGATTGATGTTGCGATGACTTTGCTATGCTTAATGCTTGTCACTAGGCCCGAGTGCCATGATTTCAGATCTGAACCTATTATGTTATCATGAATATATATGTGTTTTTGATCCTATCTTGCAAGTTGTAGACACCTAGTACGAGTTATCATCCGCATCCCCCAGGGTGACAATAACTGGGATTCTTTCTGGTGATTACCATAGTTTGAGGAGTTCATGTATTCACTAAGTGCTAATGCTTTGGTCCGATTCTCTATTAAAAGTAGGCCTTAATATCCCTTAGTTTCCATTAGGACCCTGCTGCCACGGGAGGGTAGGACAAAAGATGTCATGCCAGTTCTTTTCCATAAGCACGTATGACTATATATGGAATACATGCCTACATTATATTGATGAATTGGAGCTAGTTCTGTGTCACCCTATTTTATAACTGTTGCATGATGAATGCCATCCGACATAATTATCCATCACTGATCCATTGCCTACGAGCTTTTCACATATTGATCTTTGCTAAGTTACTTTTCTGTTGCTATTGTTACAATCACTACGAACTGCTACTATCACTTTGTCCTCGTTACCGTTACTTCCATATTACTTTGCTAATGAATACTTTGTTGCAGATATTATGTCTTTCAGGTGTGGTTGAATTGACAACTCAGCTGCTAATGCTTGAGAATATTCTTTGGATCCCCTTGTGTCGAATCAATAAATTTGGGTTGAATACTCTACCCTCGAAAACTGTTGCGATCCCCTATACTTGTGGGTTATCAGTTGCCGGTATACTAACGGGCGCTAATGGCAGTGCCCGTTAGCAGCCATGACGATCCTAACCTGGAACTGCCAGGGATTTGGGCAACCCCGGACAGTTCAGGAGCTCGTGTTCTTAGTGCACACATACAAGCCTAAGCTTGTCTTCCTCTCTGAAATGCGACAGAGCAACTCATATGTCAATAAGTTTAGATGGAGGCTTGGCCTCAAACATTGTATCACGCAACCCGGCAAAGGAAAAAGTACCAACATTGCGCTCTTCTATGATGAAAGTGTAGAGTTAATAAAGCTCGCCGTTGGCCCGAGGTACATCAATGTGTTAATCCGGTTAACACCGAATGACTTGCAGTGGCAGGGTACTTTTATTTATGGAGAACCAAATGCGCAAGACAAACATCTCATGTGGGAACTTTTGAGAACTATTAAAGATAATGCAGCTTCTCCATGGCTGATGCTAGTGGATTTCAATGAGACGATGTGGCAAACAGAGCACATCTCGGCATCAAGGAGATCAGAGCAACAAATAGATTTTTTTGGAAAGTTCTCTCAGACTGTAACCTCTTTGACCTAGGTTACAGAGGGCCGATTTGGACCTATAACAATAAGAAACAGGGACTAAAGAACGTACGCGCGAAACTAGACACAGGTGTAGCATCTCCAGAGTGGTCAGAGTATTTCAGAGAAGCCAAAGTGGAGCACATCTGTTCTAGCCGGTCTGATCATCTGCCGGTCCTGTTTGAGGTGTGGGATGCGAATGGAGTGGAGACCCATGGGATCTAGACCGCCACGCCCGTTTTGGTACGAGCATATGTGGGAGCGCTTGGATTCCCCGAAGACTGTGATTGAGGACGGATGGAAGGAGTCAACTGCAACTACTAATCATGAGGAAGTGAGCTCCGAAATCAATAACATGTAACGTTTGTTGAGGAATTGGGCAGAGAGGTATTTTGGGCCTATAATAAAAAACTACAACAATTAGAAGAAGATTAATCATCTTGGGGAGTTCTTCCAGCTTGGCTACACAAGAACAAGAGATTAAACGTTGTTGAGAGGAGTTGGACGAGCTGCCACTGAGAGAGGAATTAATGTGGAGGCAAAGATCAAGAGCAACGTATCTGCGTGAAGGCGACCGCAACAACAAATGGTTTAAGATGAAGGCGACTTGTAGAAAAAAGAAAATGAAATCAGTAAACTAAAAGACAACAATGGTGTGTGGAAGGATGATAGAGAAGGGATACATGAGATTGTTAAGGACTTCTTTCAAGGTCTGTATGAGTCAGAAAACAATGTGGCTCCGCAGGTCGTGCTGGACAATGTTGACAGTAAAGTAACATACGAGATAAATTTGGAATTGACAAAACCATTTACGGCGAAAGAAGTAAATGGCTCCCTTTTTCAGATTGGGCCGTTGAAGCCTCCATGCCCCGATGGACTCCCGGCTAGGTTCTACCAGAGGAATTGGGAGATTCTGAAGGATGATGTGGTCAGAGGAGTTTTAAGTTTATTCGAAAATGGAGTAATGACGGAGGGGATAAATGATACGGTAATCATGCTAATACCGAAGGGCAAATACCCCCAATCTCTAAAAGATTACCGTCCTATTAGCCTCTGCAATGTCGTCTATAAGGTGACCTCGAAGTGCCTAGTTAATCGAATGCGACCATACTTGAACGAGATAATTTATGAAACTCAAAGTGCCTTTATACCGGGCGCATGATCATGGACAATGCCTCGATTGCCTTCGAGTGCTTCCATAAGACCCATCACAACTGGAATAAGCACAACACTCACTATGCATATAAGTTAGATTTCGCAAAGGCTTATGACAGGGTGGATTGGAGATTTCTTGAAGGAGTTTTGCTGAAGACGGGCTTGAACCAGAAGTGGACTGCTTGGGTAACGGGGTGTGCCTGCTCGGTGAGATATTCAGTTAGGTGTAATGGAGAACTTCTGGAACCATTTACCCCATCTAGAGGACCGTGGCAAGGTGATGCTTGAGTCCCTACCTATTCCTCTTTGTTGTGGATGGGTTGGTCAGCCTCATGAATAAGGAAATCAGATTAGGCAACCTGACACCCATAAACGTTGCAAGGAAGAGCCCGCGAATCTAAAACCTCCTTTTTGTAGCCGATAGCTTAATTTTCTTCAAGGCATCAAGGGTGCGGGCTGAAACTATAAAGAAGGTGTTATCCTCCTTCCAACTTGGTACAGGACAATTGTTGAGCGAAAATAAATGCTCACTTCTCTTCAGCGAGCACTGCACGGTGGAGATGAGAGAAGAGATCAAGAGAATTCTAGGAGTGGAGTCCGCTTCTTTCTAAAGCATGTACCTGGGTCCCCCAACTCCGGAAGGTAGGATGAAGGCCGAGAATTTCCAACTGATCATGGATAGGCTCCAGAAGATATGTACTGACTCATCGGAAAGATTCATGGCCTACGCTGCCAAGGAAGTACATGTAAAATCCGTGGTTCAGACACTCCCTTGCTTCACTATGGGTGTTTTCCTCCTCTCGAAGGGCTTCTGTGAAAAGTATGAGAAGCTGATTCGAGACTTCTGGTGGGGAGATGAAGTGGGCCACCGCAAGGTGCATTGGTTGTCTTGGGAGCATATGACTCAGCCCAAGAGGGCGGATGGTATTGGATTTAGGGATATGCATCTTTTCAACCTTGCTTTGCTAGCAAAACAGAGTTGGGGGCTTCTTCAAAATCCGGACAACTTGTGCACGAGAGGGATCAAATCCAAATATTTCCCTCATGGTAATATGCTAGATAAAGTGTTTGCATCGGGCGCATCCCGAGTGTGGAGGGGGATAAAGGCTGGGTTAGAGCTCTTGAAGAAAGTATTATTTGGCAGGTAGGGAATGGAAAAACATTCTGATCCAGAGGGTCTAGTGGATCCCAAGAAAGGAAGGCTTATGGACTGCTTCCTTCATAAGAAGGTCAAGATTGAGGTGGGTGAACTAGTTAATACACTCTGATAGTAAGGAGTGGGATGTGGAGCTTATTAGGAAAAAAATCACCCTTTTGACGCGGATGAAATCTGTAAAATCCCCATCCCGAGAACGGATATAGAGGACCGTGTTGCGTGGCACTACGAGAAGAACGAAATCTTCACTGTTAGAAGCACGTATAAACTGGCTGCACAAATTCAAGAAAAAACTCTTCAAGAACCGTCTAGCTCATCAGGGGACACAAACGATAGAATCATTTGGGATCTCATTTGGAAGTCGAATGTGCCACCAAAAGTTAAAATTTTTGGCTGGAGAGTTGCCACCAGCACACTCGCCACAAAGAAAAATAAATGGAAGAGAACATTGGAAGTGGATGCCACCTGCGATATATGTGGATGTGGGGAGGAAGATGAGTTCCATGCAGTGGTCTCCTGCACAAAGAGTAGCACTCAGGCATGAAATGAGAAATGAGTGAGAGTTACCTTCAGAAAACTCCTTCAGGTACACTGGCCTGACTGGCTGCAATTGCTATTAAGTACTATATCTGAGGAGATGCGTGGGAGGGTGCTGCTGTTATTATGGAGAGGGTGGCACCTGAGGGATGATTGTGTTCATGGGAAGGGCAAGGAAACAATCAGGCAATCCATACTTTTCCTCTTGAAGTACGAGGAGGATCTTAAGTCAGCCAACACTACTGCTAGTTCAGTGAAGGGGAAAGATGGGTGGCCCCTAGCCAATCCCACGACAGGACAGGAAGGGAGGACACTAGGAAATTGGTCTACTCCTGCAGGAGGTTCAGTAAATATCAACTCGGATGCAACCTTTGATGCTGACAGTGGACAATGTTGGGTGGGAGCTGCTGCGAGGGATGACGGAGGTCTGGTGTTTGTGTCTGTTGGAAAGAAAATGGGCTTCTTGACGAGTGTTGAGGAGGCAGAGGCGAGGTCCATGCTGATTGGTATACCGACGTTGGCTGAGGTGTTCATAGGACCAATTATCCTAGAGATGGATTGCATGGTTGTTATCAATGAGCTAGAAAAGAACTCCCAGAGTTTATCGGCATATTGTGGTGTGATGACTGATATTAGGGAGGATTTGAAGGTCTTTTCTTCAGTTGCTGTCAATCATACCGGAAGGAAAAGCAATGCCCTTGCACACGAGCTGGCTGCGGACGCAAAACGCAATGGTGATTTCTATTATATTACAAGGGTTCTCGTACAGGCTTACGCCTCTGATGCAGTTTGAATATAGGCCCCATACTTGAGTGCTGTGTGTACTCAAGTCTCTCAAAAAAAGAAAGAAGGCCCATCAGTAGGCCCACCGGTACAAGTTATGTACACAATTTTTTTACCGAGCGTCATAACTTATTTAAAAAAATCTCAATTGGTTAAAGCAATCCATTTTGAAAGTAGCCCTAAAATTAAACATGCAATCATTTCATTTATCTTTTTTTGCGGGTAAATCGTTTCAGTTATCTACTTGAGAGGATTTATCAAAATGTAATTCAATGTCAATGATTAAATTTTGTGGACATAGTTAAAAGCCTCCCAAATATGTAGGCGCAACGTGTTCAATGAGTGTAATCCCATTTTAACTAGAGCTAACCCACCGCCAATGACCATGTAGAATGGTGCAACGTGCATATGCTGGACAACTCTCCTTCCTTATATTTCGCCGGACTCAATTCTTTCATTTGACCATGTATAGAATTTCCTTCCTTATATTTTCCTGGACTCAACTCCTTTCATTCTTTATTTGACAATGTATAGAATGGTGCAGCAATGTGCCTGTCTCCTGAATTCTTTCCTTTGCTTCCGTATTTCTCTTGTTGAAATCAAATCCGTCTCAGCCTTTTCTTATTGATTCCCAAGATGACTCCTTGATAAAAAGTAAACTGATAAGCCTATATACATTAGGAGTATTGGATGTAAGCACGCGGGGTGGGACTATTTAAATTTCTTGAAATCTAGAAAGCGCGTACGTATTATTTGGAGACAACGATCTGCCGGCTCACACACATGCATGCATGCAGTTTTTTGGGTTAAATTTTGTCTTTACTCATGACATGACATGCACTAATAGAATGTTTACGTGAGTATCTCAGCGCATTTAACTCCATGTCCATTGGATGTGTATGTGCATTCATTTAGGTTTTCAAATTTACAAAGAGTCATAACTTTTAAACCGTGCGTCGAAATTCAGATCCGTTTTTACATTGTAACTCTTTCGACGAGAACTTTAAAACTAGATCTCGCATAGATATGTTTGACAAAAACATTGATGCCAACTTTGGTGCCGTATGGTGCAACTCTATTGCTGCATCGTGCAATTTTAGTACAACAGGGTGCAATTTTTTCAAAATCATTTTTAAAGCTGCATGGTCGAAATTCTTCCGAGATTTGCAACCTAGCAACCATGATAACCAGTTTTTAGTTATGTGCAACTAGTCTACTACCCTAGCCAAGTACCTAGTAGTCAATGTGCAACCCTCCTTTTTTCTATTCGTGGATGATATAGTTCTTCATTGTTGTCATACCATGCCCTAGCTACCCCTAGCAGCTCTATGTGCAACTTACTCTGTTGTTTCAGCTAACTTTCTAGTAGTCGATGGGCAACTCATTCCCCTTCATACTTGTGGATATGTAGTTTTAGTTGGCAAGGGCAATAGACAAAGTTGCGCATAATTTGCTAGACAGTTGGCCAGAGCAACAGATAAAGTTGCACATCTCGGCATGGATTTGTTGGATGGTGAAAAACTGCACATCCATAAGATCATGAGGGTACAGAAAAGTTATCTATAGCTGAGACCCTAAATATGTACATCTCACTAGCTGGGGTGGGTGGGAAGGGATGCTAGCAATAAAAACTACACATCCACGAATACGGGGGAAAGTTGCACATCGACCGTTATATAGTTGGCTAGGACAGATTCCAAAGTTGCACATCCACTACTTGGCAGTTGACCAAGGTAACCAATAGTAAAAACTATGCTTCCAACTAGATGGGAAAAGTTGCACATCGACTACTAAGTAGTTGGACGGGGCAACAGATGAAGTTGCACATCTCACTTGATAGTGGATAGTTTGTGACAAGGTGCCCTCAGTGAAAACTGCACATCCACACATAGAAAGAAAGTTGCACATAGATTATTAGTTAGTTGCACATCAATAAATAAGCAGTTGCATAAAATAGGGATAAAGTTGCATGAAAAAAGTTCGTCGAAACATACTCATGCCGGATCTAGTTTCAAAGAGCACATCACGGAGATTTGAACTGTGAAAATGGATCTTTAATTCCGATGTTTGGTTGAAAAATCATGACTACTCTAAATTTTTAAAATCAGAATTAAACGCGTTCACACAAGTTCACATGTGTGTTTTCACAATTCTATGTAAACACGTCATATGATCTTTGTCTTTTTCTTGCTAGAAGACAAAATATTTCCTAATCTCTTTTGATTAGGAAAAAAGAATACTAAAAAAGAAAGGCTGTCATGGAGTGCTACCGAGCCAACGGCCTCTTGATAGACGCATCCTTTCAATTTAGAAACAACCTTCTGAAATCAAAACATTGAGTTAACTTAGTTGTCTCTGACAGTAGTTAAGTGATCACTACTAGGGAAAACCCTAGTAGTAGCGCTCAAAATATGCATATTAGTAGCGTTGGGCCCAGCGCTACTGCTATCGCGCTACAACTAAGTTTTAGCAGTAGCGCTGGCCTGGCAAGCGTTAACGCTTGCCAGGCCAGCGCTACTGCTAACTATCTGTAGCGCTCGGGCAAACGAAGCGCTGCTGCTAACCCAACGCTACTATTAGATGATTTCCAACGCTACTGCTAGTATTCCTGCTTGCACAGGTTTACACCCTCCACGTGTGATGTATTTATACAAGATCTATACAGTAGTTTCATCAGATCATACTAAACATACACTATTATCATCATATCATATACATACAGTACTCTCGTCATACCATCATCATCATTCAACACAAATATCATCACATCTCGAAAATAGCGATACACAAGAGTGATCATGTCATGTCTCGAATAAGTGCAAATGCATGGTCATGGCACACACACAAGTTTCATCATCTCTATCTAAATCATGATCTAGAAGAGAAGAGCGATCAACATGAGCAAGAGCGCGCTATGTAGTACTTGAGGCACCGGCGGTCCCGCCGTCGCTCATGCTGAAGTGTCCACCTCAAGTAACTCCTTTCCGCTTCGGCTCTGCTGTTGAACCCTCTGTGGCTAGCACCCGGGTACTTGTTCACCTGGGCCTGAGCATCTGGCCAGTGGTCATAGACTCCTGGAACCTTCCCAACGAACATGGCGTAGCAACCCTTCGCCATCTCTGATCTATGTACCTGCATCGACAGTTGATCAATTGAACGATAATATGCAACATAATGTACTTAAGAAAACAAAGAGGCATAATTAGCAAAATACAAGCAACTTATAGTAAACATAAGTGACGAAGTTCCTCATATATACCCAAACTAATTAACTAGCAAGAGCGATCAGTCCTCCATGTCGGCGGTCCAATCTTCATAGTTAGGAATGAAGCACCCGAGCTTCGTGAAAGGCTTAAGGTCCAGACGCTGAGCGAGTAGCAGTTCTCGGACATCATCCCGCGTCATTGTTGGCCCATGGTAGAACATCCCTGTTGGTTCAAGGACCTACTTCATCATCACTTGGGCAAGTTCACACTATACGTGATAAAACTCAGCTCAGAGTCAATGATCCGGTGTCTGTCCTATGCTTGTGGCCCAGCTGACAATCTCGGCATCTTCGGTACTAGGTGACATGCGAAGGCGTTGATTATCCCTTCTGTACTCGAGTAGGTGATGCATGAGGTAGAATCCATTAGCCTGACTGGTGTGCGGTTGCTAGTTGCAGCAGAAGTCGGTCTTATAGCGAAAAACCAGCCCGTCCCTCCTGTTCCTTTTCATCTTTATATATCCACCAGACATGCTGAAGGTAAGCAGGGCACTATTGAGAACTCTCTTTACGTATGTGTAATCCTTTTTCTTGATGTTCTTCGATGAGTCCAAGTATATATCATGGGAGTATTCCGGGTACAGAACGATGAGCACGGTGCCGCCCCCGCTGCGCAAATGAAGTACACACCTCTAATTAGCCTACATGCTTGCAAAGGAATGATTAACGACACTTACGAAAGGATATGCGCGGATGACTTACGTGGGATGATAAGGCAGGAGAATCGCTTCCTTGTCCTTATTAGCGATCATGAACATGTCGAGGTACTTGCTCGCATAGTCACGGTGCTCTTTGCAAACTGCCAAGTAGCTCTCGTGCATATAGAACGGGTCCGCGACACAAATATATTGTATGTTCTCGATCCCGATGAAGTAGTTGAGATACATCGCATACATGCGGATGAACTAGAAATCCAGCTTGGTCATGTGGAACATGTTGTAGATGTAGTCGAATCGCAGAATGAACTGATTCGCGGGCCAGGTGTTGACGTACAACTTCCCACCAGACACCTGAGCCGCGTAAAGCAGGTATCCTGGTTTTTCCGCGATCAGAAGGCTTTTTTTCTCTGGCCAGCACATCTTCATGGAGTCTCCTTAGGTCATTGTTCAATATGTTATCTAGCGCTTTGGGGGGTAGGATAGGCTCGCCGACCACATGGAAATGATTCTTACCTTCGACAGGTATTCTGTCTACCACCCGGGGCTTCAGAGGCGGCTGGCTGCTTGAAGCAGTTCTGGCACCTTTAGGGCCTTTCTTTTCCGGTGTCCTCCTTGCCTTCTTGTTGGGTCACAGCGGTAGTGAGCCCAACATACCTTCCCTAACCACCCCCAAGTGTCGTCGGGCTAAACATTGGACGGGCCTCGGGGGGTTGCTGGGTAGAGGCGGCATCTGGAGGCGTCTCCTGTGAGGATTGCTTGAAGAGAGACTTTTTGCATTCCGCCTTAGGATGTTCCGGCTCCGGCAAATCAGGCAACATCAATTCATCATCTCCATGCTCATAGCCTGAGTCATTGTCGTCTTGAGCCATCAACCTTCCATCATCGTAGGCGGTATTGAAATACTTGTCTGGGTCATCCTCCTCCTCCTCCATGTCATCAACATTTGCTTCTTCGACAGCGGGGGCGACATGATCTGGCACTAATGGAGGCTCTCCCTCGCATCGTCCGCTACCACCCACCACGACAGGTGCTGGTAATGTTGTAGGTGGGGTGGTGTTCATACCTTCTTGAGAAGGTGGCGTTGGCGTGATACTGGGCGCCTCGAGACGAAGAAGAGATTTCGTCCAAGGCAAGAACTAGCTCTTGCATGCGCCAATCCTCTGGGGGGTCTCGTCGTCATCGGCTGGTACTGGAGGAGGCAAATCCTCGAAGCCCGCTAAGACACTGGCCACATTAACCTTGAAGACGCCATCGGGCATATCTCGGTTGTGGAACTTGCGGTCCTTCGGCTTCACGATCGTTGCCTTTCCCACGACCCCCTTCTGTCCCTTGATGTCGTACAGTAGGGTGCACGGGGTATCGTCGGCCTATGAAGAAGACATGTCTGCGACGTCAAACATCTGAAAGGCAACTAAAACAGAAGACTATAGACATGCTGGTGAAAAGGGTATGATGCGTAATTACCGTGAGGGCGTCGAGCTCAGCCAGCGATGAAGGCCCACCGAGCATGCAAGAGACAGAGGTCGGGCTGCTATGAACAGGAGCGGGACGTTTTGCGGTTGCTTGAGCAGGTGTCGGTGCTGTGGTGTTCGCTGAATTGCTCCCGACAAAGCTGGGAAGGGGAAAGTCCTTCGGTCGTGCATTTGGATAGTTCTTCGTGAAATCGAAAATTGCCGGAATCAAGCTGGCCAGCGCATCAGTGACCGCTACATTGACGGCCCCGTGCAACTCCTCTTTGGTCTCAGCTTTGGTCTTATTGACCGCAATCCCAATCTTCTCATCGATGGTCTGCTGAGTGATGACCAACCGTCTCTTCCTTCTTTCCTCTGGCTCCTCGCTGTAGTAGGTCTTCCACGAGGCGCCATCTCCGACGCCGTGCACACGTCCATAGGACGACGGCTTGTCCACCGGGACCTTTTTCAGTATGTTCAGGGCCCGGTTGAATGGGGTGTCCCACTTGGGCCTCGCCGACGACTGTGATGACTCGTTGCTTTCTGCTGCCTTTTGGTGCTGCTCTTTCTACAAAAGGGACATGGCTGGTTTACTAATGTGACAAAACTTGTAGTCGAACTGATTGGAAGCTAATATGATAATGTGTTCATATAACAATTGCCATAAGTCTCATGAACTCCCTCGTGTTCGGGTCCGTGTAAAAGTTCTTGTTGACTTTGTCCCACTTGTACCGGGCCCTGATCCAGTCATGCTCCAGCGGGTCGGTGAACTCCGCCAAGGGGTCTGGGATTCCATGACTTTCACGTTCGGCATCCTCCTTGGCCCATACATGCCTCTTCCCCTCGTAACCACGGCTTCCGAGGCAGTGGGGAGGCGTGTTCCTGGCCTGGAGTGCCTTCATTTTCTTCGACCTTGCCTTGACTTCTTCTTTACCGCAATTCTCCTTGAATTTTTCAAAGTCCTCTTCCGTTGTTGACGGATTATCAGCATGAATCTCGGACCACGGTTCATTCTTCGCAATCGCTTTTTTCACCCGAACTTTCCAGGAGGACCAGTCGTTGGTGAACATCACCATCGTCTTGGCGTTTATCATTGTCATGGCGATGTCGTCCCACGGCTCTTTAATTGTTTTTTCATCCCGGCCGGCGAACAGGAACCTATTGTGCAACTTCTTTGGGACAATGTGCTCCATATGTGGTATCTTCTTCAACAGAACGTCATTGATGTTCGCGGATTCCCTAAGGATGCATCCTAGTTGATTGCCCCAGCATTATACCGCTTCCTCCGGCGTCGTTGGCTCTAACTTCTTGGGGTGCATCTCCGTGACGACAATTTGTCCGATGCCGAGCTCGTTTGGTTTTCATGACCTCTTCTTCTTCGGTGCTTTACCGGCTACGACATCATCGTTGTCGGTCTCGGGGGTGGTGTCGGTGCCGGTGCCAGTGCCGGTGTCGATGTCAGGGTTGGTGCCACTGCCGCACCATGCAACCCCATCTGGTGTTCGTCTAGGTAATCAAAATATGCATTTGCTGCCTTGTGGGGGTCTACTACGAGGCGAGCAAAACTCCCGGCTTCGGCGTTGTTAGACATGTTTCCTATTCACCAATTGTAAATAAAATATATAATGAAGAGAAAAAAGGGGCCTATATATATTTGGTCGGAATGTTGATTAATTCCCCTTCCGGCAAATCCCGGACACTCCATATGTCCTAGTTTCTAGCACAAGTCATGCCGAAAATCACGGAAATTTTTGGTATGACCTTTGCTAAAAAGTGGACATATGGAGTGCCTGAAATTTGCCAGAACGGAAATGAATCAACATTCCGGCAAAACATAGGCCACTCAGACATTCCGGAAAAACATCAATGTCATATATCAGATACCAAATGACATATATCATATATCATATAGCAACAATGAACATATATCATACTACATTCCTAAAATGTGGAATATGCAAATGAACATATAGCAACAATGAACATCAACGACATATATCATATAACAATAAACATCAATAAACATCAATAAATGCACAGTTAACTCCTAGTGCACTTTCATAAAACTTTGGATGTGTCAGTTGACTGAGATTATCACCAAAGGTTCCCCACCAAGTAGCTACCGAACCCGAGCACCGCCTCGCCGTCTCGATCAAAGAGCATGTTATCTAGTAGCACAAAATGGCAATATCACACACTCAGTCCGAGCACAGATTCCATCAGGTATTTTCTCTTTCTTTTCTTTTTTGTTACAGATTCTGAGCACAAATTCCATGGGATATGAACCGGAGGAATCCGGGCTGTCCGGCCGAGTTTAACATGTGGCACTAGTGGGCTACGTTTGATCCAAAAGTAGGAGTACATACATGCTGCTAAATAAAGGGAGGAGGAAGGGGAATCCGCTACCTGAGAGTGGACAGGACTGGGCAGGACGGGAACAACCGCCAGAGCCAAGACATCGTTTGCCCGCCTCCATAGAGGCAGGAAGAGGAACCCTACACCACCCTCAAGCGGCCAACGAAATCAGAAGGGAAGCACGGCAGGTGCCGGGAGCATTGGTGGGGAAGCTATAGCAGCGGGCAGGGGAGAGGGTGGCGGCGGCGGCCGGCGGTGAGGTCGAGCGCGGGCAGGGGAGAGGGCGGCGGTGATAGAGGAGAGGGGGAGAGAGTGGAGAGGGGTGTGTGTGGGGGGGGGAAGGAGTTGTTGGAAATATGCCCTAGAGGCAATAATAAAATGGTTATTATTGTATTTCCTTGTTCATGATAATTGCCTATTGTTCATGCCATAATTGTGTTAACCGGAAACCATAATACATGTGTGAATACATAGACCACAACATGTCCCTAGTGAGCCTCTAGTTGACTAGCTCGTTGATCAATAGATGGTCACGGTTTCATGACCATGGACATTGGATGTCGTTGATAATGGGATCACGTCATTAGGAGAATGATGTGATGGACAAGACCCAATCCTAAGCATAGCACTAGATCGTGTAGTTCGTCTGCTAAAGCTTTTCCAATGTCAAGTATCGTTTCCTTAGACCATGAGATTGTGCAACTCCCGAATACCGTAGGAATGCTTTGGGTGTGCCAAACGTCACAACGTAACTGTGTGGCTATAAAGGTGCACTACGAGTATCTCTGAAAGTGTCTGTTGGGTTGGCACGAATCGAGACTGGGATTTGTCACTCCGTGTGACGGAGAGGTATCTCTGGGCCCACTCGGTAAGACATCATCATAATGAGCTCAAAGTGACTAAGGATTTAGTCACGGGATGATGTATTACGGAACGAGTAAAGAGACTTGCCGGTAATGAGGTTGAAGAAGGTATAGGGATACGGACGATCGAATCTCGGGCAAGTATCATACCGGTAGACAAAGGGAATTGCATACAGGATTGATTGAATCCCTAACATCGTGGTTCATCCGATGAGATCATCGTGGAGCATGTGGGAGACAACATGGGTATCCAGATCCCACTATTGGTTATTGGCCGGAGAGGTGTCTCGATCATGTCCACGTGTCTCCTGAACCCGTAGGGTCTACACACTTGAGGTTCGATGACGCTAGGGTTATAGGGAAATGGTATACGTGATTACCGAAGGTTGTTCGGAGTCCCGGATGAGATCCCGGATGTCACGAGGAGCTCCGGAATGGTCCGGAGGTAAAGATTGATATATAGGAAGTCCAGTTTTGGTCATCAGAAAGTTTTCGGGCTCATCGGTAGTGTACCGAGAGTGCCGGGAGGGTGCCGGAGGACCCCCGGGAGGGGTGTGACGACCAAAGGACCACATGGGCTGTTAGATAAAGTGTGCCAGCCCTTACTAGGCTGGGAAAGACTTTTTCTAAAGGCCCATGCGGCTAGGGATAAGAGATAGGGCCAAAAAGGATTTAAAAGGAGGAGATCCACCTCCCTTGTGGGAGGTGGACTCTCCCTTTAAATCGGCCGAACCTCTCCTCTTTGGAGTATAGGCCAAGCCATCCCTCCACGTCCCTCCTCCTATATATACTTGAGGTTTTGGCTGTTTTGAGATAAGATTTGATCTCTCTCTCATGGCGAAGCCCTACCTCTCTTCTTCCTCCTCCGCAGTGCTTAGGCGAAGCCCTGTCGGAATACCTTGCTACTCCACCACCACCATGCCGTCGTGCTGCTGTTGGAGACCTTCCCCAACCTCTCCTTCATCCTTGCTGGATCAAGGCATAGGAGACGTCACCGGGCTGCACGTGTGTTGAACGCGGAGGTGTCGTCCGTTCGGCACTTGATCGGATCTACCGCGATCTAAATCGCTGCGAGTACGACTCCATCAACCGCATTCTTGTAACGCTTCCGCTTAGCGATATTCAGAGGTATGAAGATGCAATCTCTCCCCTCTTGTTGCTGGTTTCTCCATGGATATATCTTGGTGATCGTTGGAATTTTTTTTGATTTACTACTACATCTCCCAACAGTGGCATCATGAGCTAGGTCTATGCGTAGAATCTATGCACAAGTAGAACACAAAGCAGTTGTGGACGTCGATTTTGTTAATTTGCTTACCACTACTAGTCTTATCTTGATTCAACGGTATTGTGGGATGAAGTGGCCCGGATCGACTTTACACGTATGCTTACGTGAGACTGGTTCCACCGCCTGACATGCACTTGTTGCATAAGGTGGCTAGCGGGTGTCTGTCTCTCCCACCTTAGTCGGATTGGATTCGATGAAAAGGGTCCTTATGAAGGGTAAATAGCAATTGGCATATCATGTTGTGGTTTTGACGTAGGTAAGAAACGTTCTTGCTAGTAACCTATAGCAGCCACGTAAAAACTTGCAACTACAAATTAGAGGACGTCTAACTTGTTTTTGCAGCATATGCCTTGTGATGTGATATGGCCAAAGGATGTGATGTATGAGATTGATCATGTTCTTGTAATAGGATTCACGACTTGCATGTCGATGAGTATGACAACCGGCAGGAGCCATAGGAGTTGTCTTATTTTATTGTATGACCTGCGTGTCAATCATAAACGCCATGTGATTACTTTACTTTATTGCTAAGCGTTAGCCATGGTAGTAGAAGTAATAGTTGGCGAGACAACTTCATGAAGACACAATGATGGAGATCATGATGATGGAGATCATGGTGTCGTGCCGGTGACAATGATGATCATGGTGCCCCGAAGATGGAGATCAAAGGAGCAAGATGATATTGGCCATATCATGTCACTATATTGATTGCATGTGATGTTTATCATGTTTACATCTTATTTTCTTAGAACGATGGAAGTAAATAAGATGATCTCTCAATAAAATTTCAAGAAAGGTGTTCACCCTAACTATGCAGCATTGCTAAGGATCGTCATTCCGAAGCACCACGTGATGATCGGGTGTGATAGGTTCTAATGTTCGCATACAACGGGTGTAAGCCAAATTTACACACGCAAAACACTTAGGTTGACTTGACGAGCCTAGCATGTACAGACATGGCCTCGGAACACGAAAACCGAAAGGTCGAACATGAGTCGTATGGAAGATACGATCAACATGGAGATGTTCACCATGGATGACTAGTCCATCTCACATGATGATCGGACACGGGCTAGTTGACATGGATCATGTATCACTTGGAAGACTAGAGAGATGTCTATCTAAGTGGGAGTTCATTAATAATTTGATTAGATGAACTTAATTATCATGAACTTAGTCTAAAAATGTCCTTGCAAATTATGTCATAGATAGCTCGCGCTGTAGCTCCCCAGTTTTATTCATATGGTCCTAGAGAAAAATAAGTTGAAAGTTGATGGTAGCAATAATATGGACTAGGTCCGTGATTTGAGGATTGTCCTCATTGCTGCACAGAAAGCTTATGTCTTTGATGCACCGCTAAGTGCACCACTCCCTCAAGCATTGTCTGTAGATGTTGTGAACATATGACACGCACTTTTTGATGACTACGTGATAGTTCAGTGCGTCATGCATTACGGCTTAGAATTTAGGCTCCAAAATGTTTTGAACGTCACGGAACATAAGAGATGTTCTAAGAGCTGAAATTGGGATTTCAGGCTCGGGCCTATGTTGAGAGGTATGAGACCTCCAACAAGATTCTTTGCCTGCTAGATAAAGGAGAATAGGTCAATCGGTGAGCTTGTGCTCAGATTGTCTGGGTGCTACAATCACTTAAATCAAGTGGGAGTTAATCTTCCAAATGAGATAGTGATTAATGCAGTTCTCCAAGTCACTGCCACCAAGCTACTAGAGCTTCGTGATGAACTATAACATGCCAGGGATGGATAAGATGATCCCTTAGTTGTTCGTGATGTTTGACACCACGAAGGTAGAAATCAAGAAGGAGGATCAAGTGTTGATGGTTAAGTGAATACCACTAGTTTCAAGAAGGGCAAGGGCAAGAAGGGAAAAACTTCAGCAATGGCAAGCCAGCTGTCGCTCTAGTGAATAAACCCAAGGTTGAGCCCGAACCCAAGACTAAGTGCTTCTGTTATGAGGAGACTGTTCACTAAAGCGGAACAACCCTAGATGCTTGGTAGATAAGAAGGCTAGTTATGTTGATAGAAGTATATTTGATATACGTGTTAGTGATGTGTACCTTGATGGTACTCCTAGTAGCACCTGGGTATTGGATACCGGTTCGGTTGCTAAGTGTTAGTAACTCGAAATAAAAGCTACGGAATAAAGGGAGGCTAGCTAAGTGAAAGGTGACGATGTGTGTTGGAAGTGTTTCCAAGGTTGATGTGATCACCATCGCACGCTCTCTCTACCTTCGGAATTTGTGATAAACCTAAATAAATGTTATTTGGTGTTTGCGTTGAGCATGAACATGATTAGATCATGTTTAGTGAAATATGGTTATTCATATAAGTTAGAGAATAATTGGTTATTCTATTTACATGAATAATGCCTTTAATGGTCATACACCCACTGGGAATGGTTTATTGAATCTTGATCGTAGTAGTACACATGGTCATAACATTGGTACCAAAAGATACAAAGTTAATAATGATAGCACCACATGCCTGTGGCACTGCCGCTAAATGTCATGTTGGTATAAATCGCATGAAGAAACTCCATGCTGATGGATCTTTTGACTCACTTGATTTCGAATCAGTTGAGACATGCGAGCCATGCCTGTTGGGCAAGATGACTAAGACCCTGTCTTACGGTTTGATGGAGCGGGCTAGTGGCTTATTGGAATTAATACATGTTGATGTATGTGGTCCAATGAGTGTTGAAACACACAGTGGATATCGTTGTTTTTCTTTACCTTCACTAATAATTTGAGTAAATATGGGGATATTTACTTAATGAAACACGAATCTGAAATGATTGAAAGGTTCAAGGAGTTTCAGAGTGAAGTTAAAGATCATCATGACAAGAAGATAAAATGTCTATGATATGATCGTGGAGGTGAATATCTAAGTTACGAGTTTGGTATGCAATTTTAGACAATGTGGAAATTGTTTCATAGCTCACGCCTCTTGGAACACAATAGTGTGATGGTGTGTTCGAACGTCGTAGTCGTGCTCTATTGGATATAGTGAGTACTATGATGTCTCTTATCGTTTTGCCACTATCGTTATGGGGTTATGCATTAAAGACAAATCCATTCACTTTAATAGGGCACCATCTAAGTCTGTTGAGATGACACCGTGAGAATTATGGTTTGACAGAAGCCTAAGCTGTCATTTCTTAATGTTTGGGGCTGTGACGCTTATGTGAAAAGGGTTTTCACCTAATGAGCTCGAACCCAAAGCAGACAAATGCATCTTCATAGAATACCCTAAAGAGACATTGGGTATACCTTCTATCTCAGATTCAAGCACAAAAGTGTTTGTGGCTAAGAACGGGTCCTTTCTTGAGAAAGAGTTTCTCTCGAAAGAATTGAGTGGGAGGAAGATAAACTTGATAAGGTTGTTGAACCTTTGTTTCAACCAGAGAGTAGCGCAGCACAGAAAGAGTTTTCTGTAGAGCCTACGTCAGTTGAAAAGGAAGTTAATGATGATGATCATGAAGCTTCGGATCAAGTCACTATCGAACCTCGTAGGTCGACAAGGACGCGTACTGCTCCTGACTAGTACGACAACCATGTCTTGGAAATCATGTTGTTGGACAACGATGAACCTATGAACTATGGAGAAGCGATGGTGGGCCCGGATTCCAACAAATGGCTAGGAGCCATGAAATCCGAGAAAGGATCTATGTATGAAAACCAAGTATGGACTTTGGTAGACTTGCCTGTTGAATGGTAGGTCGTTGAGTACAAATCGACCTTTGAGATGAACATAGATGCTAATGGTGAAATGTCACCGTTTATAAAGCTCGACTTGTCGCAAAGAAGTTTCCGCCAAGTTCAAGGAGTTGACTGCGATGAGATTGTCTCATCTGTAGCGATGCTAAAAGTCTATTAAAATTATGTTAGCAGTTACTGCATTTTTCGATTATGAAATCTGGCAGACGGATGACAAAACAAAGTTTCCATAATGGTTTCTGTGAGGAAGAGTTGTATGTGATACAACCAGAAGGTTTTGTCAATCCTAAGGATGCTAAAAGTATGCAAACTCCAGCGATCCTTCTATGGACTGGAGTAAGCATCTCGGTGTTGGAATATGAGCTTTGATAGAGTGATCAAAGTTTTTGAGTTTATACAAGGTTTATGAGAAACTCGTATTTGCAAGAAAGTGAGTGGGAGCACTATAGAGTTTCTTATAAGAATATGTAGTTGACATATTATTGATCGCAAATGATGTAGAATTTCTGGAAGAGCATGAAGGGTTGTTTGAAAAGAGTTTTTCAAAGGAAGACCCAGATAAAGCTACTATTTTATTGAGCATCAAGATCTATAGGGATAGATCAATTCGCTTGATAATTTTTTCGACGAAGACATACCTTGACAAGTTTTTGAAGGAGTTCAAAATAGATGGGTCAAAGAAGGATTTCTTGACTGTATTGTAAGGTGTGAAATTGAGTAAGACTCAATGCCCGACCACGACAGAAGATAAAGAAAAGATGAGTGTCATCCCCTATGCTTTAGCCATAGGCTCTATATAGTATGCCATGCTATGTACCGCACTTGTATGTGCCTTGCCATGAGTCTATCAAGGGGTACAAGAGTAATCCAATAGTGGATCACTGGACATCGGTCAAAGTTATCCATAGTAACTTGAGATCTAAGGAAATATTTCTCGATTATGGAGGTGATAAAGAGTGCATCGTAAAGGGTTACGATGATGCAAGCTTTAACACCAATCCAGAGGACTCTTAGTAGAAATCCAGCTACGTATAGTGGAGCAGCCATTTGGAATAGCTCCAAGTGAAGCGTGGGAGCAGTATATACAAATATGACATAGAAAGTTTGCAAGGTACACACGGATCTGTATGTCGCAGACCCGTTGACTAAAACCTCTTTCATGAGCAAAACATGATCAAACCCTAGAACTAATTGGGTTTTAATCACATGATGATATGATCACATGGTGATGTAAGTGTTAATCACACGGCGATGTGAACTAGATTATTGACTCTAGTGCAAGTGGGAGACTATTGGAAATATGCCCTAGAGGCAATAATAAAATGGTTATTATTGTATTTCCTTGTTCATGATAATTGTCTATTGTTCATGCCATAATTGTGTTAACCGGAAACCATAATACATGTGTGAATACATAGACCACAACATGTCCCTAGTGAGCCTCTAGTTGACTAGCTCGTTGATCAATAGATGGTCACGGTTTCATGACCATGGACATTGGATGTCGTTGATAACGGGATCACATCATTAGGAGAATGATGTGATGGACAAGACCCAATCCTAAGCATAGCACTAGATCGTGTAGTTCGTCTGCTAAAGCTTTTCCAATGTCAAGTATCGTTTCCTTAGACCATGAGATTGTGCTACTCCCGGATACCGTAGGAATGCTTTGGGTGTGCCAAACGTCACAACGTAACTGGGTGGCTATAAAGGTGCACTACGGGTATCTCCGAAAGTGTCTGTTGGGTTGGCACGAATCGAGACTAGGATTTGTCACTCCGTGTGACGGAGAGGTATCTCTGGGCCCACTCGGTAAGACATCATCATAATGAGCTCAAAGTGACTAAGGAGTTAGTCACGGGATGATGTATTATGGAATGAGTAAAGATACTTGCCAGTAACGAGGTTGAACAAGGTATAGGGATACCAATGATCGAATCTCGGGCAAGTATCATACCGGTAGACAAAGGGAATTGCATATGGGATTGATTGAATCCCTGACATCGTGGTTCATCCGATGAGATCATCGTGGAGCATGTGGGAGCCAACATGGGTATCCAGATCCCACTGTTGGTTATTGCCCGGAGAGTTGTCTCGGTCATGTCCACGTGTCTCCCGAACCCGTAGGGTCTACACACTTAAGGTTCGATGACGCGAGGGTTATAGGGAAATGGTATACGTGATTACCGAAGGTTGTTCGGAGTCCCGGATGAGATCCCGGACATCACGAGGAGCTCCGGAATGGTCTGGAGGTAAAGATTGATATATAGGAAGTCCAGTTTTGGTCACCGGAAAGTTTTCGGGCTCATCGGTAGTGTACCGGGAGTGCCGGGAGGGTGCCGGAGGACCCCCGGGAGGGGTGTGACGACCAAAGGACCACATGGGCTGTTAGATAAAGTTTGCCAGCCCTTATTGGTCTGAGAAAGACTTCTGCTAAAGGCCCATGCGGCTAGGGATAAGAGATAGGGCCAAAAAGGATTTAAAAGGAGGAGATCCACCTCCCTTGTGGGAGGTGGACTCTCCCTTTAAATCGGCCAAACCTCTCCTCTTTGGAGTAGAGGCCAAGCCAGCCCTCCACGTCCCTCCTCCTATATATACTTGAGGTTTTGTCTGTTTTGAGATAAGATTTGATCTCTCTCTCACGGCGAAGCCCTACCTCTCTTCTTCCTCCTCCGCAACGCTTAGGCGAAGCCCTGTCGGAATACCTTGCTACTCCACCACCACCACGCCGTTGTGCTGCTGTTGGAGCCCTTCCCCAACCTCTCCTTCCTCCTTGCTGGATCAAGGCGTAGGAGACGTCACCGGGCTGCACGTGTGTTGAACGCGGAGGTGTCGTCTGTTCGGCACTTGATCGGATCTACCGCGATCTGAATCGCTGCGAGTACGACTCCATCAACCGTGTTCTTGTAACGCTTCCGCTTAGCGATCTTCAAAGGTATGAAGATGCAATCTCTCCCCTCTCGTTGCTGGTTTCTCCATGGATAGATCTTGGTGATCGTAGGATTTTTTTTGATTTACTACTACATCTCCCAACAGGAGTTGTAGAAATTTTGAGCCGGAGCGGCGGGAGGTTAACCCCAACTAGCAGTAGCGCTGGTTTTGGAACCAACTCTATCACTAAGGTAGCTATAGCGCTTGTTCCTAAACCACCACTACTGCTACGGGGGAGCCCGCATGGGGGTTAACCCCAAATAGCAGTAGCGCCTGTTTAGAACCAGCGCTATAGCTAAGGTAGCTATAACGCTTGTTCCTAAACTAGCGTTACTACTAAATATTTCAATTTTTATTTTTTTTAATTATTTTTCCTTTTCTAGTTTTTAGTTTTGTTTTCTTTTATTATTTTCCTTTTCTTTTCTATTTACTTTTGTTTTCTTTTGTATTGCTTTCTCCCTTTTGTTTTGTTTTTTTGTTTTTTTGTTTTTCTCCCGATGACAGCGTCACCCTCTCGCATGCACACTGCGCGAATATTATCACCGGAACCATGCATGTGGTGGTAACATATCAGTTGACCGATAATGGTTACTTAAGTGCATACACAAAGTAGATACATATATATAAATGATGGTTTCTGATCAGCTGCGTCGACGGCATTTCACATTGAGCTTCTTCCCTTTCTTGTTTGTTGCCGAGTAATTGAGCCCCTCCTTGTGAATTTTCCGGAGCCATGGAGTACGATCTTTCTAAGTTAATGTAGTATTTATTCTTCTTTTCATGTATGCTTCATCGTCATCGTCATCTTCCCTCATTGGGTTGCCGTATTGGTCATAGTCTTCCTCGTTGGCGACTCCATCCATTACGATGATGCTCCTTTTGGATCTTCTCACGACAACACGGCTGGGATTGGCCGGGTTGGTTATGAAGAAGCATTGTGTCACGTGCTTAGCATGTACCCATGGATCATTTTTGGCAATGACGTTAACATTCACAGGAGTGCTCTTCACGTTGGGTATAGACATGGTGGTGAAATACTTGTTTTCTCTTACGACGTCCTTGGCCCATCTAACATGGAACATCGTCGTATTGTGCATTCCAGCATAGTCAAGCTCCCAGATCTCTTCAACCCTTCTGTTGAATCTTTCAGTTCTGCCATTGGCATCGGTCACGCATTGAATTGTGACCCCGGAGTTCTGGTAATCACTGTCCATGTCTTTGGCCTCCGTGTAGAACGTGTACCCATTGATATCGTAGGACTGATAGGTCGTGAGCTTGGGTGCGGGGCCATGTGCTAAGGCGTGTATTAGCAATCCGTTCGAACTGCCCTCTTCCGGGGGATTTTCAAGAACTTGCTCTTTGAACCAACGCAAGAAAGTGGTGTTGTGCTCTACAGTAACTTCGTCGTCCGTCTTGAGCATCCCCTTATCATGATACTTCTTTGTGATGCTTTCTTTGTGTCGTGCCACATAATCATTTACCACATCTAGGTGTTGTAGCACTACTAAGTTAGCCATGTCAAAGTTGTTTCGTTGATCCGAGTAGTCCATGTGCAATTCCCTCCGGCCATTGTTATGACCATCTCCTTCGGGCTTCCCATCGTGCTTCTTGACGGGCAAACCAACAACAGGGTCTCTGACGCCTATATAATTCTCGCAAAAGGAGACACACTCATGCGTCAGGTTCCCCTGGACGATGCTCCCTTCGGGACGGGACATGTTACAAACGAATCCTTTGATGATCCCATTCATCCTCTCGAACGGCATCATGCTGTGAAGGAATGTCGTCCCGAGGTCGATGATGTCGTCCACAATGTGGACACACAGATGCACCATGACGTCAAAGAACACGGGCGGGAAGTACATCTCAAGCTCACATAGGATGACAACGATCTCTTCCTATAGCCTTCGGAGCTGCTTCACACTTATGGACTTTTGGGAGATAAGGTCGAAGAAGTTGCAGAGACCAGTAAGCGTGTCACGGACGTGCTTCTCCATTATCCCTCTAATGGCAACCGAGAGTATCTGCATCATCATCACATGACAGTCATGAGACTTCATCCCGCTGAACCTTTTCTTCTTGGGGTCTAGAAATCTGCTTATCTTCCCACAGTAACTGGAACTCACTTTGATTCCCATAAGGCACTTGATGAATTGATCAATCTCCTTTGCACTTAAGGTGAAGCAAGAAGGGGGGCAATAATTCTCCACCTTCTTGTTCAATTTTTTGCCCCTTTCCCCCTCCTCCGTCTTTGTCTCCATCTCCCCTGTTGACTTTTTACGGTGGAGATCTTTCTTGATCTTCAAATCTTCCAAGTCTTTCCTTGCCTTCAGCCCATCCTCGTTCTTCTCCGACATGTTCATCAGTGTGCCAAGCAAGCTCTCGAGGACATTCTTCGTGATATGCATTTGATCAAGGCAATGAGGCGTGTCGTGATTGGGCCAGTACTCCAAGTCCCAGAAAACAGACCTCGTTTTCCATACCTTCAGTAGCGGCTCCGACGCCTTTTTGATCTTTCCCGTCGCAGGGCATTGTTCCTAGTTTCTCAACAGCTTATCGATTTCTATGCCGCTCCTCTTACGTGGAGGTACTCGAAGCTCATCCAACCCATTGAATAGATCTCCATGCTTTCTCCATGGGTCATCCTTCTCGAGCCATCTATAATGGCCCATGTACATGATTTTCCCGGACCCGCCATCTTTCATTGACGTAAGCTGCTGAGACGTTGTATCATCCATGCACCTCGTGCATCCGCAGTATCCGTGGCACACCTGGCCTGAGGTGTACCTGTAACCGAGATAGTCATGCACCGTCGTCATCAACGCGGCTCTCATATGGAAATACTCACCTTTGCTAGCGTCCCATATCCATGCCGGTGTTTTCCATAACATGTCTAGCTCCTCTTGTAGAAGCCCTATATACAGGTTAATACTATTTCCCGGTTGTTTCGGCCATTGAATTAGCATGCTCATGTGTACGTACTTTGTCTTTATGCACATCCATGGGGGAGGTTGTACATCCATACAAACACGGGCCATGTGCTGTGGTTGGTGTTTTGGTTTCCAAACGGATTCATGCCATCGGTACTCGCACCAAGCACAATGTTCCTTGGATCTTCTGCAGAAAATCCAAATACGGCGTTGAATGCTCTCCACTGGCTACCATCTACGAGGTGTCTCAGCTTCAGATCATCTCCATCGTCAGGCTTCTTCCTCTCCGCGTGCCAGCACATGAGCTTTGCTTCCTTAGGATCTACGAAATACCGCTATAGACAGGGAGTGATCGGAAAGTACCATACAACTTTATGAGAAGCTTTCTTTCCCGCCTTCTTGTATCGAGAAGCATTGCACACTAGATAACTGTTTTTTCCACGTGCTCCCCCCGATAAATGATGCAATCGTTGATGCATGCGTGGTACCTAATGTGCAGCAAATCAAAAGGGCAAATGATTTTCTTGGCCTCCTCTACACTAGTAGGACATAGGTTCACCGCGGGAAGAACTTTATTATGTAGATACTTCAAATGCTCATTGAGGCTTTTGTCTGTCCATTTCTTTTTGGCCTTCGTCTTCAGAAGTTCGAGCGTGAAACTCAAGCGGGCCAGCTCGGGATCGATCGCAACCGTCATACAATGGATTCTTTGAGTCTACTTTAAGTTGTGCCAGCTTGGCCTCCTCTCTAGAAGTAGCTCTCTCGCTAGTCGTTCTCTTGCGAAGGAGGTCTCGAACATGAGGGTCCTGCATGACTGCACTTAGTAGCGTCAAAGACTGCGGCGTGCCTGTAGGAGATATGCCCTAGAGGCAGTAATAACAGTTATTTTGTATCTCCAAAGTTTGTAATGAATGTTTATGTTCCATGCTATAACTGCAAAGATTCTCGAGTCTACAAATTAAACGAGGCTTGGAGGGAAACTCATGTGCACGTGTGGTATAATAAACGAGTTTCTTCATGCTTGCTTCATGAACTTTGGGGTTTGTTAAACGTCATCCGTAAATGGGTGGCTATTACGGCGACTTACGGGTTCATGGAAAAGTATGTCAAGTAACTTGTTAGCTCAAGATTGGGATTGGCTCCTCCGACGATGGAGAGATATCTCTAGGCCCTCTCGGTGTTATGGTATCCATCATCGTCTGGCCAAACACTTTGTGATTTGATCACGGGGATACCGGAACACGGGAACGAGAAAAGAGAACAATACCGGCAACGAGGTAACTAGCATAGTGGACAAGTTGTTGATACACGAGGATGTCTACATGTCTCACCTCGGGTAATTGTAACATATCGCGAAGCAACAGGAATAGCTCACGACAACTAAAGGTTCACTCGAATATTCATTCGTGTGGGTATAGGGGTCAATATGGGTATCCACGGCTCCGATGTTGATCTTTGATCGGAAGGGGTTCCAGGTCATGTCTATGCTTCACCGAACCTATAGGGTCACACGCTTAAGGGTCATCTATCTGTTGAATACTAGACAGGGAGTCTGAGAGAAAATCACCGAAAAGTTTCGGACACCGGAAAAGTTTCGGACGGCAGAAAAGTTCCGCAGACAGGTCACCGGAACAGTTTCGGTAAAACTAAAAAGTAGTTTCAGGGAATACCATTAAGTCAAATTGGTTTCGTCACATGCCTGATAATTCTTGGAGGGTGCCAGAATCATTCTGGAAACTTCTGGGAATTTTCCGGAAGAAAAACCGGAAATGTTCCGGAGCCGCCGGAACCGCTTCAGATGCTTTTCGCAGATGAAAATCACTATTCCGGAATTGTTCTGGATCGCATTAAAAATTATTTTAGTGGGGTACTAGAATTGTTCTAAGCCCACATAACTATTTTCATTTCGATCGGACGCTGAAAAATGTCGTCGTGAATAGTGAAAGTGCTTTTTGGATATTTATGGAAAAGGACACTTTTGGATATTTCCAAAAAGGCTTCTAGAAGGGATTGGGGAGCAAGTTAGCTCCTCATGGGGGCCCCCCAAGGGTTGTCCGGCCAAGGGTGGAGCTCCTCCATGGAGCTCCACATGGCACCCCTTTTTCCTTCTTATGTTTTTTATGTGTGACATAAAGTGGGGGTAGTTTGGTATTTTCAAGTCCCAACCCTACCCCTTGGTTTTCCTATAAATAGAGGATATGTGGGCTGCCATCTCTCCATCCTTGTGCTCTCATACACATGCTTTGCTTTGCAAGCTCTCTCTCTCCCTCGCACGAAAATAGTCTTTCGTAGAGCCGAAAGGTTGTCTGGGTTCCGACAGGAACTAGTTCTGGATGGCGAAGCCCTACTGGATAGATGACACCGTATGTGTGCAACCCCGTAGAGGGGTCGTAGTTTCGATCTTTTGCCTGAGGGGCTATTCGCGTGTCCTCCCGTAGGGCTGTCCGAGTCTTCGTTCGAGTTTCGAGGGTCCTCCCGAAGGGCTGTCCGCGACATCGTCCGGGGGACTGTCCGACCGCCTCCCGAAGGGCTGTCCAACGAGGGAGTACATCCTCGTGGTTAGGAGGTTGTAAAATCCTAGCTGTGGGGATCTGCACCAACGATCTCCACTGACTCTTCTTTCGCTGCGCTTCGATTCGGTACGGATCAGATCAAACCTTGTATGTAGTCTCCATAGTGGTTCTGGGCGTGCTCGCTATACCGGAAATTTTTGTTTTCTGTCGCGTTCCCCAACAGTGGCATCAAGAGCCAGGCTATGAGTAGATGCATGTTATGATCTAGAATACATGAGATGTATGGGTATTGCATAGTATAATTTTGTAGTAGATGAGATCTATTGCTGAAAATTATTTGTGCGGGTAGCAGATGAAATCTGTTACGCGATGTTCCTGTTGCTTCCCGTGAATTTGCATAGTCCATATCTTGATGGAATGGTGGAATCTTACAAAGTTCTGGCAATCCGCGATCCTTTCATGCTGCTCTTGAGTATGCTGATTGACAGATCAACGAAGTGCTAACAGTTCTTTGGGTTCCACCATAGTCAAAATAAAGATGGATGTTTCGCAGAAGAAAGGGCAATGCAGATATGATCTGCATGGGGGTCACGCGTATGACAAAGTTTAGTATGGGGCTCGAGATTTTATCATCTCGTGTTTCATATACCCTGGAAATTTAATCTAGCAACTTGAATTATCATACTTGATGATAAACTTTGGTAGCTGCGGTTTGAGTCAAAACCTTAGAAGCCACGTAAAATAAAATTTTGTATAAACCGATTAGAGGCGTCTAACTTGGTTTTGCAGGATGGTTTGCATGTGATGTGGTATAGCAATGCTCATACTCAATTTGATTATGTATGAGATGGCTATATGATGTAATTAACATGACCTGCGTGTCATGATTCGGCATGATGGCTGGAGCCATATGATTGTACTTTAATGACCTGCGTGTCAACCTTATGTAATGAACTTATTTTATTAGCTATAGAGATAGCAATATTATCTGGTGCATCGACAAGGTGGTAGCAATCTTCGCAGAGGTGAACACCGACGCGAATGCCGAAGACGAAGAAATACTGGACTTCTCTGTCAGAAGGGGCTATACCATATCATGCTATTATGAATTGCCTGAGATGTTTATCCCTCTTGATGCACCCTTCTTAATTGCGCGGTAGTCGCTTTTTATTAGGGTGATCTCTCACTTAGAATATCAAGTAGTTAGTGTTCTCCCAAGTGTAGCACCGTCACGACACCTATCTCTTCGGGGTATCACATGGTTACATGGGTACGAACGATTAGAGAAGTGTGAGGCGGGTGAGTTGAGACCTTGCAGCGAGATCACTTGGTTGTCTTGACGTTCAGGCATGAAAGTCATGAGCTCGGAACACATGCATCGAAAGATGAACACGAGTCACATAGAGATGTGATTGGCAATTTGGCCTACCAATTGAAATTCTCGTCACTTGAGATGGTTACATCCTTGACGCTGAATTGAAAGTTGGGTCTTGCATCACTCACAATCAATTATGAGAGATATTGATTTGAGTGGGAGTGCACCTTAGAATAAAATTATTTATTCACTAGTGCCAAAAATCATTATGAACAAAGTCTAAATTAACTTGTGTTTTCTGTTGTAGATCAACTGGCTCGCAACACCGCGTTCAACTTAGGCCCTATGTTAGAGAAAGAGAAGTTAGCTGCGAATGGAAACAACTATGCGGACTGGGTCCGTACCCTGAGGATTGTCCTCCGGGGTGCTAAGAAAGTGTATGTGCTTGACGGACCTCTTCCTCCTAAACCGGCGGCAACAGCCGCGGCAGACATACAAAATTTCTGGGCCACTAAGGATGATGATTACAACTTAGTGCAGTGCCTCATGCTATCTTGCATGGGTTCAGAGCTTCAAAAACATTTTGAATTCCATAACTCCTTTGATATGATCAAGGATCTGGATGCTCTTTACAAGTTTAATGCATGGTCTGAATGTTTTCACATCATGAAATGATGGCGGAGACCAAGATGGCTGAGGGCAGTTCAGTTGGCGAGCACGTAGTCAATATGATTGGCTACGCTGAAAGGCTTAAAATCCTGGAATTCCCACTTCCAGAAGAGCATGTTATGGACTTGTTGCTAGGTTCACCCCCCTGTCTTATGGCGGTTTTATCATGAACTACAACATGAATGGGATGGACAAAACAACAAATGAGGTGCTTGCCATGCTGAAAACTGCTGAAGGAGGACGGCAGAAAAATCGCAAGCAAGTGTTGCTTGTGCATAAAACTGCCAGTTTCAAAAAGAAAGGCAAGCCAAAGAAGGGCAAGGGCACCGGTAAGACCGGCTTCCAACGCAAATCTAAGGGCGGAGCCAAGAATGAAACTGAGTGCTTCTACTGCAAGGGCACAGGACACTAGAAGAGAAACTACAAGAAGTATCTGGAAGATAAGAAGTCCGGGAAAACCGGAAAAGGTATAATTGTTATACAAGTTAATGTCATTGACGTTTTGCTTGCTAGAGAAAATTTTTAAGTCTTGGGTATTTGATACCGGATCGGTTGCTCACATTTGCAACTCGATACAGGGGCTTCAGAAGGTGCGCAAGCTGGCAAAGAATGAAGTCGTGATGCGTGTCGGGAACGGCGCTGGGATCGCCGCTCAAGCCATCAGCATTATGCCTCTATGTCTCCCTTCAGGATTTATTTTGGAACTTAGTAACTGTTATTTTGTTCCGTTATTGTGTAGAAACATTATCTCTGGATCATGTTTAGTACACGATGGGTACTCCTACAAGTCTGAGAACAATGGTTGTTCACTTTATTGTAAGGATATGTTTTATGGATTTGCACCCATTGTTGGGGGCCTTTTCATACTGAATCTTGATTGTGGAAATGATGTCTTTAACGTGAATGCTAAAAGCCTTAAGAAGGCTGATACCACCACCACTTACTTGTGGCACTGTCGGCTTGGCCACATCGGAAAGAAACGCATGCAAAGACTCCATAAAGATGGAGTTTTACCGTCCCTTGATTTTGAATCATTTGACACATGTGAAGCTTGCTTGATGGGAAAAATGACCAAGACGCCGTTCACGGGTCATCCTGAACGGGCGGGTGAATTATTGCAAATAATACATGGTGATGTATGTGGTCCAATGAACACGGTCGCACGGGGTGGGTATTTTTACTTCGTGACTTTTACTGCTGATTTAAGTCGGTATGGCTATATGTACTTGATGAAGCATAAGTCGGAAACCTTTGAAAAGTTCAAAGATTTTTCAGAATGAGGTAGAAAATCATCGTGACAAAAAGATTAAGTTTCTGCGGTTTGATCGCGGAGGCGAATATCTTAGTCATGAGTTTGGCCAACATCTAAGTGACAGTGGAATCGTTTCATAGCTTACGCCTCCCGAAACTCCACAGCGAAACGGAGTGTCGGAACAACGTAACCGAACCCTGTTAGACATGGTAAGGTCGATGATGTCTCTTACAGATCTACCGATATCTTTTTGGGGTCACGCACTACTAACTGCCGCTTATACATTAAACAGAGCGCCGTCTACTCTATTGAGACGACACCACATGAAATGTGGTGTGGGAAGATACCTAGTGTGTCGCATCTCAAGGTTTGGGGTTGTGAGGCATACGTAAAACGTTTACAGCCAACCAAACTAGAACCTAGATTAGACAAATGTTACTTTGTAGGTTATCCAAATAACACCATTGGATATTCCTTCTACCACCAGTCCGAAGGCAAAATGTTTGTCGCAAAGGTTGCACACTTTCTCGAGAAAGAATTCCTCGCTAAAGAATTGAGTGGGAGGACAGTACAACTTAATGAGATTAGTGAATCTTTGGCAACCATTAATATGGCTAAGGAACCGGAAGTAATTCCGCAAATTATCTCTACAACCGAGCTGGAAGTTGTCGCATGTGATGCGGAAATTTCAGACAATGTTGTAACTGAACCGCGCAGATCAGGTAGGGCTATCCAGCCACCTGAGTGGTTTCATAACGAAATCTTCATTCTTGAAGACGATGAACCTACGCACTACAAGGAAGCGATGGCGGGGCCTAGCTCAAGGGAATGGCACAAGGCCATGAGATCCGAAATGGAATCCATGTACGAAAACCAAGTTTGGAACTTGGAAGAACTTCCAGATGGCGTAAAACCCATTGGTTGTAAATGGATTTTCAAAAGAAAGATGGACGCAGATGGTAACATTACTATCCACAAAGCTAGACTTGTCGCGAAAGGGTTCACGCAAGTTCCAGGAGTGGACTACGACGAGACTTTCTCGCCCGTAGCTATGCTTAGGTCTGTTCGGATATTACTAGCAATTGCTGCTTATTTCGATTATGAAATATGGCAGATGGATGTCAAAACGACTTTCCTAAATGGAAACCTTGAACATGATGTATACATGATACAGCCAGAATGTTTTGTCGATCCTAAGAATGCTGGAAAAGTATGTAAGCTTCAGAAAGCCATTTATGGTCTGAAGCAAGCATCAAGGAGCTGGAACATTCGTTTTGATGAAGTGGTCAAAAAGTTTGGCTTCATCAGGAACGATGAAGAATCTTGGGTTTACAAGAAGTTTAGTGGGAGCGCAAAAGCATTTCTAATCTTGTATGTGGATGACATATTGTTGATTGGAAATGATGTGAATTTTCTTAGCAAAATAAAAGACTCATTGAAAAGGAGTTTTTCAATGAAAACTTAGGAGAAGCGGCATATGTATTGGGCATCAGGATCTATAGAGATAGATCAAGACGCCTAATAGCGCTTAGCCAAAGCACGTACATTGACATGGTGTTGAAAAGGTTCAACATGGAGAGCTCCAAGAAAGGCCTACTCCCCATGTCACCTGGCATAGTGCTTTGCAAGAATCAGAGTCCTCGGACCCTCGATGAGCGAGTACAAATGAATGATATTCCATATGCTTCGGCAGCTGGTTCTATTATGTATGCCATCCTATGTACAAGACCGGATGTTTCCTATGCGCTAAGTGTTAGCAGCCGGTACCAAGGTGATCCAGGATTGGAACACTGGGCCGCAGTCAAGGGTATTCTTAAGTACCTCAGAAGGACCAAGGATTTACTCCTTGTGTACGGAGGTGATGAAGAGCTCATTGTAAGTTGTTACACTGATGCAGGCTTCATGACTGACCCAGATGACTTCAAATCTCAATCTGGCTATGTTTTCATATTGAACGGCGGTGCAGTTGATTGGAAAAGTTCCAAACAAAAGACTGTGGCGGATTCTACGACGGAGGCGGAATATGTTGCTGCTTCTGAAGCCTCCAAGCAAGCTGTCGGTATCAAGAAATTTCTTGAAGACCTTGGTGTGGTTCCAAGTGCTCTGGACCCGGTGGAGATCTATTGTGATAATAGTGGCACCATGGCTCAGGCAAGGGAGCCATGTTCGCACCATAAGACTATGCATATTCAACGCAAATATAAACTCATTCGACATCATGTCGAAGAAGGTTTAGTGAAAGTATGCAAAGTTCACACGGATCTGAATGTGTCAGACCCGATGACAAAGCCTCTACCACGAGCAAAGCATGAGCAACACCGGATAGCCATTGGTGTTAGGGAAGCCATGTAACTGGATTATGACTCTAGTGCAAGTGGAAGTCTGTAGGAGATATGCCCTAGAGGCAGTAATAACAGTTATTTTGTATCTCCAAAGTTTGTAATGAATGTTTATGTTCCATGCTATAACTGCAATGATTCTCGAGTCTACAAATTAAACGAGGCTTGGAGGGAAGCTCATGTGCACGTTTGGTATAATAAACGGTAAATTGTAGTCCTAGTCTTGCCTCTAAGACTGGCTCAAGTGTTGCATGATGGTCCTGCTTTCCTGATCATGGGCATGGCTATGCCAGCAATTTTGAGGACGCGATGTTGGTAGAACACTTGTGTTGAATTGATCCGAATTGATGTTATGCTATGAGATACATTGGTCACAAGTTAATGGTTAATAACACAGAGATGGTTAACGTTTGCATAATTCCTTAGACCATGAGAGTATCGAGTTTCTTCATGCTTGCTTCATGAACTTTGGGGTTTGTTAAACGTCATCCGTAAATGGGTGGCTAGTACGGCGGCTTACGAGTTCATGGAAAAGTATGTCAAGGAACTTGTTAGCTCAAGATTGGGATTTGATCCTCCGACGGTGGAGAGATATCTATGGGCCCTCTCGGTGTTACGGTATCCATCATCGTCTGGCCAGACACTTTGTGATTTGATCACGGGGATGCCGGAACACAGGAACGAGAAAAGAGAACAATACCGGCAATGAGGTAACTGCCATTGTGGACAAGTTGTTGGTCCACGAGGATGCCTACATGTCTCACCTCGGGTAATTGTAACATATCGTGAAGCAACAGGAATAGCTCACGGCAACTAAAGGTTCACTCGAATATTCATTCGTGTGGGTATAGAGGTCAATATTGGTGTCCACGACCCCGATGTTGATCATTGATCGAAAGGGGTTCCAGGTCATGTGTATGCTTCACCGAACCTATAGGGTCACACGCTTAAGGGTCATCTATCTATTGAATACTAGACAGGGAGTCTGAGAGAAAATCACCGAAAAGTTTCGGACACCGGAAAAGTTCCGCAAACAGGTCACCGGAACAGTTTCGATAAAACTAAAAAGTAGTTTGAGGGGATACCATTAAGTCAAATTGGTTTCGGCACATGCCTGATAATTCTTGGAGGGTGCCAGAATCATTCTGGAAACTTCTAGGAATTTTCCGGAAGAAAAACCGGAAATGTTCCGGAGCTGCCGGAACCGCTTCAGATGCTTTTCGTAGATGAAAATCACTATTCCGGAATTGTTCCGGATCGCATTAAAAATTATTTTAGTGGGGTACTAGAATTGTTCTAAGCCCACATAAATATTTTCAGTTCGATCGGACGCTGAAAAATGTCGTCGTGAATAGTGAAAGTGCTTTTTGGATATTTATGGAAAAGGACCTTTTTGGATATTTCCAAAAAGGCTTCTAGAAGGGATTGGGGAGCAAGTAAGCTCCTCATGGGGGGCCCCCCAAGGGTTGTCCGGCCAAGGGTGGAGCTCCTCCATGGAGCTCCACATGGCACCCCTTTTTCCTTCTTATGTTTTTTATGTGGGACATAAAGTGGGGGTAGTTTGGTATTTTCATGTCCCAACCCTACCCCTTGGTTTTCCTATAAATAGAGGAGATGTGGGCTGCCATCTCTTCATCCTTGTTCTCTCATACACATGCTTTGCTTTGCAAGCTCTCTCTCTCCCTCCCACGAAAAGAGTCTTTCGTAGAGCCGAAAGGTTGTCTGGGTTCCGGCAGGAACTAGTTCTGGACGGCGAAGCCCTGCCGGATAGATGACACCGTATGTGTGCAACCCCGTAGAGAGGTCGTAGTTTCTATCTTTTGCCCGAGGGGATGTTCATGTGTCCTCCCGTAGGGCTGTCCGAGTCTTCGTTTGAGTTTCGAGGGTCCTCCTGAAGGGCTGTCCGCGACATTGTCCGGGGGACTGTCCGACCGCCTCCCGAAGGGCTGTCCGACGAGGGAGTACATCCTCGCGGTTGGGAGGTTGTAAAATCCTAGCTGCGGGGATCTGCACCAACGATCTCCACCGACTCTTCTTCCGCTGCGCTTCGAGTCGGTACAGATCAGATCAAACCTTGTATGCAGTCTCCATAGTGGTTCTGGGCGTGCTCGCTATACCGGAAATTTTTGTTTTCTGTCGCGTTCCCCAACAGTGCCCTCTTCTCCACCATGTCTGGACTCTTCTTCGCCGTGTCCGGAATCTTCTCCGATGCTGTCATTTCCAGACTCTTCGCCGGCGCCATCGTCGTGTCGATCGGTCATCTCTTTGTCGAGCCCCGTGTCATTATTCCCTGCCATGTGGACGTCCTCATCATCATCAGCTTCTTCACTTATCCACTGAGTATAGCCATCCATGAAACCATTCTTCAGCAGGTGCGCCTTCAAAGTTCCACGATCAAAAGGGTCCAAAATGACTCCTTCCTTGCATCTTGCACACGGACATCTAATCCTAGTCCGATTATTTGTGTACATGTCCATCACCGCGGATTGCATGTACCGCTCCACCTTCCATCCACTCACCTTCATGACCGACTGCACGATATAACAAGAAAAAGGGTTATAAAATAAATAATGCATTTATGCTTCAAAGTCATATAAAATTTTGGCATGACCTTGCCTAAAAATAGGACATATTGAGTTTGCTCAAAATTCACCGAAATGGAAATAAATCAACATCTCGGCGAAACATAAGCAACTCGAGGGCATGTCACTCACACAAATCTCTCCATATATCCCAAACACACATATTCGCAGTCACACACATATTCCCATTCTTGAAATGAAAAACTTTTTACTCACCTATATATCTCCCGAGAGCGATACCGATCGAGAGAGCACACCGTTAATTATATGATGAGAGAGACCGATCGAGACGTGTGGATGCCTAAATAGCTAGCTAGATCTAGTTCTTGGGGAGGAGGGGTGAATCTAGCTACCTAACTGATGCAGAGGGAGTTATGTTGGAGGGGGACATTAATGGGGGAGAGGAAGAGAGGTAGGAGAAAGAGAGATAATGTGAGAGAGGCCATTTATGGAGGAGAGTTATGGTGGAGGGGGACATTAATGAGGAGAGAATTAGAGAGGTAGGAGGAAGAGAGAAGAAGATCAACAATGGTGAAGAGTGGAGAGGGGAAAGGAGGGGAGAGAGGGGAGAGAATGCAAAGTGGGGGAGAGAGGGGGGGGTGAAAAGGTGGCAGCATCCGCAGCTATCAGTAGCGCTGCTTACAAAAATGCGCTAGTACTATGTGTGGCACATTAGTAGTAGCGCTTGCATGTCATAAATCACTACTAGCAGAAGCCATAGTAGTAGTGCTTCCATCCACCCAGCGCTGTTACTATAAATAGTGTCAGCAGGGTCGTCGGGGCCACCTTATTAGTAGCGCTTTCTTAGCACCCAGCGCTACTGCTGAGTCCTTAGTTGTAGCGCTGCAGGAATAGAGCGCTACTGGTAAGTAGTAGCAGTGGTTTTATTTGTCCAGCGCTACTAGTAGGCTCCTGTCTATAAGGTTTTCCATAGTAGTGGATGGAGAGGTCCTAAGTTTAATTCCAAAATTAGCACATTTTTTTCCTTGCGCCACTTGTGTGGGCTTCCTTCGTTGGGCCAGCCACTACTGGAATCTTGGAATTTGGCATCCGCTAGTTCTTTGCCGTCTGCTGGCGGATGACAAAGAACGTCTTTGCCATTAGCTGGCAAAAAGATGACCGCAAAATGCAGGTTGACAGCAAAGATGTTGTTGCCGTCCGCTAACTCTTTGCCGTCTGCTAGCGGACGACAAAGGGACTAAAGACAGACGGCAAAGAGCCCAACTGGGCCCCACTGAGACATGAAGCTGGTTAGGTCAAATGGATGGCCCCTTTGCCGTACGCCGAATCTTTGCCGTCTACCTGTGGTCCCTTTTGCCGTCCGCTAGCGGACGGCAAAGAAGACGCCTGGCTAACAGTCGTTAGCTCCCGGCCCACCCCGGTCGTAGCCGACCCCCTCTGTCTCTCTTCATCTCTCTCTCACCCCCGCAGCTCCACCAGCCGCCGCTCACCCATCGCCACCCCTCACCGGCTGCACCTGCCCCGGTGCCCCTCACCGACCGCCCCGCCACCCCTCATCGGCCGCCACCCTCACCCGCTGCCCCTCACCCCCTGCCCCTCACCCGCCGCCATCGTCACTAGCCGCCCCTCACCATGCCGCCACCGTCACTGGCCTCCCCACCCTGCTCCCCGGCCCCTACGCCCGTCCCTCCCTTGACGAGCTCCCTCACCACCCCTCCCCAACGACCTGCCCCGCCGCCCCGCTCCCTGGTCCCTGTGCCCGCCCCTCCCCCGATGACCTGGGAGCAGCCGCGACCTTGCCCCACCACCCACCGCTGCCCCACTCCTGGAGCATACCGCGGCTCTACCCCCCTCTCTGCGGCCTTCCTCCCCCTACGCCGGCCCTCCTCCGCCACCACGTCGACCCTTCTCCACCACCGCACTGACCCTCCACCATCGGCCCTCGAGGTGATGTTTTTCAGTTTTTTCTTCTGTTTTTTACTGTTTAGGTTTAGATTAATTAGTGTTTGGTTTAGGTTAGGGCTTGGTTTAGTTTAGGTTTAGATAATTAGAAGAAGAAGAAGGAAGATGAAAAAACTAAGAAGAAAAGAAAATTAAGGAGAAGAAGAAGAAAAAGGAAAAGGGAAGAATAGGAAAAAGGAAAAAAGGAAGAAGAAGAGGAGGAGGAGGAGGAGGATAGGAAAGAGATGGCCAGGGTGGCCTGTCGGCGGAGGGCGTACCTCGGTGTCGATGGAACCCTAAATTTCAACTTGGTGGTGGCATAGTATTTTAAATATTTAGTTAGGTTGACGAAAAAACAATATTGCTACGTTACTCATCTTTGGATTTGAATGTGCAATTGTTTCGTCGCTATGAGGGTCTGCTTTTTGATGACCTCCCTGTGTGTTTGGCGAGCTGCCCTGCGTTTGTGGGTGAGCACACATCTCCTCCCCCCTTAATTTGCTTTGTTCCGGTCTTCGTGCCGATGAAACTTGCTAGCTATAGATGTCTTGAATCATTAGTATGCGTGACCAATGTATCTCTCGTTCGAAAGGGTTACATCTATAAATATGCATGCATTTGCATATTTATAACCGTGATTCTTTCGAATTGTCCAACGTTATCCATGGACAATCCGAGTATGTGTAGATTGGGTTCGTTTTCCCATATGCTCTCCTCCGAATCCGATGCAGAATTTCGTCAGTGCCTCCCTGTTGTTCTCCGGGTACACATCCTCGCTATTTATTACCGAGACGTGTATCAGGAGAACAGCAGGGAGGTGCTGCCGAAATTCTACATCAGATCCGGAGTAGAGCATGGGAAAAGAAACCCAATCTACACATACTCAGGTGGGATTAGGACCTATCTCTACCTATTAGCGTGTAGGTTGCATGGACATAATAAAACTGACAAACTTGATTATCGGATGAATATAGATGATGAATTATATATATATATATTTCTTGTGTGTTTAGTAGGTAGGCAAGATGAGTGATCGTGCTTGGATGTACACGGGTCACCCTAGTCAGAAAGACATGACCAATGAATGGTTAATAAAAACCAGTGGTTTTTTGAGAGCCGCATTTGCAAATGGCCAGCAAAAAACATGGTGCCCCTATCCCAAATGCGACAACATTAAAAGGCAGACAGAGTTTGAAATGGGTAAACACCTGTAGAAGTGGGGTTTTACGCCTAATTATACCGTGTGGACTTTTCATGGTGAGTCTGACCAACGTGCCAGAGCTGAGGTGGTTCGTCGTCGCACTGACGAGCATGAAACGGGGATCAAAGACATGGTGCAAGACTTTGATGATGCTCGGGATTCAGACGATGTGATGGAGGAATATGCAAAGGCCTTCTATGAAATGTGGGACTCTTCAAAACATCCTCTCCACGGGCACACTGAGCTTTGTCAGCTGGATGCCATCGCGCAAGTAATGGCTCTGAAGGATCAATTCAACCTAGGCAGAGAATGCTACGATGCGATGATGACGATATTTGGACGCTTTCTACCCAAAGGTCATGTACTGCCTCTAAACCTGTACCAGTCGGACAAAATCCTCAGTGTCCTTAAGATGCCCTATGAGAAGATACATGCCTGTGAGAATGGATGTACCTTATTTAGGCTTGAGTATGCGGCCTTGAACTATTGCCCCATTTGCAATTCTTCCAGGTATATTGTGGTAGCAAATGGTATGGGTGAGAAGATTCAGACCAAAATCCCCATTAATGTTCTTCAGTATCTGCCAATCGTACCAAGACTTCAACGTCTTTTCATGGTCGAAGAGACGGCCGAACAAATGGCATGGCACAAATTGGGAAAAAGAACCGAACTAGATGCGGATGGGAACAAGATGTTGGTACATACTTCAGATGCTTTTGTGTGGAAGCACTTCGATGCATTACATAAGGATAAATTGGCAGATCCAAGGCATTCTCGAGTTGCCATCAGCACGTATGGGTTCAACGTGTATGGTATGACGGCAGCACAATACAGTTGTTGGCCCGTATTTGTCATTCCACTCAATCTCCCCCCTGAGAGATTATGAAAAGAAAGAACATTTTCCTGACGTTGATAATTCCAAGGCCCAAATATCCAGGGAAGAATATGAATGTGTACATGCATCCGCTTAAGGATGAATTGCAAGAAGCCTGGGATAATGGGATCAAGACATATGATGCCGCTACCAAAAAGAACTTCAAAATGCATGTGTGGTACATGTACTTGACGCATGACTATCCGGCGTATGCGCTACTCATTGGCTGGTGTGTGCAAGGAAGGTTCCCGTGCCCCACATGCAAGGCAGCTCTTCAGTTCCGTTGGCTACAAGCGGGGCGCAAGTTTTCTTGCTTCGACATGCATAGACAGTTCCTGGATCCTAACCATAAGTTCAGAAAAGATAAGAAGAATTTCATCAACGGTATAGTTGTCAAAAACACCGCACCACCTGCGTTGACAGGCCAACAAACCCTTGATCATTTAAATGCTCTCGAGCCTGATCCTTTGCGTCCAGGGTATTTCAAAGGGTATAATACGAAACTCGCCTGGACTCACAAGTCATGGTTATGGGATTTGCCTTACTTCAAAGACCTCATTTGCCCACACAACATCGACATGATGCACACTGAAAATAATATGGAGGAGGCCATTTTTGGTACATTGTTCGGCATAGAGGGGAAGTCAAAGGATAATCCTAAGGCTAGAATCGACCAGGAGACTCTATGTGATAGACCGTTACAAAACTTGCGACAACGGAAAGGAAAGCAAAGCATAGCGAAGCCAAAGGCATGTTTCAATCTTGGAAGGCCAGGTATGAGAGAAATGCTATTGTGGGTGAAAATGCGGTTGATGTTCCTCGATGGGTATGCTACGAATCTAAAGAGGGGAGCGAGTCTTGAAAAATTGAAAATATTTGGTCTCAAGAGTCATGATTGGCACATCTGGCTTGAGCGGGTAATGCTAGTGATGTTGCGTGGCTTTATCCCTGAGGATGAATGGCTAGTACTGGCAGAGCTGAGCTATTTCTTCCGTTCTCTTTGTGCGAAAGAACTATCGCCTGGCGTGCTAGATGAATGGAAGAGTTGGCGCCATAGTTGATCTGCAAATTAGAAAGGATCTTTCCACCGGCCTTCTTTAAACCATTGCAACATTTGATTTTGCATCTCCCGACCGAGGCAAGATTGGGGGGGGCACTTCAAAATCGATGGTGCTTCTCAACTGAGAGGATGCAGAAGATGCTTTGAGCTAAATGTACAAATAAATGTAGAGTTGAAGCATCGATGGCCGAGGCATTGATTACCGAGGAGGTGGCAAACTTCGTGAAAACACACTACGAAGCCAAAACTCATCATTTGCATAACCCGAAGCCTCGTACAATGATGGCGAGCCTGAAAAAGGTCGATCCAACCTCAGCCTATTCAAAGGGAAGCTCGCACCAGCCGGTGCTTCGAAAGGGAAATCGTTGGATGTCGAAGAATGGCAGACCATTTCATTGTATATCTTCAACAACCTAACCGAAGTGCGGCTGTACATCGAGTAAGTTCTCGGTAAATTATTGCCACAACTTCTAATTCCTTTGAACTGCTCTTATTCCTGGATATTTGATATAGTTGGTACGTCGCAGAATTCTCGGATGGAGCGGTCATTGAAAAGGATTCCGTAGAAGAGTATGAGCTTCTGGCAAAGCATGGAGGCGACTATCCCAGTTTCATCTCTTGGTTCAAACAAAGGGTAATTAATTACCATTACTGGACCATTTGATTTCTTGGTCTAATTTGCGGCTAATGCATCCATTCGTCCGTATTAAACTTGTAGGCTGATTCAGAGTCTATGGACGCTGAGTTGAGACAAGTCGCTAATGGTTTTGACTATAAGGTCCGTTCATTTGACAAATACGACATCAACGGGTATCACTTTCGTACCTTTGGCAAAGAGCTATCTATGCCTGTCGTAAACACTACAAATTGTTGTGTCTCTGCTATCGGCGAAGGAGGTGCCGAGTATTATGGAAGAGTTGAAGCAATTTATGAACTTCTATTCTATGGTGAAAACCCACCGACCGTCGTAGTCTTCAAATGTTATTGGTTTCAGCCGAAGGAGACTAGAAGGACTCATGAACATATAGGGCTAGTCGAAATCAACCAAAGCAGCCATTTAGATGTTCCCGATGTTTATATTATGGCTCAACAGGCGACATAAGTTTTCTATCTACCATGGGCCAGCCAAACTGATCCAAATCTAAAAGGTTGGAATGTCGTTTATGAAGTGCCGCCAAGTTTTAGACCACCTATCCTCAATGAAGAGGATTATGAACCTCACATTAAGCCAAACACATCTGAAGGAGAATTCTTCCAGGAAACACGTATGTCCAAAGAACGTTTCAAAAACCGCTCTACTTCACTCCAGAACATTGAAGTAGACAGCGACAGTGATTCGATCTTAACCCCTGAGCCAGAAAATGAAGAGACGGAAGAAGAAGAGGTTACTGCTGTGGATGACTTGTCACTTGTTGACCGATTACATAATGAAGGCTTTCCACATGTTCTTCCTGATAGTGATGATGCTGCTGCATTTAGTGATGATAGTGATGATCATGATGCATTTATTGATCCTGAAGCATATATAGACGATCAAGATTATTATTAGTTCATGCCAGGTAATCAACTACTATTATATAAATATATAAAAAATTTATTACTCATGTTGGAATTTATGATGATGATACACTTAAATTATATACATTTTATTACTCATGTTGGTATTTATGTTGTACTAATTTCATTTACTCTTTTTCATGGCAGGCGTTGAAAGATGGTGGGAAAGAGTCGAGAGCACTCCAAGGCTCCTTCGTCGGCGGGTGGTGGGAATGGTACTCCCATTCCTGCCCCATCTCTCCGGAGAGCGTTGCTCTCTACTCTGTAAGGAGTGGCCGCTTCTTCGACGACCGTGGCACCCGTGAGAGGAGGTCGCCCCCCGCGAAGAAGAGAGATACTAGAGGTACACATGGCGCCCGTGGGAGAGGTAGGGTGGCTGCCACACCTTCCTCGCCGCCACCCCCAGCTGATTCACCTGAGCACGAGACTGCTAGGGTGGACCCATCTGAGGTGGAGGTTACACGAACTCTGGTTCACGAGCCTCAGGTCGACGAGCCTCAGGTCGACAAGCCTCGTGTCCCAGAGGCTTTGTTCTAGGAGACTCCAGAGCAAAGCAGGGATGAGGGTATGTCCCAAGAGACCCAGTGGGATACCTGGCCTGATCTGGGTCAGCCGGAGCCAAGTGGCCATGCTGATAGCAACGAGGAGCTGGGTGAGGGGGCCATCGTCTACCAGCGTGGTAGTATGGGGCTCCCGCTCGTGCTAGCGACCCGCGAGCAGAGGTGGTCGATTCAGCCAAGTGGGGACAAGTACGTTCATTTACTCTTATTTAACCTTTTGCCTTCATGTTTTCTCAAATATCTAATGTGTTCGTTTTAATTTGTCATACTACAGGAGTCAGATTGTTGCCAAGGGCGTCCACAAGCCCAACAACGTCCTTGGTGTTGTTTGCCGGCAAAACTTCCCGGGGTTTGTTACGTTGCCTGGTCGGGGTCGAGAGGTAGGAATGACCTGGGAGCACTACTTGGGTGCCCCAGCCCCGCCGGAGGTGGAGATCGACGGTGTTTTGTTCCACACGAGGGCCGACATGGTGATCAAACAGTTCAAGGTAATTTCTCCTTTACACAATTAAAAAACAACAATAGCTGGTTATTGTACTAATTAGTGTTGTCTCATTTGCAAACCTTCTACAGGTGTGAGGAGGGATACAAGGTGGCCGCGACAAAGGTTATCGAAACTGAATGCCGCCGCCTACTTCAAAACTGGCGGCACGAGGCTCGGGTGCAGGCTGTTCGAGACTACTACGCCTCGTGGCGTATTAGGAAGGGAAAGGGGAAGTGCCATGATTCTAAGATGGATAAGGAGCATTACATGAAGGTAATTACATATTATTAAGGCCTTGTAGTTAGTTTCCTTGATTTGATTCTTACACGTAGCACTCAGATTTCTCTTTATTAACTTAGGTGCCCCCGAGATGGTGTGTGGATAAGATGGATTCTTGGGAGGCCTTGGTGGATCAGTGGTGCTCTGAAAAGTGGGAGACCAGCCACACCACTGCCAAGGATATGCATGGCAAAATGGTTGGTGTGCCATAGCATCAAGGGAGCGTCAACTTAAATGAGTTTGGTGAGAACTGGGTATGTGGTTTGCTTCATGACTCATGCAGTTCATTCTTAATGTTCTAGCTTTAGCCCTTTACTAATAATGTTTCCCTCTCTCTATCCCTTTTAGGCGCGTCACAATAAAACGGAGGTGCCAAAGATGTACGACCTCTATGCGATGGCCCATACTGCCTCGTACAAGAAGGCCAAGGCATTCTCTGAGTCTGACCTCGATCATCCCGAAAACTTAATCAACATCTCCACCCACCACAAGCTCATGAAGTATAGAGATCACGGGAAGGCGAGGAAAGGGGAGGACTTTAACCCGAGCCAGTGGCCTATTGATCCAGAGCTGGTGATGATAGTTGGCAACGAGAGGCCCCATGGCCCGATCGCCATTGGGGATGGCCTTATACATTGTCCTAGCACTCTCTGGCAAATAAAGGCATGCCAAACGAGCTCCTGTCCTAAGATAACACCTCGTCCACGGCCAGTCGAGTTCGCCATTGAGGTGAGTCTAATGGACTCAACTATCTTTCCGCATTACGTTGTATGTGCGAACTAATATGATTACAATGCTAACAATGATTTGACTTGCAGGATGCTATTCTGAAAGAGAGAGAGAGAGAGAGAGAGAGACAGAGAGGCAACAGAGACGCTTTTGGCGGCAAAGGATAAGGACATGAAGGAGTTGGAGGAGAGGACGGCTGCGTTGATGGAGGCGGAGAGGGCACAGAATGATGCGTCTAACAGGGCCATGTACGAGCTCTTAGTGGTAAGTTTCTTCTTCATATTTGTCAAATCTTGCATTTTAATGTTCGTTTAATTAATAAATAAAAAGTTTGACTTGTCGAAACCAAATGTACAGTCTATGTGCGAGAAGACTGGCCACATCCCTCCGGCGATGCCAGTCATTAACATGGCGGGGACGACGAGTTTCATTTCAATGCAGTGATCTTTTGAGTGTCATCATGCTAACGACACATTGCAAATGATGTTTGGTGCAGAATATCTCCCGAAACGCATCGCATGACCCTTCTACAGGGGAGCCTTCTCCAGGTGAAACAAGTCAGAAACATTGTGCTTCACCTCCGTGCTGACGAGAATGGTATGTTTTTCTAGTTTTTGCTTAACAACCGCATAATGATGGTTACTTACCTTACATTACCTCCCAAATGACACATTTTACCCAAGTTAGCTCTAGAATGACCTATAATTAGCTTAGTTTCCTCCTAAATGACATAATAAGCTTAGGTAGCTCCAAACTTACATAATAAGCTTAGTTAGCTCCAAAATGACCTATGTTACCCAAGTTAGCTATAAAATGATCTATAATTAGCTTAGTTTCCTCCTAAATGGCATAGTAAGCTGAATTAGCTCCTAAATGGCCTATTTTATCAAAAATATCCTATACTTAGCATAGTTCTCTGCTAAATGACATGATAAGCTTACCTAGCTCCAAAATGGCCTATTTTATCTAGCTTAGCTATTAAATGACCTATACTTAGCTAACTTAGCTCCAAAATGGCATAATAAGCATAGTTAGCTCCTACGTGACCTATTTTTTACCTAAATTAGCTCTAAAATGACATATATTTAGCTTAGTTTCCTCCTAAATGACATAGTAAGCTGAATTAGCTCCTAAATGGCCTATTTTATCCAAAATGTCCTATATTTAGCTTAGTTCTCTCCTAGATGACATAATAAGCTTACCTAGGTCCAAAATGGCCTATTTTACCTAGCTTAGCTATTAAATGACCTGTAATTAGCTTACTTAGCTCCAAAATGGCATAATAGGCATAGTTAGCTCTAAAATGACATATATTTAGCTTGGTTTCCTCCTAAATGACATAGTAAGCTGAATTAGCTCCTAAATGGCCTATTTTATCAAAAATGTCCTATATTTAGCTTAGTTCTCTCTTAAATGACATAATAAGCTTACCTAGCTCCAAAATAGCCTATTTTACCTAGCTTAGCTATTAAATGACCTATACTTAGCTTACTTAGCTCCAAAATGACATAATAAGCATAGTTAGCTCCTAAGTGACCTATTTTTATCTTCTCTTCTTCATCTAGTCTTCTTCTAATTATGGAGCTTCATTTTGCAGATTACATTCACTTCACAGAAATTTGCATTGATGGAGTGCTTGGGTTACTTGTATTTTTTATTTTTTATCGATGAACAATGTGACACTTGCTACATATGTATACAAAACTATGTATGTATGGAGGAAACTATTGTAATATGCTTGGGTACGGATCAAACTTTCATAATATGTATGGATGAAACTTATTCGAATATGGTTATCAGTATGTCAACATATTTATTCTTGTGAAATATATATATATATATATATTTATATATGTCATATTGCTGTGAAAATGGATTTAATAAAAAACAGGAAAATGGGCTCACCCTTTGTCGTTGGCCCACCGACGGCAAAGGGGTCAGTAAGGCAGACGACAAAGGGTAGAGGCCCAAGGCCGACGGCAAAGGGGGACCCCAGGGGCAAAGGGCCTTACCCTTTGCCGTCCGCCCACCGATGGCAAAGGGGGGCATAAGGCCGACGACAAAGAGAACGGGTGGCAAAGAACTATCATTAACACTTGACGGCCATAGCCCCTAGGTCTGCTGTCCAAACTCTTTGCCGTCCGCTCCCCCATGGCAAAGATTCTTTGCCGTCCGTGGTCCTGAGGCAGACAGCAAAGGACCGCTTTACCGGGTTTTTCTTTGCCGAAATTTTTGCCGCCTGCTGACTGACGAGAAATGCCTTTGCCGTCTGTTGTCCTGCCCTTTGTCCTCAGCAATGGCCGATGGCAAATACCTGATACCTGTAGTGAGCTGGGTGGACCGGCTTGGAAATCTCAAGAACAATCGTTCCTAGGATCTTGTCCCATTAATTGTTTTTTCTTTTTCCAACAAAATCGAGAGGTTCCCTTCCATTTATGATTGACATACGAAGAGATCTAGAAAACAAATGAAATATTTAGTGAGAGATGTACAAAGTGACCTAAATCCTGCTTGGGACTGCTCTACTCCAGAAAATTCAGCTCCATTCTAGAAAATGTAAACCGAACGGGTAGATCCACAATATACCGCTTCGTAAAAAATCTGGAATCTGGGGTGTAACACTTTGGTTTTATTGAAGCTCTCTAGGAGGTGCTTCATAAAATTGTAGAAGCTGAAGTTGGAAGAAAATTATCCAACATTGCCACCAATAGGTGGATATCCCTTCATTTATCGCCTCTCATCCAATCAAATAGATCATTTCCATCGAATTTTCCATTTTTAAAGCTGGAGCTAGATGAAAGCCAAACATTCTTTTGAAAGAGTTGCAACTTGTCGGTGTCGAAACCGATGGATCTCGGGTAGGGGGATCCCGAACTGTGAGACTAGGATCAACGGTAATAGGAGACGAAGGGCACACGAGTTTACCCAAGTTTGGGCCCTCCAATGGAGGTAACACCCTACGTCCTGCTTGATTATATTGATGGTGTAAGGGGTTATAGAGTTGATCTACCTCGAGATCATATGTCTAACCCTAGATGAGTTGTTCTCCCTATACCCTAAAACCCTCCGGCTTATATAGACGCCGAGGAGGCCTAGGGTTTACATATGGTCGGTTACAGGCCAAAGAGATAAACATGCCTATTTAGTACATCAAACGTGGAGCACAATTTGAGCTCCTCGAAGCTTACATCCTGGAAACTGGGCCTTCAGATCATCCAGTGTTCGGCAAGTAGCCCATACAGTCTGGCCCATAAACAACAGGCTGGCTATCCGAGGACCCCCTAATCCGGGACTCCCTCAGTAGCCCTCGAACTTTCCTCCAACTCCAAGGGTCTTCAGCTCCAACTACTTCCCGAATAGAGTCTTCGGCTTGCGAGGTGAGTTCCTTTCCGTCGAGCCAAAGTTCAGCCTCTAATGATAAGTAGTTTTTCCGCATAGTGGCACATCCGAATTCTGTGAATTAAGTTCGATTTGAAGGCCAAACGCCAGGGAAAAAGGTAAGGTTCCCCGACGACCTTTCTAACGAAAGGTCACAACCCTCCATGATCGATAGGCCAGTTAAAGGTACTCGGTGCGCAGTTCAAGGCTGTTCCATCCACACAATCTATCAACATGTCGATCGTGTCCCATTTTATACGTGATATACTTAATTACGCGCTCACAACGGCTCACGAGTCTCGGGAAGTGGAGGGATTCACGACGCAGCAGGGGGAGCCCGAATCGGCAGACCTCATAAAAGGAGACAAAAAACCCCAAGGGCTTTCCACGCTCTCCGTTCGATCTCTCCGCCTCCTATTCCCTTGCGCCTCTAGAGCACAGATCTAGGTTTCTCCACTCCCGCTCCTGAGCTCAGCAATGACGAGCTCCAACGGCCAGTGGGAAGCTTCCACGGTGACCAATCAAGACATAATCGACCTCAAGAAGGTCAATTACCTCCCCACCAACATCCCTCATCGAGCGGCAGAGGAGGGTGAAGTGATCCCCACCCCCAAGCCAGGCAAGTGGGTGGTGTTCATCCCCCACTTCATCAGGGGGTTGAGCTTCCCCCGCCACCCCCTTTGCCAGGGGGTTAATGTTGTTCTACGGCCTCGAACCACGACCTCCCGCCGAACTCCATCATGCACCTCTTAGACTTCATCCTCATCTGTGAGGCCTTCCTGCACATCGAGCCACATTTCGGGCTCTGTCTACAGGTTTCCAACATCAAGCCGAAGTGCGTCGGCGGAAAGCATGCCGACTGCGGCGAGGCCATCATCGGTAAACTTACCAGCGTCGGGTGGCCGTCGGGCACCCTCATCGACACCATCAAGGGGTGGAAAAAGGAGTGGTTCTATGTCATAGAACCAAAAGAAGGAGGTCAGTACCCTGCCGCCGCATTCAGATCTGGTCCCCCGACCCGATTGGCTTCCTGGCTCGAAAAGGGCCTCGCCTGGGGGTCGATCAAGGAGGTGACCGATCTACAGAAGCACGTCCGTTCCCTGGTCGAGGACAACATTGATGACCCACAAGTATAGGGGATCTATCGTATTCCTTTCGATAAGTAAGAGTGTCAAACCCAACAAGGAGTAGAAGGAAATGACAAGCGGTTCTCAGTAAGGTATTCTCTGCAAGCACTAAAATTATCGGTAACAGATAGTGTTGTGATAAGATAATTTGTAATGGGTAGCAAGTAACAACTGTAACAACAGCGTAGTAAGGTGGCCCAATCCTTTTTATAGAAAAGGATAAGCCTGGAAAAACTCTTATATAAAGCAAAGCGCTACCGAGTACACATGGGAATTTATGCCAAGCTAGTTTTAATCATGCTCATTTGATTCACGTTCGCTACTTTGATAATTTGATATGTGGGTGGACTAGTGCTTGGGTGTTGTCCTTACTTGGACAAGCCTCCCACTTACGATTAACCCCTTCCGCAAGCATCCGCAACTATGAAAGAAGAATTATGATAAATCTAACCAGAGCATGAAACATGTGGATCCAAATCAGTCCCACACGAAGCAACGCATAAACTAGGGTTTAAGCTTCTGTCACTTTAGCAACCCATCATCTACTTATTACTTCCCAATGCCTTACTCTAGGCCCAAACAATGGTGAAGTGTTATGTAGTTGACGTTCACATAACACCACTAGAGGAGAGAGACAATATACATCACATCAAAATATTGAACGAATACCAAATTCACATGATTACTTATGACAACACTTATCCCATCTCCCTAGGAACAAACATAACTACTCACAAAGAATATTCATGTTCACAATCAGAGGAGTATAAGTGATGATAAAGGATCTGAACATATAATCTTCCACCAAGTAAACCAACTAGCATCAACTACAAGGAGTAATCAACACTACTAGCAACCCACAGGTACCAATCTGAGGTTTTGAGACAAAGATTGGATACAAGAGATGAACTAGGGTTTGGAGAGGAGATGGTGTTGAGGAAGATGTTGCTGGAGATTGACCCCATATCGATGAGAGGATCATTGGTGATGACGATTGCTTTGATTTCCCCCTCCCGAAGTGAAGTTTCACCGGCAGGATCGCCATGTCGGAGCTCTAGATTGGTTCTGCCCAAGTTCCGCCTCGAGACGGCGGCGCTTCGTCCCGAAAGCTCTGATATGATTTTTTCGAGGACGAAACCCTCAATATAGCAGAAGATGGGCACCGGAGGGCTGCCAGGTGGTCCACAAGCCCCAGGGCACGGCCATGGGGGTGGTCGCGCCCAGCAGGCTTGTGGCTCCCTGGTGGGCCCCCTCATGTATTTCTTTCGCCCAATATTTTTTATATATTCCAAAATAATTCTCCGTAGATTTTTAGGACTTTTGGAGTTGTGCAGAATAGGTATCTCAGATTTGCTCCTTTCCCAGTCCTGAACTCCAGCTGTCGGCATTCTCCCTCTTCATGTAGACCTTGTAAAATAAGAGAGAAAAGGCATAAGTATTGTACCAAGATGTGTAATAACAGCCCATAATGCAATAAATATCAATATAAAATCATGATGGAAAATGGACGTATCAACCCCCCAAGCTTAGACCCCGCTTGTCCTCAAGCGGAAGATGAAATCAATAAATATGCCCACATGTTTGGAGATAGAGGTGTCGATACAATAAAATACGGACATGAAGGTATCATGATCATCTTTAGAACAGCAACATATATTGACATATAATTTCTTATGATAAAGTAATAATTCATTCACAATGGCAAAGTATGAATCAAGAACTCTATTGAGAACTGACAAACTATGATCTAAGTCATTGAAGCAATTCAATTTATCATAACGTAGGAAAGAGTAAATATAAGAGCTTGTAAAGCAAACCCACATACTCAATCATCTTTTATACTTTCACAATTGCTAACACTCACGAGGTACCTATGAGTTAAAAGTTTCAATCGGACACAGAGAAAGATAGGGGCTTATAGTGTTGCCTCCCAACTATTTACCTCAAGGGTAATGTCAACAGTAATAACTCACTGTCATCCACTTTCGAGTGGATATATGTTCCTACATCATGCGCCAACACGTGACACTTGCCAGAAGATAAAGGCGAAAATGGTGAAGGTGATGGAGATCACCACAACTCTTGCATAAAGGTAAGTACTAGAAAATAAAAGTAACAGATAGGCCCTTCAAAGAGGGAAGCAGAGGTTGTCATGCGCTTTTATAATTGGATGCACAATCATTTAATGCAAAAGAACGTCACTTTATATTGCCCCTTGTGATAGAGAACTTTATTATGTAGTCCGTCGCTTTTATTTCTTCCCTATCACAAGTTCGTATAAAGTTTATTTTCCTCACACTAATAGATCACACATACTTAGAGAGCAATTTTTATTGCTTGCACTGATGAAAACATACTTGAACGATCTTATTCTATCCTTAGGTAGGTATGGTGGACTCTCATGGCAAAACTGGGTTAAGGGTGTTTGGATGCACAAGTAGTATCTCTACTTAGTGCGGAAGTTTTGGCTGATATGAGGTGGAATCAAGCGACACATGTTGAGGGATCTATAACAATATAACTTCTATTCGTAAATAAGTACACACAACCCATTATGTTGTCTTCCTTGTCCAACATCAACTTCTTAACATATACTATTTTGATGAGTGCTCACAATCATAAAAGATGTCCAAGATAATATATTTATAGGTGAACCTCTCTTTGTTTATTACTTCCTTTTAATTGCGCCAATGACCAATAGCTATGTTTGTCAACCCACAACAGATTTCAATCGACATACTTTTTATATGTGAAGTCATCACTCCCCATAAGATTTTCATATGTACTCTTTGCTTTTATTGTACACTTCTTTCTACTTTATCTTTCTCAAGATTAAGATCATACCAAGCAAGCAAAGCCCTCAACTCAAAAGCATGTTTTATTATATAACTCACGGACTTTCTTACATAGGAGGAATCATAAAGCAAAGACTCAAAGCTAGATCACACGGAAACTTACTAGATCAAGGTATAACCAAAAGGATTGAACTAAGAAAAGATGATGAAAATAAAAATAAAAATAAGAACAAAAGATGTGATGGTGATACAATACCAGGGCTCCTCCCCCAAGCTTGGCACAAGCCAAGGGGAGTGCCCATACCCATGCATTTAGTTGTCTTGCTTCGGAGGTGATGATGTGGGAGTTGTTGATGATGTTGGAATCTTGTCCTCCATCTTCCAAGGCATAGGCTCACCATCATAAAAGGATGAATGAGTCTCCGGAATCCTCAAATCTGCAGCCAAACTCATTCTCTTAAATATGTATCATACTCACAGTTTTGGTTTTGCAGATTGTAGATCTAGGCTTGGAGGTGCTCGATTCTCTCGTAAAGCTTGAAGATGTGATCCACAATGTCCTTGGCATCCAGCTTATGTTTATGGGTAAACTCCGCGATCATCATATGATTAGCATTAAGTCCTCGTTCCACCATCCCTTGGCACTTGAAGACCTGCTGCTCCATTGCTTCAAGCCCTGTCTCCATGCTTCCGGTTTTCTTTGGCCCCTCCACATCATGGATGTGCAGCACCCCCTCATGCACCTCTATGGTTTGAGGGTGTTGCAGCACCTCCGCAAGGTAGGGGCTGATGACCTTCTTGGAGAACTTGTCCTTCGAAACACTTGGGGATGCCATGTTTATCTAAGTCTGCTGCAGAAACAACTCAAAAAGAAAATGGGAGGTATTGTCATGATACGAGAATCAAAACCTTCGGGAGATTATATAATGAATTTTTACCGACCCGAAGGAGTATGCCACAAGAAAACGGAGTCTGGGTGGTGCACGAGGTGGCCACAAGCCCCAGGGGCGCGGCCAGGGGGGTGGTCGTGCCCAGCAGGCTTGTCGCCTCCTCGTGCACTATTCAGACTACTTTAAATTTTCCTAATTTTTTAAATATCCCAAAACACGTAAAATTTGCCATTGAATTTTTTTGGAGATTTTTTGCTTATCGTACCACATACCTATTCCTCTTCGGAGTCTGAAACATTCTGGTAAGTCTCCCTAATGTACTCCTCCGGAGTTATGGTATTGATGATATTGGTTTCAACATTTATGGGAGTACCTGAGATATTGTTGGAAATATGCCCTAGAGGCAATAAATAAAGTGTTTATTATTATATTTCCTTGTTCATGATAATTGTTTATTGTCCATGCTATAATTGTATTAATTGGAAACACATTACATGTGTGGATAAATAGACAACACTTTGTCCCTAGTATGCCTCTAGTGAACTAGCTCGTTGATCAAAGATGGTCAAGGTTTCCTAGCGATTGATATGTGACATCATTGGATAACGGGATCACTTCATTAGGAGAATGATGTGATGGACAAGACCCAAACTACAAACGTAGGAAATGATCATGTCAGTTTATTGCTACTATTTTCTGCATGTCAAGTATATGTTCCTATGACCATGAGATCGTGCAACTCACGGACACCGAGGAGTGCCTTGTGTATCAAACGTCGCAACATAACTGGGTGACTATAAAGGTGCTCTACAGGTATGTTCGAGGGTGTCTGTTGGGTTGGCATGGATCAAGACTGGGATTTGTTACTCCGTGTGACGGAGAGGTATCTTAGGGCCCACTCGGTAATACAACATCACAATAAGCCTTGCAAGCAATGTGACTAAGTGTTAGTCATGGGATCTTGTATTACGGAACGAGTAAAGAGACTTGCTGATAACGAGGTTGAACTAGGTATGGAGATACCGACGATCGAATCTCGGGCAAGTAACATACCGAAGAACAAAGGGAACATCATACGGGATTAACTGAATCCTCGACACAGAGGTTCGACCGATAAAGATCTTCATAGAATATGTAGGAACCAATGTGGGAATCTAGGTCCCGCTATTGGTTATTGACCATAGAGGTGTCTCGGTCATGTCTACATAGTTCTCGAACCCGCAAGATCTGCACACTTAAGGTTTGGTGACGTTTTGGTAGTATAGAGTTATGCATGGTGGTGACCGAAGGTTGTTCGGAGTCCCTGATGAGATCCCGGACATCCCGAGAAGCTCCAGAATGGTCCGGAGGGAAAGATTGATATATAGGAAATCCTGTTTTGGTCGCCGGAAAAGTTTTGGGCTCAGCGGTAGTGTACCAGGAGTGCCGATAGTGTACCGGGAGACCATCGAGAGGGGTATTTCAACCCAAGAGGCTACATGGGCTGTGGGAGGGTGAACAGCAACCCTTTGTGGACTGGTGGATGTCCCACACAGGCCCATGCGGGTGGGAAGAAAAGCCCAAAGAGAAAAAGGTGGAAAAGGCAAAAAGACCAAATAAGGAAGAGTCCTAGTCCTACTAGGATTGGAGGAGGATTCCTCCTCTCCTCCCCTTTCAGCCAAAGCCTAGATGGCTTGGCCCTTGGGCCAATCCTCCTCCTCTCTTCCTCTTATATACACTAGAGGTTTTAGGGTTTTGGCACTAGATTTTCAGCCACGTGCTACCCTCTCCTCTAGTGCATAGTTTCTCCTCTAGATCGTTTTCTGCAGTGCTTAGGCGAAGCCCGATCGCATAGCTCCACCACCATCGCCACAATGCCGTCGCATTGGCGGAGAACTCTTCTACCTCTCCGCTCCCTCTTGCTGGATCAAGATGGCAGAGATCATCATCAAGCCGTACGTGTGCTGAACGCGGAGGTGTCGTCCGTTCGGTACTAGATCGGGACGGATCGTGATTGGATCGCGGGACACTCAGTGATTTGAATCGCGAAGACGTTCGACTACATCAACCACGTTTGTTAACGCTTCCCGCTTAGAGATCTACAAGGGTATGTAGATCCACTTTCCCTCTTGTAGATGCTCATCTCCTAGGTTGATCTTGGTGAAGCATAGGAATTTTTTTGTTTCCCATGCAAAGTTCCCCAACAGTGGCATCATGAGCTAGGTCTATGTGTAGATGAGATACTGAGTACAACACAAAGTGTTTGTGGGCGTTGATTCTTAGATTGCTTCCTCCCTTGGTCGTGTTTTGGTTCAGCGGTATTGTGGTATGAAGCGGCCCGGACCAACCTTACTCGTACGCTTACGAGAGACCGGTTCCATCAACTGACGTGTAACCTTGTTGCACAAAGATGGCTGGCGGGTGCCTGTTTCTCCTACTTTAGTTGGATCGTATTTGACAAAGGCGGTCCTTGAGAAGGTTGAAAAGCAACTTATGTATCACCGTTGTGGTTTATGCATAGGTGAGAATTGTTCTTGCTAGATACCCATAGCAGCCACGTAAAACATGCAACAACAATTAGAGGACGTCTAACTTGTTTTTGCAGGGTATGTTGTGATGTGATATGGCGAATTACATGATGTGATATATGTGATGTATGAGATGATCATGTGTTGTTTATAATATCACGACTTACATGTCGATGAGTACGGCAACCGACAGGAGCCATAAGGTTGTCTTTAATTATTGTCCGACCTGCGTGTCAATCATTAAGCACTATTAATGCTTTACTTTCTTGCTAAACGGTAGCAATAGTAGTAGAAGCATGATGGGTGCGACAACCCCGATCGGGACACGGTGATGGATATCAAGATGATGGAGATCATGGTGTCGTGCCGGTGATGATGGAGATCATGCCGGTGCTTTCAAGATGGTGATCAAAAGCACAAGTTCATGGCCATATCATGTCACTTATGATTTGCATGTGATGTTAATCCTTTTATGCACCTTGTTTTTCTTAGGACGACGGTAGCATTACAAGGTGATCCCTCACTTAAATTTCAAGATGAATTGTGTTCTCCTCGAGTGTGCACCATTGCGAAAGTTCGTCATGTCGAGACACCACGTGATGATCGGGTGTGATAGACTCTACGTTCACATACAATGGGTGCAAGCTATTGTTGCACATGTAGAACACTTGAGTTAAACTTGACGATCCTAGCATGTACAGACATGGCCTCGGAACACAAGAGACCAAAAGGACGAACATGAGTCATATAGTAGATATGATCAACATGATGAAGTTCACCATTGAAACCACCTCAACTCACGTGATGATCGGACTTGAGTTGTTGAATTTGGATCATGTGACACTCAGATGACCCGAGGGATGTCAATTTGAGTGGGAGCTTTAGTAATTTGATTAAACTAAACTCATTATCTTGAACAATAGTCTAAGTAACCTTTGCATATTTATGTTGTAGATCAATGGCTCGCGTAGTAGCACCCCTGAATTTTAATGCGTTCCTAGAGAAAGCTAAGTTGAAAGATGATGGAAGTAACTTTGTTGACTGGGCCCGTAATCTGAGGATTATCCTCATGGCTTCCTAGAAATCATATGTCCTTGATGCACCGCTTGGTGACCAATCAGAAGACATGTCACCCGAAGACGTTAAGAATGCTTGGGAGGCACGTTCTGGAGATTACTCAATAGTTCAGTGTGCAATATTGTATGGCTTAGAACCGAGACTTCAAAGACGTTTTGAACGTCATGGAGCATATGAGATGTTCCAGGAGTTGAAGTTTATCTTTCAAAAGAATGCCCGGATCGAGAGGTATGAGACCTCCGATAAGTTCTATGCTTGCAAAATGGAGGAGAACGGGTCTATCAGTGAACATATACTCAGAATGTCTGGGTATTCGACTCGCCTAGCGGAGTTGGGAATTGCCCTTCCGCCAGAGGCGATCACTGACAGAGTTCTTCAATCACTGCCACCTAGTTACAAGAGCTTTCTTATGAACTATAACATGCATGGGATGAACAAGTCAGTCGCCGAGCTATTTGCGATGCTAAAAGTCGCTGAGTCTAAAATCCAGAAAGAACATCAAGTATTGATGGTCAATAAAACCACTAGTTTCAAGAAGAATGGCAAGGGCAAGGGCGAGAAGGGTAAAACCAAGAAGGATGGCAAAGCAGTTGCTACTCCTGTAAAGAGGCCCAAGACTGGACCCAAGCCAGAAACTGAGTGCTTTCATTGTAAGGGAACTGGTCACTGGAAGCGGAACTGCCCCAAGTACCTGGCTGACAAGAAGGCGGCCAACGACAAACAAGGTATATATGATATACATGTTATTGATGTGTACCTTACTAGCTCTCGTTGTAGTGCCTGGGTATTTGATACCGGTTCGGTTGCTCACATTTGCAACTCAAAACAGGAACTACGTAATAGACAGGAGCTGGCAAAGGATGAAGTGACGATGCGCGTGGAAAATGGTTCCAAGGTTGATGTGATCGCCATCGGCACGCTCTCTCTTAGATTACCATCGGGATTAGTGATGAACTTGAATAATTGTTATTTAGTGCCTGCGTTAAGCATGAACATTATATCTGGATCTTGTTTATTGCGAGACGGTTACTCATTTAAATCAGAGAATAATGGTTGTTCTATTTATATGAGTAATATATTTTATGGCCATGCACCCAATGTGAGGGGTTTATTCATATTGAATCTTGATATTGATGATACACATGTTCATAACATTGATGCCAAAAGATGTAGAGTTGATAATGATAGTACCACTTTCTTCTAGCACTGCCGTTTAGGTCATATTGGTGTAAAACGCATGAGGAAGCTCCATGCTGATGGACTTTTGGAGTCACTGATTTTGAATCACTTGACACATGTGAACCATGCCTCATGGGCAAGATGACTAAAACGCCGTTCTTTGGAACAATGGAACGGGCAAGTGAATTATTGGAAATCATACATACTTATGTTTGTGGTCCAATGAATGTTACAGCGCGTGGTGGATATCGTTATTTTCTCACCTTCATTGATGACTTAAGTAGATATGGGTAAATTTACTTAATGAAACACAAGTCTGAAACGTTTGAAAAGTTCAAGAAATTTCAGAGTGAAGTTGAGAATCATCGTAACAAGAAGATTAAATTCCTGCGATGTGACCGAGGAGGTGAATATTTGAGTTATGAGGTTGGCAGTCACTTAAGACAGTGTGGAATTGTTTCATAGTTGACACCGCCTAGAACACCAAAACTTAATGGTGTGTCCGAACATCGTAATCGAACCTTATTAGATATGGTGCGTTCTATGACGTCTCTTGCTGATTTTCCACTATCGTTTTGGGGTTATGCATTAGAGACAGCTGCATTCACTTTAAATAGGGCACCATCGGAATCTGTTGAGACGATGCCATATGAACTATGGTTTGGAAAGAGGACAAATTTGTCGTTTCTTAAAGTTTGGGGATGTGATGCTTATGTCAAAAAGCTTCAGCCTAAAAACCTGGAACCCAAAGTGGAGAAATGCATCTTCATAGGATATCCGAAAAAGACAGTCGGGTATACCTTCTATCTTAGATCCGAAGGCAAAGTGTTTGTCGCTAAGAATGGAACATTTCTTGAGAAAGAGTTTCTCTCGAAAGAATTGAGTGGGAGGAAGATAGAGCTTGATGAGGTTATTGAACCTTTACTTCAACCAGAGAGTAGCGCAGTGCAGAAAGATATTTCTGTGGAACCTACGACGGTTGAAGAGGAAGTTAATGATGATGATCATGAAGCTTCGGATCAATTTACTATTGAACCTCGTAGGTCGACAAGGGCATGTACTGCTCCTGAGTGGTACAGCAACCATGTCTTGGAGGTCATGTTGTTGGACAACAATGAACCTACGAGCTATGGAGGAGCGATGATGGGCCCGGATTCTGAGAAATGGTTAGAGGCCATGAAATCTGAGATGGGATCCATGTATGAAAACAAAGTATGGACTTTGGAAGTATTACCTAAAGGCGAAAGGCCATTCAGAACAAATGGATCTTTAAGAAGAAGACGGACGCGAACGGTAATGTCACCGTCTATAAAGCTCGACTTGTGGCAAAGGTTTTTTTACAAGTTCAAGGAGTTGACTACAATGAGACCTTCTCACCCGTAGCATGCTTAAGTCTGTCAGAATTATGTTGGCAGCTGCTTATTTCGACTATGAAATTTGGCAGATGGATGTCAAGACAGCGTTCCTCAACGGTTTCCTTGAGGAAGAGTTGTATATGCACTAGTAGAATGTCGATTAGTAGTCCCGGTCGGGATGTTCCTTTAGTACCGGTTCCCCAACTGGTACTAAACGGTCGGGACTAAAGGTCCAGACCTTTAGTACCGGCTGGCCCACGGACCGGTACTAAAGGCCCACCACGTGGCTGCCTGCATGGGCTGGTGGTGGAGGACATTTAGTACCGGTTGGTGATACCAACCGGTAATAAAGGCCCACCACGTGGTTGCCTGCATGGGCTGGTGGTGGAGGACCTTTAGTAACGGTTGGTGATACGAACCGGTACTAAGTGTTCTGTTTTTTTGTTTTAGCTTTTAATTAGGTTTTAGTTTTCCATTCATTTCAAATTTATTTTACGGTGCTACATACTGTAAACATTACACAAGTTGATGCATATATATGTGTAATATAATATACAATATCTCATACACAGTATATATACAAATGGAATTACACATCCATATATATTCTGGGACTTATAACTTAAGGGGCAAAACCCGGCCGAGACTAGCTAGCGAGTGCTCCGGATGAAATCTCAGTTTTCTACTACTGATTTGCTGGCATTATTGAGGCGGCGGTAAGTAATAGTGTTCTCCATTTACATCAATGACATGTTGAAGAAGAAATGTCGGAAATTCCTCTTGAAGTGCTACAAAGCGTTTCTCGGGTGAGAGCGTCGACATCATCTACCAAACCTGGAGTTGTCTTTCACGTGCTCCTCTGCGACGTATACGGCCTTCGGTCTGGATGCGAATGTTCTCGCAGAGAAAGTATCCACATAAATTTGTCCCCTGTTGCTGCTTCGCACACTTTGCAAAAGAATAGAATTCAATAAGATAATTAATAATCAAGCATGTGATAATGGTATTGAAACTATAATTAAAGAGATGCGCTGACCTAGTAGTACTACTTAATTACTTGCATCTTTTTCCACTTCGGCTTCGATTTCCATTGCCGATTGTGATGGGTTTTTTCTATCATCTTTTTCCAAACACTACGCGGCAAAGAAAAAGAACGAAAGAGTTATTATAATTACTTTTGATATCAGGAAATAATGAAAGAAAGCGAGGTCGATAAAGATTGAAATTACCGTTCTATCATAAAATACAAGTCCACGTATGATTGTTCTAGTGTATCTAGTGAGTCGTACACTTGAACAAATCCATCAACGAGGATAATATTTAGGAGGATATAGTAGTCTCTGCGCAGAAGTTTATATAATTAAGCAGGCATGCATATAACTCATCAACTACACTTGACAGCAAGCTAGTATGCAAAAATAGAATGAGTGGTATACAAGAGAGTAAACACTCACCCCATGTTGTAAGGAAATATTATAGTAGATTTGGTATTCATTAGTGCCTCTAGAAAAATTTCCAAGAGATCTCTTGTGTCCTTAGCATAATGTTTTACCACATGACCATTAACGGTACTTGGGTCAATGAATCCAATGTCATCGATTCCCTCTTGTTTCAATTCCCACATCTTCAATCTGCATAATAGAGTAGAAAAGAACATATATAGTGAGGATAAGCCAATGAACGATATCTTAGCTAGAGACTTAAATTATTAAAGATATAAATATATCACTTACAGACAATAGCAACTGATGAGAGTTTTGTCGATAGAGTCCATGTGGTATAACTGGAAAAGTTCTGAGAATTCAAGACAAATGTCGCATCCATTGACGTAATGCTCTTTCCTTACTTTGACCATGACTGCCGTCTCCTTTGCTTTGCTTCACACAGGTACCAATCATGCAACCGTCGCATCACAGTTGGTAGTTCCTTGTACTGCTCGTGTGTGACAAGTGGTTTTCTGACGGCATATTGCATTGCGTACTCAGTTGCACCGTACCCGCGAATTTCCTCGGTGCCAAGGATTTGGCCAAGAGTGAGACCTGCAGCCTCTACTTCTTTGAGGTCGATTGGGTTGCCTTGCACGTCGACTGGTTGGATCGATTTCTTGCTTGGATTGGTACTCGCCTTGAGCGGAGAGATCGATTGCTTGGATTGTTCTCCGAGCTGGGGAACTGTTTTACCGCTAGTAGTACCACTTGTCGTTGATGTCGTACTTCCTGACATCTTCCTTGGGCTGGGCCGACTTCTCTGCTCACGTGCCTTCTGAATCTGTCGCTCATAGTCTATCGGCATACGCTCGACATATGCCGGGGGTCGATCAATAAAGTGTTCCAGAAAGTGCTCTTGGACTTCCTTGGGTATTACCTCCTTTGGCGGCATGGTCTTCTTCGCAAAAAAGGCTTTCACTTGGCGATCGCTTTCAATTTTGTTTTCCTCTGGTGTGATGTTGTAAGGGAGCTTCCTTTTGGCCGGAGGCTCGGGTTTATTCTTTGCTTTCTTTCGAAGAGGATTGCTGCTGGCCTTCCTCTTTTGGGAGCCCTGCTGGCGGGACCACTGCCGGGGTGGAGTCGGCTCATGCGGCGGAGATCGATACTGACTATATGGACTCGTGTCGTGCTCCGTCCCGAGGTTGGGAGGACTGCTGGCGAGGTGGGGAGCATTGCTGGCGAGGTGGGACGCCTCTTGAGGTGGGGAGGACTGCTGGGGAGGTAGGGAGGACTACTGGGGAGGTGGGGAGGACTACTGGGGAGGTAGGGTGGACTGTTGGCGCTGCGATGCCTCTGGCTGGGATCCCTCGCGCTGGACATCGATACTCGGAGGAGCCGGTGGCCTTAGCGTAGAGTGTGGAAAGACGATGCAGTCCTTACTCTATAGAATGAGACCATGGCCGGCTTATGCCAGTGTGGACTCCCCCTCACCTGCAGGGATGTCAAGCAATAGTTCATCATATCCTGGCTCTATTGCGTCCACCGCGACATGAGCATACCAAGCTGGAACCGGATTGCAATGCCAGAGAACATCAGGTGTATTTGGTAAAGCATAGCCCATCGCGATCTGCACGGGTATGTTCTTCATTTTCTGGATTAGCTCACAAGATGTCTTCTCAGTGATATCATCCACGGGGGTGTGACCCAGCGGTGCCCCCGTGGAACCCATGCTGCTTTTCGGCAGTGTAGATGGGACGGGTTCCGATGCCTCCTGCCGTGGAGTTGCCCTTTGCTGGGTCAGTACCTGTATCTACAGTTGCTGCTGCTCGTACTTCTGTTCCAACTTTGAAAGTCGGTCTGCTTCCACCTTCTTTTTTCTCGAACGGCTTTTATAACTGTCGTTCCATCCTGCAAACCCCTCATACCATGGAATAATGCCCATGCATCGTGTTCGTCCTCCGTGTTCGGGATTCCCGAGGGCGCGTGTAAGCTCGTCGTTCTCTCTATCAGGGTGAAACCGTCCTTCTTGGGCAGCTTCTATTGCTTCAATCAACTCATCTGATGCATGCTTCAGACTGGCCAGTGCAATAATCTTCCCTGTTGTTGGGTCCAACTTTCCCCCATGCGTGAAAAACCAATTCCTGCACCTTCGGGGCCAGTGGAAGGTTACTGGAGTGATCCCTTCAGCATGCATCTTATTCTCTAATGCATCCCACTTAGGAATGGTTGACTTGTACCCACCTGTCCCAAGTTTATGGTGATACTTTTTCTCTCCACATTTATCTTATTCTTTGCCGACTTCTCCATAGCAGCTTCCGATGTCTTGTACTTGATAAATGCATCCCAGTGATTCCTTACCTTCTCGTATATTCCTATGAATTGGGGCGCCTTCTGGCCTCTAGCGTTGTACTCGGTCCATAATCTTTTCTTCCAAGTCTGGAACGCGTCGGCCATCTTATGGAGAGCAAACTCCTTGACTTTGTCCCTTTGGTGCTCCGAGAGAGAATCTGGGAGGATAAAATGCTCCATGAGATCTTGCCAAAAAGTATCTTTAATTCTTGTATCGACATAATTCACTCTTAGTTTTGGGTTGTTTGGTTGAATCCATTCTTGCATTGTGATCGGGACTCCATCCCTAACAACCACTCCGCATTGACGCATGAATGTGTTGGCATTGGCTTCAGGGTGAGTCAGTGCGCCATCATGTTTGAAAGCATCAAGATTGAGGTTTAACTTGGTTTTCAATATTTTTGCACCGCCTCGTACCTTTCTACTAGATTGGCTCGCTCCAGAGGGCTGATAATTAAAAGAAAAAAGATTTGTTAATATATATATATATATACAAATCAATTAATACACATGTAATGATCACCAGAGGCTAATATGTGTATATACCTCGCCGGACATTGTTAGTTGTTCCGGATTTTGGAACATAAGTTGTTCTTCCTCGGCCTCACATCCATCACCGTAATCGTTCAGATATTGTGAGCCATCATTATCATGTGATTGACCCAGAAGGTCCGCTGGGTTTTCGGAGGAGCGTATCATGTCGAAGATGTCCTCTCCATGAGCTCTACCGGTATTGTCCATAGCTTAATAACTAATTCATAATAATATAGATAAAACAAATTAGTATTCAAATTAGCATGCATTCAAGAAGCCAAATAACTGATAGTTAATTAATAATGCATCATCGAATACATATATAGTAGTTCTTAGAAAAGATCTCATCTCATAATCTCAGATAATTGTTAATACATCGGCTAATACATCGATCTAGCTAATACATCATAATAATACATATATAGTAGCTAATATATCGATCTAGCTAGAACCCTAGCGCCCGGCGGATATCGGGGCGGGCGGTGGACACACAAAGAGAAGGAACCATCACAGGAACATAGCTGAAGTGAGATCCCTGAAGAATCTGCCAGGTATTGTCGAACCTGGCCTCCAAAGCTGCCATGTAGCGATGGACGTGCACGTTCACCTTGCTGACATGGTACTGTACCACCTCCGTGGGGGACTCAAGCCTCTGAAAACTCCATGGCCCATGCGGCCGCCACCACAGAACCTCCGGGTCGACGATGGACTGGCTCCTCACCAAGTTGTGCCGCCCGGAAGGCAGCACCTCCCAGTACCAGCCCGGCGGAGCCCAATCCCTGACAGGGCCCCTTGGCTCAAGCAAGTGACCTCCTCCGGCGACTCGACGATGAGGATGCGGGATCGGCATCGTCGACGTCGAGAAAAACACTTAATTATGAAAACAAATTAAATAAAACTTAGCAAAATTAACACTTAGCATCTAACAAATTAAATAACACTTAGCACAAAATTAAAACATACCCTAATAAGCTAAGGATGACCTACCTAACCTAACAAACTAAACTAACTAAACTAACTAAACTAACTTGATAACCTAACTAACTAACTAAATAAATAGGGGTGATGTGTCGTGGTCGGGGTCAGGGTGTCGGGGCTGTCATGTCGGGGTGTCGGGGGTGTCATGTCGGGGTAGGGGTGCTGTGTCGTGGTCGGGGGTGTCGTGTCAGGGTGTCGTGTCGGGGTCGGGCTGTCGGGGGTGTTGTGTCGGGGTTGGGGTGCTGTGTCATGGTCGGGGGTGCCGTGTCGGGGTGTCGTGTCGGGGTCAGGGTGTCGGGGGGTGTCGTGTCAGGGTCAGGTGGCCTAAACTAAACCTAAACTAAACCTAAAACTAAACTAATTCATTTCTCGCAGTCAAAAAGACCGCTTTCACTCATTTTGAAATTGTTTTCACCCTTTGCCAAAAACTGATTCCAATTATTGAAAAAACAGTCAATTCTATAAACTATAATTTTCAAAAATAATTAACATCCAAAAATCATCATATCAACATTTTCTATATATATATATATACATCCATCAACATTTTCTATATAAAATCATCATATCACTTTCATATTAAAATCATCTAACATCTCATACATATTTAAAACAATGAACTCTATTTCCAAAAATTAAAATCATCTAACATCTCATACATATTAAAATCTCTATTTTGGTAGGGCTCGATCGTCGGGGCTCACCGGCGGGATGGATCATCGGGGCGGGCCGGCGACATGACGTGTTAGGGAGGGATCGGCGACGGTGTCGATCGGGGGCGGCGACGAGGAGCCGGCCAGCGGCTCGGGGAGGAGGAAGAGGCGAAGTCCAGCGAATGCGTCGGCGGACAGGGCTCGGGGAAGGTTTGGAGGCCACAGCGTCGGGTAGGGCTCGGGGACGGCGACGAGGAGCTGGCTCGGGGAGGAGGGCGAGGAGGTCCGGCGACGAGGAATTCTGGTAGCCTGGTGGCGAAAATAAGCTTCTCCCGGTGCGTGGCTTGCACTGGGACGAGGCCTGCACTATTTATATGTGGAGGCCCTTTAGTACCAGTGCGTGGCTTGCACCGGTACTAAAGACCCTTTAGTACCGGTGCGAGCCACGCACCGGTACTAAAGGTCCTCCCCAAAACCACGCGGGGCGGTGGACCTTTAGTACCGGTGCGTGGCTCATGCCGGTACTAAAGGGTCTTTAGTACCGGTGCAAGCCACGCACCAATACTAACGAGCCTCCCCAATACCGCGCGGGGTGGTGGACCTTTAGTACCGGTGCATGGCTCGCGCTGGTACTAAAGTTTTTTTAATTCATTATTAGTTATTATTTTCAGAAAAAACCCTAAACTTTAAAAAATCATAGAAAAAAACTATGACTTCAATGGAAACAAATAATATATGAAACAATATCAGAAAAATATAAAGAATCTGTTTACGACGTTTCCATGCATGTTTGAACAACTTAAACTGATGTATAACACAATTTGATTAAATGGCATTTGAAATGTCATATCTCGAGTTTGAAAAGCAGTACAAATGAGCTCTGAAAAGGTTGTAACGTGGCATGACATCATAATTTCACCCACATAGCAACTTCTAAAGAGTTGAGAGGGTTACGACAAAAACTGGATGCACTTCGTGTACAAACTGGACAATCTCTTCCGAAGTATGAGGGTTTCGGACGAAAACTCATCTATTACAAAGGGATTTCATTTTTAGTAACTTATTTTAACTCCATACTTTTTGTGTGTTCAATATGCACCATTCAAAGGCACATCATCAATTTTCAACCATTTCTGACTTCATTTGATATTTTTCATGCATTTAATGATTTATTTTGAGCTAAATGACCCTGAATTTGAAAAGCAGTACAAATGAACTCTGAAAAGGTTGTAACTTGGCATGACATCATAATTTCACCCACATAGCAACTTCTAAAGAGTTGAGAGGGTTACGGCAAAAAGAAGATGCACTTCGTGTACAAATTGGACAATCTCTTTCGAAGTATGAGGGTTTCAGACGAAAACTCATCTATTACAAAGAGATTTCATTTTCAATAAATTATTTTAACTCCATACTTTTTGTGTGTTCAATATGCACCATTAAAAGGCACATTATCAATTTTTAACCCTTTCTGACTTCATTTGATATTTTCCATGCATTTAATGATTTATTTTGAGCTAAATGACCCTGAATTTGAAAAGCAGTACAAATGAACTCTAAAAAGGTTGTAACTTGGCATGAAATCATAATTTCACCCACATAGCAACTTATAACGAGTTGAGAGGGTTACGGCAAAAACTTCGTGTACAAACTGTTACAAAGATACCATGCTAGAAAATGCATGCATGTCCTTCAGATAGAAAGTGATGATGGTGAAGTCGGTCACATCCCAGAGTGGGATCTCGCGGTGTAAGACTTTTTCTGCGTGTTTGTCCCTTGCTTATGATTGCGCCGTAACCATGGAGAATCTTCATCATTTAACGGGATGCTTGGGTCAGTCTTCACTCTAAAGGAAGGGATTTCATGAAACTTTTCATAATCTTCTGACATGTCTGTCTTGTCCTTCACTCCCACAATGTTTCTTTTCCCTGAAAGAACTATGTGGTGCTTTGGCTCATCATATGATGTATTCGCTTTCTTATCTTTTTTTCTCCTCGGTTTGCTAGACATGTCCTTCACATAGAAAACCTGAGCCACATCATTGGCTAGGACGAATGAGTCGTCCGTTTATCCAAGATTGTTGAGATCCACTCTTGTCATTCGGTAGTGCGGGTCTACCTGTACCCCGCCTCCAATATATTTGACCCATTTGCACCGAAACAAAGGGACCTTAAGATCAGGTCCATAGTCAAGTTCCCATATGTCCTCTATATAACCATAATATGTGTCTTGAAAGTTAGTTGCATCATAGCGGACACCACTGTTTTGGTTGGTGCTCTTTTTATCTTGGGCGATCGTGTAAAATGTATTCCCATTTATCTCGTACCCTTTGAAAGTTGTTACAGTCAAACTTGGTGTCTTGGCCAAACAGTACAGTTCATATGGAACATCATTGTCATTGACGAGCTTTGTTTGCAACCAACCGGCAAAAGTCTCCATGTGTTTACGTTCAATCCAGGGGTCAGACTGCTCTGGGTTCTTGGACCGTACAACATCCTTGTGTTCCTCCATATATGGAGTCACCAAGGTGGAATTTTGTAGAACCGTGGAGTGTGATTGAGTGAAAGAATGCCCGTCCATATTTATTGCTTCTTTCTTTCCTAATGTGCCTTTTCCACCCAGTCTCCCCTCATGCTGCGATTCAGGAAGACCAATCGGCTTAATGTCAGGAACAAAGTCAACACAAAACTCAATAACCTCCTCTGTTCGATATCCCTTGGCGATGCTTCCTTCTGGCCTAGCACGGTTATGAACATATTTCTTTAAGACTCACACGAACCTCTCGACGGGGAACATGTTGTGTAGAAATACAAGACCCAGAATGTTAATCTCTTCGACTAGGTGAACTAGAACGTGCGTCATAATATTGAAGAAGGATGGAGGGAACACCAACTCGAAACTGACAAGACATTGGACCAGGTTATTCTGCAACCTTGGTAGGATTTCTGGATCGATTACCTTCTGAGAAATTGCATTGAGGAATGCGCATAGCTTCACAATGGCTAATCGACCAATTTCCGATAGAAGCCCCCTAAGTGCAACCGGAAGTAATTGCGTCATAATCACGTGGCAGTCATGAGACTTTAGATTTTGAAATTTTTTCTCTCCCATATTTATTATTCCCTTTATATTCGACGAGAAGCCAGACGGGACCTTGATACTGAGCAGGCATTCAAAAGATATTTCCTTCTCTTCTTTCGTAAGAGCGTAGCTGGAAGGACCTTGATACTGCTTTGGAGGCATGCCATCTTTTTCGTTAATTCTTTGCTTGTCCTCCCGTGCCTCCGGTGTATCTTTGGTCTTTCCATACATGCCCAAGAAGCCTAGCAGGTTCACACAAAGATTCTTCGTCACGTACATCACGTCGATTGCATTGCGGACCTCTAGGGCTTTCCAATATTCAAGTTCCCAAAATATAGATTTCTTCTTCCACATGGGTGCGCGTCCATTGGCGTCATTCGGAACAGATTGTCCGCCAGGACCCTTTCCAAAGATTACCTGTAAATCTTTGACCATATCAAATATATACTCACCAGTACGGAGGCCAGGCTTCTTCCAGTTATCTGGCTCACCTTTGAAATGGTTGCCTGCCTTTCTTAAGATATGCCTGATCGGTAGAAATCGATGATGTCCCAGGTACACATTCTTCTTACATTTATCCAAATATATACCTTCAGTATCATCTAAATAGTGCGTGCATGCATTGTATCCCTTGTTTGTATGTCCTGAAAGATTACTAAGATGCTCGTAGGTCAATTTCCTTTTGTGTGTGCACATCCCACACACATACACCTGGTTTTTTCCACAACTATAGAAGTTCATCAACTAGTGGCCTTAGGTAGACATCAATGTCGTTGCCGGGTTTCTTAAGGCCTTGGATGAGCACTTGCATCATAATGAACTTCCTCTTCATGCACAACCAAGGAGGAAGGTTGTCGATACATAGAGTCACGGGCCAGGTGCTGTGACTGGAACTCTGCTCCCCAAAAGGATTCATGCCGTCTGTACTAAGACCAAACCATAAGTTCGTTGCGTCAGCTGCAAAGTCCTCGAACTCACTCTCAATTTTTCTCCACTGTGACCCATCAGCGGGTGCTCTCAACATCTCGTCTTTCTTACGTTCTTCTTTGTGCCATCGCAACAACTTGGCATGCTCTTTGTTTTCGAACAAATGTTTCAACCGTGGTATTATAGGAGCATACCGCTTCACCTTGGCAAGAACCCTCTTCCTGTGACGTTCACCCTCCACATCACCAAGGTCATTGACGGGGGGATGACCCCGGGGTAGCCTCAAGCGCCCCCTTTCCCCCACCTCCTAACGCGACTAAAGGGCGGGCCACCTCCCCCAGCAGTCCGGCTGCGCCCTACCGGAGGTCATCCGCCGGCTACGCCCAGCCGACTGTGTATTGGATACCGTCTGCGGGGCGTGCGTGGCAACAATGGCCCCCATCCCATCGGGGGTCAGCGCTGATATGGCCATAGCGAAGACGTTAGGGCCTCTGACCCTGGCGGATGGTGACCGGGCTTCCAATAGTGTCGGCACGCCTCCAACCACTCCGTTACCTGCCCCGGCATGGCTACAGGGTGGTCGGCTGTACCGCTGACCCCGGCCAGCCGCCGCAAGACGACGCCACAAGGTGTGGCCCGTGTCGCGATGTGACCGGCGTTGGGGTCCGCCTCACGGGCCCCGCCGGTTCCTAACGGGACCCCTCAGCCGGCGGGACCTACCGATGACAAGACCCCGCAGCCGGGCCCCCGCAGCCGGCCAGAGAGGCTGCCGGTTGGGGACCCTTTGACCTTCTACTTGTATTGTATTCCGGGGGGTTGGCCTATAAAACCCCCCGGGCCACCCCCATGCAAGGGACGACCGATCAGCTGCTCTCTGAGAGTCCCCTCCATATCAACTCCACGCACACGCACGTAGAGAGGCAGAAGAGCAGGCTAGCTCCTTCTTCCTCCTCGATCCATACAGCTCAAGGAGCACCATTGTAACCCGATCATTGTCTCAGCTAGACCGAGCAGGACTAGAGGTATTACCTCCCACGGAGGGCCCCGAACCTGGGTACATCGTGTGTCAGCCACCGCTTGTGCCTAATCCCGCTCTCAGAGCCCACCGGCGTCCTTCGACCCCTCTCGATAAGCCTACCTATGGCATCTGCCATGACGAAACAATGACACATCACCAGGGTCATTGCGGGCGATCTTATAGCGCAATGCACCGCATACCGGGCATGCATCCAAATTCTCGTACTCCTCACCGCGGTAGAGGATGTAGTCATTAGGGCATGCATGTATCTTTTGCACCTCTAATCCTAGAGGGCAGACAACCTTCTTTGCTTCGTACGTACTTTCAGGCAATTCATTATCCTTTGGAAGCATCTTCTTTATCATTATCAGCAATTCTTGAAATCCTTTGTCAGTTACACCATTCTTCGCCTTCCATTGTAGCAATTCCAGCGTGGTACCCAGCTTTTTCTTGTCATCTTCACAATTTGGATAAAATAATTTCTTGTGATCCTCTAACATGCGTTTCAACTTCAACCTCTCCTTATCATTTTCGCAGTTTCTCTTTGCATCAGCAACGACCCGACCCAAATCATCAGCGGGCTCTTCTGATGCCTCTTATTCATCTTCCCCCATGGATGCCTCTTCTTCAGCTTCCCCCATTGTTGTATCGGCAAAAGGATAGTTGTCATCATCCTCTTCTTCTTCATTGTCTTCCATTATAACCCCTCTTTCTCCGTGCTTGGTCCAGCAGCTATAGCCGGACATGAAGCCGGACTTCAGCAGGTGGTAGTGAAGGGTTTTTGAGGTAGAGTAATTCCTATCATTCTTACAATCACTACATGGACAACACATGAAACCATTCTGCTTGTTTGCCTCAACCACACAAATAAAATCATGCAGGCCATTAAGAAACCTTGGACTTAGTCAGTCATCCTACATCTGTTGCCAGCTCATGTTCACTACACAACATCGAAGTGACCAAATTAATACAACTTCATCATCACATTACAACCAAAAGTAGAGCTAGCAGTGACCAAATGTTAATACTGCAAATAATAGATACTTATAGTTCATACATACATCTCATAAAACAACATACAACTATCTAAAACATGTAAATTCAACAACAAATGTGATCATAATCGCAACTAAACTAACAATTCAGCCAATGGCATAATGATACCAAGCCTCTTTATCAATGGCATATTTTCTAATCTTTCTAAGCTTCAAGCGCATTCCAGCCATCTTGTTCTTGTGATCATCAATGATATCGGCAACATGCAACTTCAATCCCACCTTCTCATCTTCAGTTCTTTTCAATTTTTCTTTCAAATGATCAATTTCTTTTTCAGCTTGTGTTAATTTCTCGAGCAGAATTGCATAGTCGGTTGGAATTTCTAGTTCAACAACTTCCTATAGATAAAAACATCTACGTCAATTTGGTGGCATAATTAATTGTCATAGACATTAGATGATGTGTGAAATAGTTACAAAAGATAATGACATACCACATCTGAATCATAGACTGAACGAGGGCCGACGTGGGCGGATACCATAACCATGACACTATAGAATAACTAACAATAATACAAGTAAGTAAATCATACACGCAACTATCTAAATCCTACAAGTAATTTTTTTAAAGGTTTTAAGAACAACAAGAGGCTCACCAAGGTGGTCGGTGCCGCGACGAGATGGTGCGGACGATCGACGGTGGTTAGGACGGTCGGGGATGGGAAGGCACCAAATAAACCACACCTACACATATGCAACCTAACAAGTTAATTTGAGCTCAAATTACATATAAATCAAATAAACTCCCACATAATGATCACTCCTCCAAAACCTAGCTAAAACCCACAAATCACATATCTTTGAGCATACCACAAGATAATCTAGCAATGAGAGATGAAGGAGCAACGTTGCTAACCTTTATGAACACTTGGATAGATGGGGTGCCTTTAAATCTTGACAAATCCTTGGCAAAATGGAGGATGAGCTTCGATCAAGAAGAAGAACAGGGGAGAAAACAGAGAAATGATCGAGCCCCTTTGATCAGCTGCGGACGAAGCGTATATGTAGGAAGTCTTTAGTACCGACTGGTGACACCAGCAAGGTTGCCCTTTAGTACCGGTTGGTGTCACCAGCCAGTACTAAAGGTGCACGCGGGGCCCAAGTATGACCAAAAGCCTGCCACGCCCCCTTTAGTACCGGCTCGTGACACGAACCGGTACTAAAGATCGCTCATGAGCCGGTACTAAAGGTTTCCCTGCTCCTATCCATTGGAGCCGGCATGAACCGGGACTAATACCATCTTTAGTACCGGCTCATAACCAGACCGGGACTAATGCTTGGGACGAAAGGTCTGTTTTCTACTAGTGATGATGCAACCATAAGGTTTTGTCGATTCAGAGAATGCTGACAAAGTTTGCAAACTCCAGTGATCCATTTATGGGTGTTAGTGCGGGCGGATCTTGCAAACAAAATCTTGAGAGGACGCAATGTTAAAGGTGAGCTTTACGCCATGGGAATGCTCTTTTAGGAGCGCCTGCATCTTGTCTGAAGACGTGTTGATGGTAACAGTTCGGGACAACCGAACACCCATCGTAAGTTCCCCACCGCTACCCATGGAATCTTAGTGTGAAGTTGTGCCTCCTCGGCACGTACTTCAATGGTCCGGAGGTCATGCTGTGGGGGCGAGTCCCTATTGAGGGGAGGAAGGAGGGTCGGAGTTTTCGGTCTGAATCCGAACTCGCTTCCTAGTCTTTCGTGCCTTTACAGCGAATGTCGAAGTTGGTCGGTCGTCTGTGTAACTGCATTCGGCCGCCAGTGCCAGTGCATGTTCCTCTGTTCTAAGGGATCTCTCTATATTGCCATTGACAGTAATGACCCCCTTGGGCCCCAACATCTTGAGCTTGAGGTATGCGTAATGCGGGTCTGCGTTCAACCGAGCAAACGTTGTTTGGCTGAGCAGCGCGTGATAGCCGCTGCGGAAGGGCACAATGTCGAAGATCAAGTCCTCGCCGCGGAAGTTATCGGGCCTCAACATGTGGGATTACTCCTTTGAAGTTAGTGCTACTGGGTTTGATCCTTGACGGATCTATACCCATGTTTTTCACCATGTCGGAGTAAATCAGATTGAGGCTACTTCCTCCGTCCATTAGGACTTTAGTGAGGTGATACCCATCTATAATGGGATCTAGGACGAAGGCAGTCGAGCCCTCATGACGGATACTAGTCGGATGGTCGCGCTGGTCAAAGGTGATCGGGTATGCTGACCATGGGTTATACTTCAGAGCTACGGGCTCCATGGCATAGACCTCCCAAAGGCCCTGCTTCCTCTCCTTCTTAGGTATGTGGGTGGTGTATATCATATTCACCGTTCTGCCTTCGGGAGGGAATTTCTTGTCACTGCCACCCATTGGATCCTGAGGCTCATCTTCGTCCTTGCAGCGCGAGCTTTTGCCCTGGTCTTTGGGTTGTATCTTGCCGGGCTGTTTAAACACCCAGCAGTTGTGGTGTGTGAGATTGGCTGGGTTTGCCGAAGTTCCATGGATTTGGCAAGTCCTGTCCATGATCTTCTCGAGCTGAGTGGGTCCGTCACGATTGCCATTAGGGGGCTTCTTCTGTTGCCCGGGTCGGGAGTCGCAGAATCCGGCATTAACTGCCGTATCATCAGCATCGTTGCTATTGTGTCGGTGTTTGTTCTTATTGCGCTTCAGCTTTGAGTTGTCGTCTTAGGCTTCAGGTGCCACTGGATCTTTAGAATGGTGGCTATGTCTTGCCAGCCAGTTATCTTCGCCCACACAAAAGTGGGTCATGAGGGAGGTAAGGGAGGACATAGTCCGAGGCTTGTCCTAGCCTAGCTGGCAGGCCAGCCATTCATCCCGAATATTTTGCCGGAAGGAGGCTATGGCCTTAGCATCCGGACAATCGATAATTTGGTTCTTCTTAGTCAGGAAACGATTCCAGAACTGCCAAGCAGACTCGTCGGGCTTCTAGACGACGTTGCTGAGGTCGGAAGAGTCCGGCGGGTGGACATAGGTCCCCTGGAAGTTAGAGCGAAATGCGTCTTCCATGTCTTTCGAGCATCCTATGGAGTTTTCGGGGAGGCTATTTAACCAGGCTGAGCTGGCCCCTTACGCTTAAGATGTAGGTATTTGATGGCATGGAGATCATCCCCTCGTGCCATATGGATATGGAGGAGGAAGTCCTCGATCCATACAGTTGGGTCAGTGGTCCCATCATATTGTTCTATATTTACGGTTATACCCTTCGGGGAACTGATGCCGCATTACTTCATCTATGAAGCACAGTGGGTGAGCGGCGCCTCTGACCCGATCTATGTCCCGCCTATACTCGGCGTCTGTATGGGGCTCTATGGTTTTGGTCGAACCATGGTCTATACTCTCCCCGTCTATCCGGTGAGTAATCTCTGGATCCGTAGATGGATCTTGTATGGCCTGCTCTATGATCTAAGTCGTCGCGTAGGTCGAACCTGTCATTAGGTTCGAATGGCTCCTTACCCCATCTTCGGGGCATCGCCGGTACATAACAAGTGTCATTGTCCGCTCTGTCGCGCCCATGAGGAGGGCGGTCCGGCTTGTCATATGGGGTATGATGCGGAGAGAGAGTGTCAGTGAGCTCATCGTCGAATTGTGGCAGTAGCCTTCTCTGAGGGTGGCTTTTGGGCTGGTTTGACAGACAGATGTCATAAACTTCCTCTACTGAGAGGACTTTCGTCCATCGATCAGTGAGGTCAGCTTGTTCGGCTTTGAGTTGCCGCTCTTTAGCCTTTAGGCTGCGAGCCATTGCTATGAGCCGCTGCCTGATTTCTTCCTGATCCTCGAGGTTATGAGGGATGTACAAGTCATCGGCTTCTGGTATGTATTCCTCCTCGACGGGGGGAAGGTAATCGTCTCCTTCAGGGTCATTGATGGTATCGGGGTCGTTTTGGTCCTCGGGTTCGTCCGGACCCTCTAACGGGTGCTCGGGGACATCGGGATTGTCATGATCGGCGAGGGTGTTACTGTCCCAGCTGCTGATAATAGCTCTTCTTCCCTATTTTGCTTTTGGACCACTTATGGGATTTCCGGCGCCTTGATGGCATATCGCCCGATTTGTCGCCGTTGTTGTGAGGCGTATTGTCGCCGTTGATGGTAGGAGTATCCACCATGTAGACGTCATATGTAGAAGTGGCGGTCCAATTCCTGGTGTTGACGGGAGTGGGAGCATGGTCCTCTTCATCCATGTATTCTGACTCTTCGGAGGTGTAGTCCAGTACGTCGATTAAGTCTTCGATGGTGGCTATCAAGTGGGTGGTGGATGGGTCGAAAAATCCGTCCCTGCCTGAACTGTAACCAGGCCGGGTGTAGATCGGGGCCGGATCATCGGTGATCCTCCTCGATGAGAGTTGTTCCAAGGCCTCATCAACCGTTGAGTGCCCGGTCAGATCCAACTATTTGGAACTTGCAGGGTTCACCCCCATGAAGTCCACCCATGGAGATTTTTCGGAAAGAACGTATATCTGGTCGTATGGTTTGATAACCAGACCAGGATGAGAGATTGGACTGTTGCCGTGGGTGACCCCATCGACGTGTCCGAAGAAGGGGCTCGAGGTTAAAGCCTCAGAGCCCTCGGGGGCTACGGGCAAAGCCGCGAGATCAGTTAGTAACAATTCACCCCGAGAGTCGATGGAAAACTCCAGGTTTCCAAATCCGACCTCTTGATCGGGGGCGAAGTTCTCCACGCGGCCTAGATGGCCGGTGGAATCAGCATGCAGCACAACGCTGCCGAAGTCGAAGATCTTCCTGGGGACGAAAACGTCCATGTTGCGGACCTCTTCGTTGATGACAAGGCGAGGTGTAGATCCCATCTCCCTCACAGAGGAACTCTCAATGAAAGCACCAATGTCAGTGTCGAAATCGGCGGATCTCGGATAGGGGTCCCGAACTGTGAGACTAGGATTGACGGTAACAGGAGACAAAGAGGACACGAGTTTACCCAGGTTCGGGCCCTCCAATGGAGGTAATACCCTACGTCCTGCTTGATTATATTGATGGTGTATGGGGTTACAGAGTTGATCTACCTCGAGATCGTATGTATAACCCCAGATGAGTTGTTCTCCCTATACCCTAAAATCCTCCGGCTTATATAGATGCTGAGGAGGCCTAGGGTTTACACATGGTCGGTTACATGCCAAAGAGATAAACATGCCTATTTACTACATCAAACATGGAGTGCAAGCCGTGCTCCTCGAAGCTTCCATCCTAGAAACTAGTCCTTCAAATCATCCAGTGTTTGGCAATTAGCCCATAATGTCTGGCCCATAAACAACAGGTCGGCTATCCGAGGACCCCCTAATCCGGCACTCCCTCACAACTCCTATATGAAACTAATTCAAAGTGGATTTCGCAGAGCAGAATGGAATTTGATGGAGAAGAGTAGTCCCAAACAGGCCCGAAACGGACAAAAAATTGGGAGTAAGAAACCTTAATCTTTTTTAGTAGGTTATCTTCTACCCTCTTGTTTAGGGTTTCTTCTACTCCGACGGCGCTGTCGTCGTTGATTCTTACTCCCTCTCCGTTTGCTCCAACTGCTGCCTGCTCGGGCTGATCAAGAGGGGGGGGAGGGGTTGTGCACCCCTTCCCGGCCTTGGTAGACGATGTTTGGGATGCTATAGAGGTGACCCTATGGAGGCTTTGTTAGATTGGATCGGTTCTTGTAGAGCCATGGCCACAAGTGGTCAGGGTCAGGGATCGTCCATGGGCATGTCAGAGAAGGACAAGATCGAGACCATGTTTCATGTGCTCGATCTCACCAAGGAAGACCTAGATGAACTTGTTTTTGAGGAGGAGAAACCTCCTGACGAAGAGGAGCTGCAAGGGATGATTATCATACGAGCACACATGGCAGATGATCCGGTGAAGAACGTTCGTATGGGATTGTCGATGGACAAGGCAGGCGTTGAGGAGAATGGATCACTTGAGGTGCTTGAACCTTGGGGCATGACAATGGATCTTATTCCATACGAAGGGTGGCAGGGGCTACAACACACTATACCACCGCCCACTCCAAAGTATGTAACCCCGAAGGAAAGAAAGAGGGCAAATAAGGGATCCTCCCCTAGAAAGTCCACCACATCTGAAGCTGAATCAGTGGCCTCCTTCGAGGAGGACCGCTTGGTCCAATGAGTTGTATTAGCTGGAACTGTTGCAGGATTGGCAACAACGCGATAGTTCTATAGCTACACACGATGGTGCAAAAGTTTTCCCCCTCTATACTATGTTTACAAGAAACTCAAGTAGGGAGAAAGAGGGCCTAAAATCTAGCTCATACTATAGGTTTTTCAAATTCATTTGTTGTAGGAAGTAATGGTAGAAGTGGAGGTCTAGCTATGTACTAGAACAATAATCTATCAATGGAATTATTCACTATTCCTAGTATCACATAGATATGATTGTTAGGGAATCAGGGGTAGAACCATGGAGATCTACTTGTATCTATGGTGAGGCTACTATTACCGAGAGACAAAAGACATGGGACTTACTTAGTTTTCTACGCTCCGAGAGTGATCTCCCGTGGGTTTGTATTGGATACTTTATAATGAGGTCCTTTATAAGAGGGTAATGTTGGTGTCGGTGAGCGAGATTCCAAGAAAATATGCAGCTTCCGGGAGGCTGTGGAGTTATGTGGCTTGTGCGACCTGGATTTTATTGGTAACGCCTAGACTTTCGAGAAAAGGTAAGAGGCGGTTCTTACACGAGAGTGAGGCTCGACAAGGCTCTAGCTTCCACTTCTTGGTGGTCTTGATATCCTTATGTAGTGGTGCATCATCTAACAGCCGCCAAGTCGGATCACAGTCCGCTGCTGTCGAGTATGGCTGAACAAAACCCAAGCAATCATGGCCAAGGGGCGTGTATGTTCTTTTAGACTGTATTTATACGTAGCCTCTGTATAGATCTTGTATATAGTATTGTACACAATTGAGTGCCCCTTTATATATATGAGATAGCCACACCCGCTATGGCTGTCGGGCAGTTTCCCAAACCCTAAGTTTAACATGGTATCGACCCAGATCGGTCCTATGTCTTCCGCTGCTCCACCTAGCCCGACTGCCGCCACTGCGCCAGCCCTTGCCGCCGCCGCCGTGCCAGTCTCTACAACAATCGGGGCCTCGCCGGTCCTCTTCTCGCACCCGCTGGTCTCAGTTTACACTGGACCCTCGTCTATGGTCCGCACTTCTTCCGATCGGCCGTCGTCAGCTACATCCGCACCTCCCCCATCTGGGGCGGGTGCCCCACCTCCTTACACCGACCATGCTGGCCCCTGGATGGCGTCTCCCCTGATCCATCCATCACCCGCAGTGCCCTACATGGATGCGCCCATGGCCCCCTACAACGCCACCTCGCCGCCGTCACCCTACGCGACTGCAACCACGTCTCCCTATGGCGCTGCGACTGCAGTGTCCTACGGTGCGACAGCTGTGCCTATGGGGCTTCTGCGCTGCTGGTCTACGGTGGGTACTACCCACCCCCTTCGGGCGCACCACACTATGGAGCTCCTGCGTCGGCTGCAGCTATACCCACGGAGCTGAGTCATGGCGCACTCGGTGGTTTCTCGCACCCGGGTTACTACATGTCGCCTCCTGCTGCTGATCATGCTGCGGCTCCTGTGCCGTTTTACTTTGCGCACCTCATCCCGGTGAAACTCACGACGGACAATTATCTATCATGCCATGAGCAGGTGCTTCTGGTTCTTCACAGTTGCTACCTGGAGGGTTACGTCAATGGCACCCTGTCGTGCCCTCTGCCCCATCACCCGGTGTATCGCGCGTGGGTGGCTCAAGACCAGGCCATCCTCTCTGTGATCAAGTCGTCTCTCACCGAGGAGGTGTTTTCGTTGGTCCTCTTTGCTGCCACATCTCGAGAGGCATGGTCTGCCCTGCACATGAGCTTCGCGTCTCAACAGCAGGTGCGTGCTTATGCCATTCGCACAGAGCTGGGGGAGACCAAACTTCTTGACCTAAGCATCACCGACTTCTTCAACAAGATGATGTGCCTCACAGACACCTTAGTCTCCATTGGCCAACCGCTCCGTCCTAAGGACTTCACCACCTTTGTCATGAATGGGTTGGACGATGACTATGATAACCTCGCCAAGAACATCAACGGTTGTGACAGCCCGCTCCAACCTCGTGAGCTCTACTCATGCCTCCTTGCCATGAAACAGCGTGTGTCAAGTCCTGCCGTTCCAACCCGAGTTTCGCTTATGCAAACGCTGCCACTCACGGCAAAGATAAGCCCTTCAAGCAACCCAACAGAGACAAGGCAGTGCTGCTGACTCCACAGGCTCAGCGCCCACCCGCCGTTGGCTCCATGCCCATGACCGGGGTGGCCGCCCATGTGCCTACTGCCCCTCATGCGGCGTATAGCTCCCCTGTCAGTTGTGTGGTCTCTTCAGCCACATAGCATCCCGCTGTCATCGCCGCTTCAAGCAGGACTTCCTCAGCATCGTCAGCAATGACAAAGGCAACGACAAACAGTCCGCCTTAGCCACTCCCGAGCATGGGCACACTCCATCGTATACCATTGATCCAACTTGGTACATGGATACAGGCGCTACTAATCAACTGACGGGCGAGATGGGTAAGCTCTCCACCCAGGAGCCATACCGTGGCCATCATCAGGTTCACAACACCAACAGAGCAGGTATGCACATATCACATGTTGGTCAGGCATCGCTCCTGACTCATAAACACAAATCTCTCCATCTTTGCAATGTTCTTAGAGTCCCTTATGCTACTCGTAGTTTATTGTATGTTCCTCAACTTACTCGTGACAATAATGTCTTCACTGAGTTTCATCATTTTTTAATCAAGGATCGGGACACGAGGGACATTCTACTTAGAGGTCGCCTGTGCCATGGACTCTATGCACTTGATATGCTGTCTACTCCTCGAGCGTTCAATGGTGTCTGTGTGTTGCCTACTCATTGGCACGCATGGTTTGGTCATCCGGCCACCCCCATAGTTTGTAGTCTTCTTCGTCGTCATGATATTCCAGTTGTGTCCAATAAAGATGCTGCCAAAATTTGTGATGCCTATCAGCAAGGCAAGAGTTATCAGCTTTCGTTCTCAGAGTCGAGCCGTGTCGTTAAAACTCCACTTGAGCTTGTGTTTTCTGATGTATGGGGGCATGCCCAAACTTCTGTTAGTGCTCATAATTATTATGTAATCTTTATTGATGCTTATAGTCGGTTTACTTGGCTTTATCTTATCAAGCGAAAATCTGATGTGTACGACGTGTTTCTACAATTTCAGGCTCACGTTGGGCGTCTTCTTAAGCATAAAATTATCCATGTGCAGTCCGATTGGGGGGGCGAGTGAGTATCACAACCTCAGTTCATTCTTTAATAAGCTTGGGATTTTGCATCGTGTGTCTTGTCCTCATCCACATCAGCAGAATGGTGTGGCTGAACGTAAGCATCGTCATATTGTTGAAACTGGCCTAACTTTACTTGCTCATGCGTCAGTACCTTTCCGGTTTTGGAGTGATGCGTTTTCCACCGCCTGTTTTCTTATAAATAGGCTTCCTACATGACTCCTTGGGATGAAAACTCCAGTTGAACTATTGCTTAATGAATCTCTAGATTATACCTTTCTTAAAGTTTTTGGTTGTGCCTGCTGGCCTCATCTTCGCCCTTATAATAAGCGTAAGCTTGAACTTCAATAAAAATTGTGTGTCTTTCTTGGGTATAGCACTGTTCACAAAGGGTACAAGTGCCTTCATATTCCATCTAACCGTGTCTACATCTCGCGTGATGTTGTGTTTGACGAGAATGTATTCCCGTTTTCATCACCTCCACTAGCTCCCACCCCTCCGGCCTCACCCTCACATTCCACCTCTCCACTGCCTATTTAGTTTGTTGATATTGCATACTCTCCTGCGTTGTTGCCTCATCATGCTTCAGGTATAGGTCACGAAGCTCGTCTTGAGTTGTTGGATGAATAGGAGCCATCGGCTGCACCTGACGTGAGTAGTGGTCACGTGCATGTGCCATGCACGCCTCGCCAGCCATCCCCTGCGTCGGCTGACACTGAATCAACCTCGCCCGTGCTGGTCACCCCTAGGATGGTCTCCTGGGCTTTGGCCGTGCCCGAGCCTGCTCCACCTGCGATGCCTGCTCTGGTGCTGGTTTTGCCCACCCCATCACCTGGGTTGGCGTCTCCTGTCGGGTTGCCTGGTTCTGCCTCACCTCTGCCAGGAGTGGCCACCTTGTCACCAGTTATCTCGTCGGCCGAGTCTCCACCGTTGGCGCCATCACCACCTGCTGCTGCTGCTCATCGAGCTGATACATGTAGCCGGTCCGGTATTACTTGTCCTAAGGAATGCACCGACGGGATGGTTGACTGGCTTGCGGCCTGTGTGGTTCAGCTGAAGGAAGATCCCTCTGCTAAACCGCGTCATTTTCAGGCTGCCCTTGGGATTCCTCATTGGCGCCAGGCCATGGAACAAGACTATAAGGCATTGTTCACAAATGGTACTTGGCGGTTGGTTCTTCCGGTCTCTGGTGTCAATGTCATTGATTCCAAGTGGGTCTTAAAAGTTATGAAACATGTTGATGGATCTATTGAACGCTATAAGGCACAGTTAGTGGCGAAAGGGTTCAAGCAACGGTATGGTCTTGACTATGAGGATACTTTCAGCCCGGTTGTCAAGCCGACTACTATTCGGCTTCTATTGTCCTTGGCTGTTACTCGAGGCTGGTTTCTTTGTCAGCTGGATGTTCAACATGCCTTTCTACATGGTGTTATGGATGAGGAGATTTGCATGCGTCAGCCCCCGGTATTGGTTGATCCGTCTCGCCTCATCATCTGTGCCGCCTGGTCAAGGCGCTCTATGGACTGAAGCAGGCTCCTCGCGCATGGCATGCCAGGCTTGGCTCCGTTCTTCGGGCACTTGGCTTTGTTTCATCCACTACTAACACCTTGCTCTTTTTTCTGCAGCAGCCTAAGGTGACGATGTATCTCCTGGTCTACGTTGATGACATTATTCACATTAGCTCCTTAGATGCGGCTGCTGATTGTGTGATCTCTGCCTTGAATGGTGACTTTGCGGTGAAGGATTTAGGCCCATTGCATTACTTCCTTGGTGTGGAAGTTTCCCGCTCCTCCACCGGCCTGACAGTTATGAAGCATAAATACTCACTGGACTTGTTGCGATGGGCAGGTATGCTGAAGTGCAAACATGTCATGCCCCCTATGTCTGCTACTGATCGTTTGTCTGCTTTTGATGGAGATCCTCTCACTTTTGAAGACGCAACTGTGTACCGTAGTGTTTTTGGTGGTCTGCAGTACCTGACTATCACTCGGCCTGACATCTCCTATGCAGTCAATCATGTCTGTCAGTTCCTTCATGCTCCCCTGACTTCTCATTGGACAGCGGTGAAGTGCATTCTATGTTATGTTTGCTTTACTGCCTTGTATGGTTTGCTACTTCAGCCAACACCGTCCACTTAGCTCTCCGCCTTCTCAGATGCAGACTGGACTGGTAATCCAGATGAAAGGCGATCCACGGGGGACATGTTGTCTTCTTTGGTCCTAATCTGATCGCCTGGATTGCTCGTAAACAAACTACAATGTTCAGGAGTAGCGCTGAAGCTGAGTACAAAGCAGTTGCAAATTCTACTGGTGAGATCATATGGGTACAGTCCTTATTGACAGAGTTAGGAGTTCCTCAATCTCAGCCGCCTGTCCTTTGGTGTGACAACATAGGTGCTACATATTTGTCATATAATCCAGTGTTTCATGCTCGAACGAAACACATTGAAGTTGACTATCACTTTGTGCGGGAACGTGTTGCGCAGAAGCTACTTCACATCAAGTTCATCTCTTCCAAAGATCAACTTGCTGACATCTTCACGAAGCCTCTACCAAAACCTCAGTTTGTAGGCTGTAGGCGCAATCTTAACATACTTTGTACTTCAGGGCATAGTTAAGATGGAGGGAGGGTGTTAGACTGTATTTATATGTAGCCTCTGTATAGATCTTCTATATAGTATTGTACATGATTGTGTACCCTTTATATATATGAGATAGCCACACCCGTTATGGGTGTCGTGCAGTTTCCCAAACCCTAAGTTTAACAGGCGTTGTCAGCAGCACCTGACGTGAGTAGCGATCACGTGCATGTGCCATGCACGCCTTGCCCGCCCTTGCGTGCATTGGCTAACGCTGAATCAGCCTCGCCTATGTTGGTCGCCCCTGGGATGGTCTCCCGGGCTTTGGCCGCGCCTGAGCCGGCTCCACCCGTGACGGCTGCACTGGCGCTGGTTTCGCCCGCCCCGTCACCTGGGTTCGCGTCTCCTGTCGTGTTGCCTAGCTCCACCTCGCCTCTGCCAGGAGCGGCCACCCTGTCACTAGTTGTCTTGCCTGCCGAGTCTCCATCGTTGGCGCCATCACCACCTGCTACTACTATTGCTCATCGACCTGATACATGTAGCCGGTCCGGTATTACTTGTCCCAAGGAACGCACCGATGGGATGGTTGCCTGGCTTGCGGCATGTGTGGCTCAGCTGAAGGAAGATCCCTCTGTTGAACCGCGTCATTTTCAGGCTGCCCTTGGGATTCCTCATTGGCGCCAGGCCATGGAACAAGTGTATCAAGCGTTGTTGACAAATGAAACTTGGAGGTTGGTTCCTCCGGTCTCTGGTGTCAATGTCATTGATTCCAAGTGGGTCTTCAAAGTTAACAACCATGCCGATGGTTCTATTGAACGCTATAAGGCACGGTTAGTGGCGAATGGGTTCAAGCAACGGTATGGTCTTGACTATGATGATACTTTCAGCCCGGTTGTCAAGCCGACTACTATTCGGCTTCTGTTGTCCTTGGCTATTACTCAGTCTGGTTTCTTCGTCAGCTGGATTGTGAGAATGACTTTCTACATGGTGTTCTAGATGAGGGGGTTTACATGTGTCAGCCCCCCTATTTGTTGATCCTGCTCGCCCTGATCATCTGTGCCGCCTGGTCAAGGCGCTCTATGGACTAAAGCAGGCTTCTCGTGCATGGCATGCCAGGCTTGGCCCCGTTCTTCGGGCACTTGGCTTTGTTCCATCCACTGCTGACACCTCGCCCTTTCTTCTACATCGGCCTGAGGTGACGATGTATCTTCTTGTATACGTTGATGACATTATCCTCATTAGCTCCTTTGATGCGGCTGCTGATCGTCTGATCTCTGCCTTGAGTGGTGACTTTGCGGTGAAGGATTTAGGCCCATTGCATTACTTCCTTGGTGTGTAAGTTTTCCGTTCCTCCACCGGCCTGACACTTACACAGCATAAGTACTCTCTGGACTTGTTCCAGGTATGAACTGATGTGCGAAAGACATGAGAGTTTCTGAGATTTTGTTGACGCCTCGTGGAAGGCAGGAGGTGTGACCAGCTCTACGGCGATCTGCGTGTCAAACTGCGCGCTATGGCAGGTGATCTTCAGTCCTAGAACAACAATGTTTTTGGTAAAGTGAGAAGGAAGACACGTGAACTCTTGACAGAATTAGAAACACTAAGGGGACTTCCAGATCGGATTGGACCCACGGGCCACGGACGAGGAACAAAAAATTGTTGATACACTTGCAGAATGGAATCACAGAGAGGAGATTATGCAGAAGCAGAGATCACGAATCACTTGGCTTGCTGAGGGTGATAGCAATACACTTTTTTTCAGCAGCGAACTACTAGTCGTAGGAAGAAAAATAAGATTTCTCAGCTCACGCTTCTTGATGGGTCCATAACTCAGGACGTGGACAAGATGATTAAACATATAGAGGCTTTCTATAGCAATCTGTATCAATCTGAAGGTCTCTCGGGGATGGACGAGGTCCTTCGGACTGTACCAAGAAAGGTCACGTCCGCCATGAACGCTTGTTTGGACAAACCTTACACTGCTGAGGATATTAAAGTAGCGTTGTTTCAGATTTTCCCCACCAAAGCGCGGGGCCCTCACGGTTTTCTCGCCCATTTTTTCCAGCGCCACTACAATTCGTGTGGGGGAAGAAGTAACTAGAGCGGTGTTGAGCACTTGAATGGGTCAGAGGATCCTGGAGAGGCGAATCACACTCTCATTGTTTTGATTGCAAAAATAAAAGGTGCCACATCTCTTACTCAGTTTCGTTCCATAAGTTTATGTAACGTCATTTTAAAGATTGTGTCAAAGGTTCAAGCAAATAGGCTGAAGGAAATATTGCCAGAAATCTTATCAGAAGAACGGTTGGCATTTGTGCCGGGGCATTTGATTACTGACAACATAATTACGAAATATGAATGCCTACGCTCCTTGAAGAAGAAGAGGGCCCGTGGATCTCAGTTTTGTGCTCTAAAGGTTGATATGATGAAGGCCTACAATCGTATTGAGTGGCCTTATCTGCGTGCGGTCATGCTAAAACTTGGATTCAACACCTAGGTGGGTTGACTCGGTTATGAGAATTGTCACTTCGGTGAATTTTTCAGTGTTATTCAATGGAACGCGTACTGAAGATCTTAAACCAAGTAGGGGAATTCGTCAGGGCGACCCTACCTCGCTGTATCTGTTTTTGCTTGCTGCTGAAGGTCTGTCTCGCCTGTTAAGGAGCAGGGGGAACTTAAGGGGGATCTTAAACCAAATTTGTCGGGCATCATTGTTGCGCCAACAGCAGCCCCGGTCAGTCACCTTTTATCTTGCTATTCGCAAAAGCCATTGTGTGGAGGGAGCGAGGGAACTTAAGGAAGTGATTGAAGTATATTGTAATGCATCGGGTCAGCGTGTGAATATCTAGAAAAGCTCAATTCATTTTAGTAAGGAATGCCCTAATTCAGTTAAAGAAGTGAAGGAGGTCTTGCATGTACCAAATGAATCATTGAGTGCCAAATATTTTGGTATGCCTACGGATGTGGGAAACTCCAAAAAAGGGGCCTTCAAGTATCTACGAGATAGTCTCTGGGGTAAGATCAAAGGATGGATGGAACCGATCTTGACGTCATCAGGAAAGGAGGTTCTAATCAAATCAGTAGCGCAAGCAGTTCTAACTTTTTCGATGGCTGCTTTAATTTACCGAGAGGGTCGTGCAACGAGTTGAATGCATTAGTGAGGAGCTTCTACCCGGGAAGCAAAAAAGCAAGAGAAAGACACATAGGGTTTCATGGGACACACTAACCATGCCGAAGTATATGGGCGGCCTGGGATTCTGGGACATGGATCTCTTTAATCTGGCTCTCTTAGCCCGCCAGGCATGGAGGTGTCTAGTATTTTTAGAAACGCTCAGTACGAGGATCCTAAAAGCAGTATATTATCCGACTATACATATTCTTTCTACTGAATTGGGATATAGGCCGTTGCCAATTTGGCGATCAGTGTTAGAAGGACGCGACATCTTGCGGACGGCTCTCATACGTCGGATAGGAGATGGCCGAACACAAGTGTTTGGGATGACAATTGGACACCAAGGGATGAAGGATGCATACCATACAAAATTCTATCTAGTGACTGTCCATTGCTAGTGTCGGACTTCATCAACCATGTTGAGAGTTGTTGGGGCGTGAAAAAATTGGAGTAGTGTCTTTTGCCCATGGACGTGGAGTTCATCAAAGCTATACCGATTAATACCGTTCATCAAGATGACTTCTAGGCATGTCATTTTGAACGGACAGGAACGTTCACCGTGAGATCATGCTACAAGATGCTAGTGTCCATTAAGAAGTCCAGGGAAGACTGGCTGGAGGAGCGACCTGCTTCAAGTTGTACAAAATTTGAAAAAGCATTGGTGAATCTTTGGAAGGTTAAGGTACCTGCAAAGGTGAATTTTTTTGCATGGCGACTCGTACACCACTCATTACCCAGTGGGGAAGTACTCCAACACAGAAACATGGCCAAAACGGCGACATGCACAATTTGCCATGGAGCTTATATGATTCTTGGAAGCATTCATAGGTAGATTGCACTATGGTGAGGTGTGTCTGGGCGTTATGCGATGGACAACTCACATAACACGTTTGTGCGTCCGAGTGCTCAGATGCTAGCAAGTGGTTTTTTAACCTCATGGAGACTACGTCGCACGAAGAATTCATTGAGATCCTGCTGATGTTATGGTCGATCTGGACTGCTAGAGAAATGCCATTCACGAATCAATTTTTCAAAGTCCGGTGACAGTGCGAGGTTTTGTCACAAATCTCAGTTAAAAGGAAATATTTGCCGTGGTTAGCCCCAACCGGTTGGCATCTCTTTATATAGATGAATCAACTTGTATAACAAGGAATTACAGCGGTATACAATACCAAAACATACACGTACATGTATACACATAAAATACAACTCTAACACCCCCCTCAATCTAAACCGTCGTGAACAAGGTTGAGATTGGAACAAAATCAACGAAGTGTGAGCTGAGTAGCAGGCTTCGTGAACACGTCAGCCAACTGATCGCCGGTGGAGATGAACCGAACATCAAGTGCACCCAAGGCAACCCTCTCATGCGCAAAGTGGAAATCAACCTCGATATGCTTCGTGCGGGCGTGAAAAACTGGATTGGCAGATAAGTATGTGGTGCCAATGTTGTCGCACCACAAAACAGGAGGTTGGGAGATAAACACGCCAAGCTCCTTCAACACGGACTGTATCCATATACCCTCAACGGTGCCATTGGCCAAAGCCTTCTACTCTGCCTCAGTACTGGAGCGAGAAACCGTCGGTTGCTTGCGAGAACTCCAGGATACAAGATCGGGTCCAAGAAAAATTGCAAAACCGCCCGTGGAACGTCGATCATCTGGACAACCTGTCCAATCTGCATCAATGAAAATACTCAGCGCCGTAAACGCGGAGTGCCGGAAACGTAAGCCAGTAGATACGGTGCCTCGGATATATCTAAGGATGCACTCCACTGCCTCACAGTGAGCGATAGTAGGCTACGACAAGTACTGGCACACCTTGTTGACAACAAACAACAAGTCAGGATGCGTCAGGGTGAGATACTGTAGACCCCCAACAAGACTCTTGTACTTGGAAGCATCCTCAGAACTAAGCGGTTCACCTTGATCTCGAGACAATTTGTCGAAAGTAGACATGGGAGTAGTAACAGGCCGACATTGCTCCATGTTGGCCCGGTGCAAGAGATCAAGAGCATATTTGTGTTGCGCCAACACCAGACCCTCAGAGTTATAAGCAGCCTCAATACCAAGAAAATACTCCAGGCACCCAAGGTCCTTGATAGGAAAAGAACTAGAAAGAGTGGCAACGAGCTTCTCAACAGCAGACGAAGAGGATGCAGCCAAGACGATGTCATCAACATAGACGAGTATATATATCACAACTCCCTGATGATCGAAGACGACTAGTGCACTACTAGGAAAAGGGCTATAGATAATATGGACATTAATGGCGCACCACACACGTGATGCCCCACTACTATATGGCGCACCACACCCACGGTGCGCCACTGCTAACAAACTTTTTTTTTCAAAACTAGTAATGGCGCACTAAGGCACAGTGCGTCATTACTAGTTATAACTAGTAATGGTGCACCATTCACCCGGTGCGCCACTACTAACAAAATTTTTTTTACTTTTTTTTTCATAACTAGTAATAGCGCACGAGTGTATAGTGCGCCATTACTAGTTCAAACTAGTAATGGCACACCACACACACGGTGCGTCACTACTAACTTTTTATTTTTTTTATTTTTGCAAAACTAGTAATGGCGCACCACTAACTTGTGCGCCATTAGTAACCAGGATTACTAATGGCGCATTTGTGATGACCGCATCTCTTTTCTATGTGATGGTAGTTTAGATGATCGATATCGACTTGTAATGTGAAGACAAACTCGCTAGTCACGGTCTCGAGACTTGTAATGTTCTAACTTTGTTCGGTATTTTAAATTCGGACACTAATATGATGAATTGTATTCGGAGACTAATCTTCTATTGTATTCGATAAATCTGTTGTTTATATGTTGTGTTGTCTATATTCTGTGCAGTAATATGTTTTGTAACCTGTGCAAATATCAGAAAAGAAAAAAAATCCTTAATATTCATACTAGTGGCGCACCACTCTACACTTTAGTGGCGCACTGCAGTAAGCACACTAGTGACGCATCATCTACAAGTGCGCCATTAGTAAGCCAGAGCACAAGGTAAATATGGCCCCCTGGGAGGCATACTAATGACGCACCGTGTGATATATTAATGGCGCACTCCCTGGTGCGCCATTAGTATCTGGTATACTAATGGCGCACCAGGGATGAGCCATTAGTATTAATTACTAGTGGCGTGATGCTAGTGGCGCACCTGTAGTGCGCCATTAGTGGCCAAAACAGGTGCGCCACTAGCAGGCCTTTTCCTAGTAGTGGTGTTGGAAATATGCCCTAGAGGCAATAATAAATTGGTTATTATTATATTTCCTTATTCGTGATAATCGTTTATTATCCATGCTAGAACTGTATTGATCGGAAACTCAAATACATGTGTGGATACATAGACAACACCATGTCCCTAGTATGCCTCTAATAGACTAGCTCGTTTATCAAAGATGGTCAAGGTTTTCTGGCCATGGAAATGAGATGTCATTTAATAACGGGATCACAATTAAGAGAATTATGTGATGGACAAGACCAAACTATAAACGTAGCATGTGATCGTGTCAGTTTATTGCTATAATTTTTTGCATGTCAAATGTCTGTTCCTATGACCATGAGATCATGCAAATCACTAACACCAGAGGAGTACCTTGTGTGTATCAAACGTCGCAACGTAACTGGGTGACTATAAAGGTGCTCTACAGGTATCTCCGAGGGTGTCTATTGGGTTGGCATGGATCAAGACCGGGATTTTTTACTCCGTGTGACGGAGAGGTATCTCAGGGCCCACTCGGTAATACAACATCACAATAAGCCCTGCAAGCAATGTGACTAAGTGTTAGACACGGGATCTTGTATTACGGAACGAATAAGGAGACTTATCGGTAACGAGATTGAACTAGGTATAGAGATACCGACGATCGAATCTCGGGCAAGTAACATACCGAAGAACAAAGGGAACAACATACGGGGTGAACTGAATCCTTGACATAGAGATCAACCGATAAAGATCTTCGTATAATATGTAGGAACCAATATGGGCATCTAGGTCCCGCTATTGTTTATTGACCGTAGAGGTGTCTCGGTCATGTCTACATAGTTCTCGAACCCGTAAGGTCTGCACACTTAAGGCTCGGTGACATTTTGGTAGTATAGAGTTATGTATGGCAGTGACTGAAGGTTGTTCGGAGTCTCGATGAGATCCTGGACATCACGAGGAGCTCCAGAATGGTCCGAAGGTAAAGATTGATATATAGGAAGTCCTGTTTTGGTCGCCGGAAAAGTTTTGGGCTCATCGGTAGTGTACCAGGAGTGCCGGTAGTGTACCGGGAGACCATCGGGAGGGCTATTTCGACCCAAGAGGCTACATGGGCTGTGAGAGGGTTAATACCAGCCCTTAGTGGGCCGGTGGAAGTCCCACACAAGGCCCATGTGGCTAAGGTTGGGAACAACCCAATGGTGGAAAGGCGGAAAGTGTTTCCAAGTGGAGAGGAGGAATCCTACTCTTAGTAGGATTGGAGTAGGACTCCTCCACCTCCAATTTTGGCCAAACATTGATGGTTTGAGTCTGCCTCCTCCCCTCCCTCCCTCCTGTATATACTAGAGGATTTAGAGGGGATAGATAACCCTAATTTCCACGTGCTCCCTCTAGTTCATCTAGATCGGTTTTCTCCTCTAGTCTAGGCGAAGCCCTGCCGGAATAGTTCCACCACCATCGCCACCACACCATCACGCTTCTAAAGAACTCATGTACCTCTCCGCTCCCTCTTACTGGCTCAAGAAGGCGGAGATCGTCATCGAGCTGTAGGTGTGCTGAACGCGGAGGTGTCGTCCGTTCGGCACTAGATCAGAAGGACCGCGACTGGATCGTGGGATGAATCATGATTGGATTGTGGGACGGATCGTGATGGGATCGCGGGACGCTCGGCGATTTGGATCGCGAAGATGTTCGACTACATCAACCACATTTCTTAAGGCTTCCTACTTAGCGATCTACAAGGATATGTAGATCCACTCTCCCCCTCGTAGATGCTCATCACCATGGATAGATCTTGTGTTTGCGTAAATTTTTTTTTGTTTCCCATGCAATGTTCCCCAATAGTGGTATCAGAGCTAGGTCTATGTGTAGATGAGATCACGAGTAGAACACAAAGGAGTTTGTGGGCATTGATGCTTAGATTGCTTCCTCCCTTGGTCGTGTTTTGGTTCAACGGTATTGTGGGATGAAGCGGCCCGGACCAACCTTACTCGTACGCTTACGAGGGACCGGTTCCATCGACTACGTGTAACTTTGTTGCACAAAGATGGCTGGCGGGTGGTTGTTTCTCCTACTTTAGTTGGATGGGATTCGACAAAGACGGTCCTTGAGAAGGTTGAATAGCAATTTATGTATCATCGTTGTTGTTTTTGCATAAGTGAGAATTGTTCTTGCTAGATACCCGTACCAGCCATGTAAAACTTGCAACAACAATTAGAGGACATCTATCTTGTTTTTGCAGGGTATGTTGTGATGTGATATGGCCAATTACATGATAAGATATATGTGATGTATGAGATGATCATGTATTGTATATAATATCAGGACTTGCACGTCGATGAGTACGGCAACCGACAGGAGCCATATGCTTGTCTTTAATTATTATATGACCTGCGTGTCAATCATTAAGCGCTATGTAATGCTTTACTTCATCGCTATGCGTAGCACTAGTAGTAGAAGCATGTTGTGCGCGACAACCCCAATGGTGACACGTTGATGGAGATCAAGATGATGGACATCATGGTGTCATGCCGGTGACGATGGAGATCATGCCGGTGCTTTAAGGATGGAGATCAAAAGCACAAGTTCATGGCCATATCAGGTCACTTATGATTTGCATGTGATGTTAATCCTTTTATGCACCTTGTTTTTCTTAGAACGATGGTAGCATTATAAGGTGATCCCTCACTTAAATTTCAAGATAAATTGTGGTGTCCCCGAGTGTGCACTGTTGCGAAAGTTCGTCGTGTCGAGACACCACATGATGATCAGGTGTGATAGACTCTACATGTTGGGGAACATTGCATGGGAAACAAAAAAATCCGTACGCACATACAAGATCTATTCATGGTGATGAGCATCTACGAGAGGGAGAGTGGATCTACATACCCTTGTAGATCGCTAAGCGGGAAGCGTTAAGAAACGCGGTTGGTGTAGTCGAACGTCTTCGCGATCCAAATTGCCGAGCGTCCCGCGATGTAATCATGATCCGTCCCGCGAACTCATCACGATCCGTCCCACGATCTCATCATGATCCGGCTCGCAATCTTGAGCACGGTCCTTCTGATCTAGTGCCAAACGGACAGGACCTCCGCGTTCAGCACACATACAGCTCGATGACGATCTCCACCTTCTTGATCCAGCAAGAGGGAGCGGAGAGGTAGACGAGTTCTCCGGCAGCGTGACGGTGCCGCGGCGATGGTGGTGTAGCAATTCCGGCAGGGCTTCGCTTAAGCACTGCATAAAACCGATCTAGAGGAGAAACTATGCACTAGGGGAATGGGTAGCACGTGGCTGAAAATCTGGTGCCAAAAACCCTAAAACCTCTAGTATATATAAGAGGGAGAGATGTGGAGGCTTGTCCCTCAAGGGGCCATCCCTAGTCTTCGGCCGAAGCAAGGAGGAGAGGAGGAATCCTCCTCCAATCCTAGTAGGACTAGGACTCCTCTTTGTTTTGGTCTTTTTGCCTTTTTCCACCTTTTTCTCTTTAGGCTTTTCTTCCCAGCCGCATGGGACTTGTGTGGAACTTCCACCAGCCCACTAAGGTCTGGTATCGACTCTCCCACAGCCCATGTAGCCTCTTGGATCGAAATACTCCTCCCAATGGTCTCCCGGTACACTACCGGCACTCCCGGTACACTACCGATGGGCCCGAAACTTTTCCGGCGACCAAAATAGGACTTCCTATATATCAATCTTTACCTCCAGAACATTCCAGAGATCCTCATGACGTATGGGATCTCATCCAGGACTCCGAACAACCTTCGGTAACCACCATACATAACTCTATACTACCAAAACGTCACCGAACCTTAAGTGTGCAGACCCTACGGGTTCGAGAACTATGTAGACATGACCGAGACACCTCTACAGTCAATAACCAATAGCGGGACCTGGATACCCATATTGGTTCCTACATATTCTACGAAGATCTTTATCGGCTGAACCTCTATGTCAAGGATTCAGTTAATCCCGTATGATGTTCCCTTTGTTCTTCGGTATGTTACTTGCCGGAGATTCGATCATCGGTATCTCCATGCCTAGTTCAACCTTGTTACCGGCAAGCCTCTTTACTCGTTCCGTAATACATGATCCCATGACTAACACTTAGTCACATTGCTTGCAAGGCTTATTGTGATGTTGTATTACCGACTGGGCCCTGAGATACTTCTCCGTCACACGGAGTAACAAATCCCAGTCTTTATCCATGCCAACCCAATAGAAATTCTCGAAGATACCTGTAGAGGACCTTTATAGTCACCCAGTTACGTTGCGACGTTTGATACACACAAGGCACTCCTCCGGTGTCAGTGAGTTATATGATCTCATGGCCATAGGAACAGATACTTGACATGCAGAAATAGTAGCATTAAACTGACATGATCATATGCTACGTTTGTAGTTTGGGTCTTGTCAGTCACACCATTCTCCCAATGATGTGATCCCGTTATAAAATGACATCTCATGTCCATGACTAGGAAACCTTAACCATGTTTGATCAACGAGCTAGTCTATTAGAGGCATACTAGGGACATGCTTTTGTCTATGTATCCACACATGCATCTAAGTCTCCAATCAATACAATTATAGCATGGATAATAAACGATTATCATGAACAAGCAAATATGATAATAACTAATTTATTATTGCCTCTAGGGCATATTTCCAACACTACGTTCACATCCAACGGGTGCAAGACAGTGTTGCACGAGCAGAACACTCGGGTTAAACTTGACGAGCCTAGCATGTACAGACATGGCCTCGGAACACAAGAGACCGAAAGGTCGAACATGAGTCATATAGTAGATATGATCAACATGATGATGTTCACCATTGAAACCACCTCAACTCACGTGATGATCGGACTTGAGTTGGTGAATTTGGATCATGTATCACTCGGATGACCAGAGGGATGTCAATTTGAGTGGGAGTTCTTAAGTAATATGATTAATTGAACTCATTATCATGAACATAGTCAGTAGTGTCTTTGCAAATTATGTTGTAGATTACTAGCTCACGCTGTAGCTCCCTTGAATTTTTGTATGTTCCTAGAGAAATACAGTTGAAAGATGATGGTAGCAATATTGCGGACTGGGTCCGTGATCTAAGGATTGTCCTCATTGCTGCACAGAAGGCTTTTGTCCTTAATGCACCGTTCAGTGCGCCACCCCCTCTAGCGTCGTCTGTAGATGTTGTGAACATCTGTCAGGCACGTTCCGATGACTGCTACTTCTCGAGCATGCATTGGTTTCCCATGAAGAGGAACGGTTTGATGCAGCAAACTTGATAAGTATTTCCCTTAGTTTTTGAGAACCAATGTATCAATCCAGTAGGAGATACAAGTGAGTCACCAATAGATCTACCTACACAAAACAATCAAACTCTTGCACTCAACGCTATAAAGGGGTTGTCAATCCCTTCACGGTTACTTGCAAGGATGAGATCTAATAGAGATAGATATAATAGGATGCTTGAAAGGAAAGTAAAACTAAAAGTAAAAATAATGCAGCAAGTATTTTTGGTATTTTTGGTTTTAGATCTGAAAGTATAATATGGAAACTAGACCCAGGGCCATAGGTTTCACTAGATGGCTTCTCTCATGATGGCAAGCATTACAGTGTGTGAACAAATTACTCTTGAGCAATTGATAGTAATTATGAAGATATCCAAGGCAATGATTATGCATATAGGCATCAAGTCTGTGACAAGTAGAGCAAAACGATTCTGTATCTACTACTATTACTCCACACATCGATCAACTCCTGCCTGCATCTAGAGTATTAAGTTCATGAAGAACAGAGTAGTGCATTAAGTAAGATGACATGATGTAGAGGGGTAAACTCAAGAAATATGATGAAAACCCCATCATTTTACCCTTGATGGCAACAATACAATACGTGCGTCGCTACCCCTACTTTGTTACTGGGTGAGTACACCGCAAGATTGAACCCAAAACTAAGCACTTCTCCCATTGCAAGAATTACCAATCTAGTTGGCCAAACCAAACCAATAACTCAAAGAGACTTGCAAAGATATGAAATCATGCATATAAGAATTCAGGAAAGACTCAAATAATATTCATGGATAATCTGAACATAAACCCACAATTCATCGGATCTCGACAAACACACCGCAAAAGAGTATTACATCAGATCGATCTCCATGAAGGTCATGAAGAACATGGTATTGAGAAGCAAAGAGAGAGAACAATCCATCCAACTACTAGCTATGGACCTGTAGATCTATGGTGAACTACTCATGCACCATCGGAGGGGCAATGGATTTGATGTAGATGCCCTCCGTGATCAAATCCCCCTCCGACAGATTACCGGAAAAGACTCCAAGATTGGACCTCTCGGGAACGGAGGCTTCTGGCGAAGGAAAAGTGTTTACATGGCTCGTTCTGATAACGATGGAATATTTGGGAATTTATAGGCCAAAGATTAGGGTTAGGCGAGCTGCTATGGGCCCACAAGCCTGCCCGGCATGGCCTACCCCCTTGGTTGCGCCCCTAGGGCTTATGGGCCCACAGTGGCTCCTCTGCCTCGGTTCTCGAGTCTCATAGTTTCCTTTTGTTCCAGAAAAATATTATTTTGAAGATTTTATTGTGTTTGGACTCCGTTTAATATTCCTTATTTGCGAAACTCAAAAACAAGGAAAAAACACAAACTCGCACTAGGCTCTAGATTAATAGGTTAGTCCCAAAAAGATATAAAATAGCATATTAGTGCATATAAAACATCCAAAAAAGATAATATAATAGCGTGTAACAATCAAAATTATAGATACGTTGGAGACGTATCAACATCCCCAAGCTTAATTCCTGCTCGTCCTCGAGTAGGTAAATGATAAAAACAGATTTTTTGATGTGGAATGCTACCTAACATGTTTATCCATGTAATATTCTTTATTGTGGCATGAATATTCAGATCGGTAAGATTCAAAACAATAGTCTAATATTGACATAAAAATAGTAATACTTCAAGCACACCAACAAGGTAGTCGTGTTCATTCGAAATAACGTGGCCTTAGAAAGTCATCCCTACAAAATCATATGGTCTGGCTATGCTCCATCTTCCCCACACAAAGTATCTAAATCATGCACAACCCCGATGAACAAGTCAAGCAATTGTTTCACACTTTTGGTGTTCTCAAACCTTTTCAACTCTCACGCAATACATGAGCGTGAGCCATGGATATAGCATTATAGGTGGAATAGCATATGGAGGAGGTGCAAGGAAAAAAGGAGAAGATAGTCTCACATCAACTAGGCGTATCAACGGGTTATGGAGATGCCCGTCAATAGATATCAATGTGAGTGAGTAGGGATTTCCATGCAACAAATGCACTTAGAGCTATAAGTTTATGAAATCTCAAAATAAAACTAAGTGGTCGTGCATAATGAATATCCACTAGTTATATGAAAGTGACAAAATAGCAGACTCTCTATCATGAAGATCATGGTGCTACTTTGAAGCACAAGTGTGGAAAAAGGTAGTAGCAATTGTACCTTCTCTCTTTATCTCATTATATATATATATATATTTGGTGGGCTTCTTTCGGCTCTTTTTTTTTGTTCGGGCTTCGCTGGCCTCTTTTATTTTTTGTAAAGTCCGGATACTCATCCGAACTTGTGAGGTAGTCATAGCCTCCACATCCTTTTCTCTCACGGGACAATGGTCTATTAATGAAAAATCATCACACTTTTATTTACTTATAACTCGAAGAAAAATAAATTACATCTCGATTCCTATGACAAAATATGACTCTGTATGCAATATGAAGTGATGATGCAAGTCATAGAAAAACTACATGGTGCAAGTTGCATGGCAATATATCTTGGAATGGCTATGGAAATGCCATAATAGGTAGGTATGGTGGCTGTTTTGAGGAATATATGGTGGCTGTTTTGAGGAAGGAGGGTTTGGTGTACCGACGGAAGTTGTGCGGTACTAGAGAGGCTAGCAAAGGTGGAAGGGTGAGAGTGCGTATAATCCATGGACTCAACATTAGTCATAAAGAACTCACATACTTATTGCAAAAGTCTATTAGTTATAAAAAAAAGCATTAGACGCATGCTCCTAGGGGAGAGGTTGGTAGGAGTTAACCATCGCGCGCTCCCGACCCTCACACAAAGGTCGACAATCATTAAACAAATCATGCTTCGACTTCGTTACATAATGGTTCACCATACGTGCATGCTACGGGAATCACAAGCTTTAACACACTTATCTCTTCCAATTCACAACTACTCACTAGCATGACTCTCATATTACCATCCTTATTATCTCAAAACTATATGCAAGGAATCAAACTTCTCATAGTTTTTAATGCACTTAATATGAAAGTTTTTATTGTATCCCAACGGCGCCAGAAATCCTTCTTGCTACTTATCGAGCCTGCATTGGTTTCCCGTGAAGAGGAATGGTTTGATGCAGCAAAGTAGATAGGTATTTCCATCAGTTTTTGAGAACCAAGGTATCAATCCAGTAGGAGATACAAGCGAGTCACCAATAGATGTACCTGCACAAAGAATCAAACTCTTGCACCCAACGCTATTGTCGTAGATTCGTCATGGTAGATGTCCGGGTGAACGGACTTAGGTTCGGGGTGGTTGCAACTATGTGGCAGCTTGAGAGGTGTTGGTCGGAATCGAGAGACGTGAGTTTACCCAGGTTCGGCCCCTCCGATGGAGGTAAAAGCCTATGTCCTGCTTGTTTGGTATTCATCATGAGGAAGATCTCTCAGTTACAAGGGTGTTGTCTTGCTACCTCTAATCTCGAGAGCCTCTAATCTATCTATCTCTAATGACTTCAACTTGTCCCTCTAGGGTTGCCTTACCCCTCCTTATATAGGTGGAAGGGGTAGGCTTACATGTAGAGTCCTACTAGGAGTAGGATTAGGACTAGTCTCTCTTGAGTCGTAATCCGAGTCTTGTTTTCTCTTGTAAGGCAATCCTTTCTCTCCTTGGGCCTTCTCTTGTGAGTCGCCTGGCACCGGCTTGCACGTCAGGTCTTGGGTCTGGTCGTCTTGCGACCTGCCTGCCGGGTCACCAATAAAACACCATGTCTTGACCAGGTCTCCTGTTAGTCGCCAGGCCGGGTCATACCGCGGGGTATATCCCCAACATTAGCCCCCAGGTTAGCTTGAATTTATTCATGGTAACCTCCTGAAATTGGAATAGTAAATATGTTAAGTGGCTGGCTTGCTCCTTTGGATAGTTTATGAAGTGGCTCCTCATAAATCCGGGTCATTTCTGCATATGAATGAGTCGTCTTGAAAATCGTCTTGCTTGTCAGCGTCCTTCGAAAAATATTGGGAATAGAATAACCGTATGACATTGAGTCGGCTTCCAATACTTTGGCTTAATGAAAATCATTAAAATAAGAAATCCTCATGATGTAGATCCGAACTTCCATTGTTGTGAAGCAGGGTGGCTTATATACACTCTGGCGGGTTATGATCTTTTGATAATGCCGGGTCATGAATGTTGGTGACGCCGGGTCTAACAACTGAACTCCATAATTAAAATCTTGAAAATTCTCGTCAAAGTTTTTGATAGGTCCGTATTACCTGTAGCCACCAAGCTCCGAGATTATCCATGATGACTTGGTGCTTTGCAATAATATATTTGACTGTGTACCCCCCAAGTGTCGGGTTGTCCTTCCTGCAGCAACCTGGGACTTATAACTGTCTTATACCATATCAAACTTCAGCAGGTGTATCCCCCAAGGGCCGGCTCATCAGAATGTGATGCGTCGGGTCTTCAATTTGAACCTCCTAATCTATTAAACAATTGAATACTGTAGCCCCCAAGTGCCGGGTCGCATGCCTGTAGCGACTTGGGACTTTGAAAATTTTGACCTCAACGGTGTAGCCCCCAAGTGCCGGGTCAGTAAGAATTACTGGGCTGGGACTAAGAAAATATAGAAAGGCCGGCTCATCTCCTTGAAACAACAAGATCTGTTAACCGTGTAATGATTTGAAAAGCAACTTGCATTAGCACCCAAGTGCCGTGATGCATGCTTGCAGCGACATGGGAATTGCATAAATGATATAAAACTGAACTTGAATAATGTAGCCCCCAAGTGTTGGGTCGTCTGCCTGCGGCGCCTCGGGACTGTGGGCGCCAACTGTCATGGTTTGTAATATAACCCAGAATGAATATCCTGGAATAATTCCTTTGTCTTCAACATGAAATACCTGCTCATGGTTGTGGTGCAACCCAAAAAATATATATTTGATAAATCCATGAGTGTTGTAGATTACTATAGAGAACAATTGAAGAAATCCGAGAACCGGGCAATTAGATGACATGGCATTATATCTGATAGGGCGGATCTTCAAGAATAATCAACTTTCCAATTTGGCTGGATAAAACCCCAATCACTTAATACTGGTTATGACAAACCATGATGAAGATCCAGCTATTTTGGCTATCAAAGATCTATTTGTTCCTGCAAAAGTTCTTTCATCATACTTAACGATGGCTCATCTTAAGAGACAAGACCTACAAAAACAACAAGACATAATATCTTCTGCATCGTTGTAAGGGCGGCTTGAAAAAGCATAACCCGGAGATGTTAAAATCTTTCATAGCCTTGCTTCTTTTTTCATAATCTTGCTCTGACCCAACTTATACCATGAATGCAATGTATGATGCAATATGCGATGTAATGCATGATGGTCTTGCTTTCCCCTTGTTTTTTTTTTCAAAAAACTCATATTCTGGCCCTTCTGAGGGGGAATTGTTGCTTTGAACCGCTTAACAGTGCAGGGTATCTAACGAGAGTGACCACCAATCTTGCACGGCTTAGGATCTCTAGGCGAGATTAAGTGTCAAGGGCGCAACAGACCAGAATTTACAATGGGGTGAGTGCCCCGGCTCATAAGCTACTTCTCACGTGACATAAATCCGTCATTTGAACCTTAAACAACGTCACTTGTTAAGAGTACGATGGGCCACTTGGCGGAGAGTACGTAAAAGACGAGAGAGCTTCCCTCGCCGCTGTATGAGGCCCTCAGAGGGGGTGAGTTGACAGCTTGTTGCACCCCTGGACGAGCGGCAGCTACATACAAGCAGGTAGAACTCTACCAAGAGTGGGGGTGGCCTTCACCCACTCTGGCACTAGCTCTAGTCTACGATCCGTCTTGCATCATGGTACCTATGTTTGAACAGCTCGCATCCTAGCGGCTCATCCTCTTTGGCACCCATGGCACCCATGTTTGAACGGCTCGCATCATGGTGACTCGCCCTCTTGAGCGACTTGGCACCCATGTTTGAACGGCTCGCATCATGGCGGCTCGCCCGCTTGAGCGACTTGGCACCCATGTTTGAACGGCTCGCATCATGGCGGCTCGCCCGCTTGAGCGACTTGGCACCCATGTTTGAACGGCTCACATCATGGCGGCTCGCCCTCTTGTGTGACTTGAGATCTTTCATCGATAAAGGTAAGGCACCCATGTTTGAATGGCTCACAACATGGCGTCTCATGCTCTTGAGTGACCTTAAATCCTTCATCAATAAAATGGTGCACCTATGTTTGAATGGCTCGCAACGTGCCGGCTCATCCTCTTGAGTGACCTGAAAAACTTTCCACTAGTAGAAAACAGGGCTTTTGTCATAGCTCGATCTACACATTAGTCCCGGTTGCATTACAAACCGGGAATAATGTGAGCATTAGTCTCGGTTCGAGCGGCTAGGGCGCCGGTCGGGCATCAGTCCTGGTTCAAATGGGACCTTTAGTCCCGGTTTGAGACATCAACCGGGACTAAAGGGGCTGATACCCTTTAGTCCCGGTTGGTGTCTCCAACCAGGACTAAAGGCTTCACCTTTAGTCCCGGTTGGAGACAACAACCGGGACTAAAGGGGTTCGGAATTTAGTCCTGGTTGGTGTCTCCAACCGGGACTAAAGGCTAGACCTTTAGTCCCGGTTGGAGATACCAACCGGGACTAAAGGGTTTTGAAAGTTTCTTTTTTGTTTTATATCTTTCAAGATATTTGATGTTTTCGAGTGAGTCTTTTTGCACTAGATTAAAAAAATTATAGTTTGTGTTTGTGCAATTAGTTTTCAAATTTGAATGGTTTAAATTTGAATTTGTTCAAATTTCCTTCAAACCCTAGATTGTCAATAACTTGAGTTTAAAAATTGTTTTTAATTTACTTTTTTTGCTCGTAGGCACATGTTAGATGGTGCATGTTGAACGTACAAAAAGTCTGGAGTTGAAATAAGTCTAAAAAATGAAATGCCTTTGTACTAGATGAGTTTTCGTCCGAAACCCAAATACTTCGAAAGAGATTGTCCAGTTTATACACAATGTGCATCCAGCTTTTGTCATAACCATCTCAACTTTTTAGCACATGCTATGTGGGTGAATTGATGTTACCATGCCATGTTTCAACCTTTTCAGTGTTAATTTATAGTGTTTTTCAATTTCAGGGTCATTTAGCTCAAAAATCAATACATACATGAAAAATAGCGAATGAAGTGGGAAAGGGTTGAAAATTGATGATGTGGCTTTGAATGGTGCATGTTGAACGCACAAAAAGTCTAAAGTTTAAATAAGTTTTAAAAAATGAAATGCCTTTGTAACAGATTAGTTTTCGTCCGAAACCCTCATACTTCAAAAGGGATTGTGCAGTTTGTATACGAAGTGCATCTAGTTTTTTTTACCATAACCCTCTCAACGTTTTAGAACATGCTATGTGGGTGAAATGATGATACCATGTCAAGTTTCAACCTTTTCAGAGTTTATTTGTAGTGCTTTTCAATATCAGGGTCATTTAGCTCAAAAAAATTAATAAATGCATGAAAATAGCGAATGAAGTGGGAAAGGGTTTAAGATTGATGATGTGACTTTGGATGGTGCATGCTGAACGCACAAAAAGTTTGAAGTTCAAACAAGTTGAAAAAAAGTATTATGAAAAAGTAAAACGGCTATAACTTTTGCACTAGATGTTGAAAAAAAGTGTTATGAAAAAATAATTTTATTTAAAAGAAAATAAATGATGTCATATTTGGATTCCTTATATTTTTCTGATAATAATGGATATATTATTTGTTGAATTTCGATTTAGAGATTTACAGATATTAATTATGCCATATTAATTGAATAAATGGCAAACAATGAATAAAATAATATTATTACTTATTTTATTTTCATTGAAATTCCATATTATTATTACTTATTTTATTATGAACTTTTTATTATATTGTTTTTTTCGTTTTTTTGAGAATTTTCGAAAATTTTGCGTTTTTTGAAGTTTTTAAATTAATCATTTTTTTTGTTAATCATTGTTGTTTATTTTAATAATTGTTCCGAATTAAAAAAATTAAATCATGTGACATCAAGACCTAAGGGTTAATAGGATTGATAGCTTACTATTATCAGGAAAACAACAAGTGCAGACTTGGAAACTAAGGGTGACAGAACTCGAATGTTAAACGTGCTGGGGTTGGAGTAGTGAGTGGATGGGTGGCCGGCCGAGAAGTTAGACGATTTGGAATGAGAGATGATTAGAGATTAAATTGTCAAATAATTCAAGAGCAATGAGAAGAGGTGATTAGAGATTAAATTGTCAAATAATTCATAGATTTAAAAAAAGAAAAAAATAGAAAAAAGTATTTTAAAAAATACCTTTAGTCCCGGTTCATAACACCGACTGGGACTAAAGGTCCCTCTCCAGAAAGCTGCCACGCGGAGCCCCTTTAGTCCCGGTTCGTAATCCAACCGGGACTAAAAGTGGACGTCTTTAGTCTCGGTTCCAGAACCGGGACTAAAGGCCCGTTTTCTACTAGTGTTCGTCCATAAGGTGGCACGCCCATGTTTGAACGGCTCGCAACGTGGCGGCTCATCCTCTTGGGTGACCTTAAGCCTCTCGCCATCTTGCACGCCATCATCCCATGGGCCGCCGCTTTGTAAGCCACCATCCTGCAGACCGCCATCTTGTAAGTCGTTGCACAATGGTGCTACATTGGCTGAGGAGCCAGTCAAAAGGTGAGCAAGCTAAACCTGACAGGTTGGAAGCCCCCAAGTGACCATGTAGAAGTATCCACCTTTGCACAACCTAAAATGCATAAACAACAGAAACTTCAAGTTAGTTTATGATGATCAAATAAATCAGGATACCCATGTTTGAACGGTGCATCACGGCGACTCGTCCTCTTGGGCAACTTTTAACTCTTCCATCAATAATGCAGTAGCCCCCAGGATTGGGTTAACTTTTCTTGCAATGACCCCGGGTTCTTGTTGAAAACGACCAAATCTGTCGAGCCATGTCTGTAGCCCCCGAGTCTCAAGTTGACTCGAAGAGGAGGCTTGAAAATCTCCACTGAAGGTTGAGGTTGACCGTGGCGGGTTATAGACGATTCCGTATGAATTGTTTTAATAATCCGGCCGATGGTTCGTCTTGGCTGGTTATTGAAGTTAACCAAACGACAGTGGCGGCGATTTGTGCGTCTGTCCATTTGGGCGGCTCGTATAGACGAACACTGCACTGATGTGCTGATGTAGAATCAGACTGTGGGCGGTGTCTTACGCGTGTCCGTTGGGAGGATCGTACTGGCAAGGACCACACTGATATATTGATCTAGATCATATCACAGGGCAGCGATTCAGAACCATTCGTTGGGAGACTCGTACTGGTGTATGCGGCCCCTGGCGTGTTTGATGTAGGTGTAAAAGTCAGCCGCGGCATGTGAAAACGACGCGGCCATGAGAGACGGCCGCATCATTATAAGCCGGCACGTCTGCGAGAGACATCTGCAGCATTGTAAGCTGGTGCAGTCGTGAGACTCGGCTGCTGCATTGTTGATGTAGTCCAGTCCGAGAGGACAGCGGCTTACGCGCGTCCGTAAGGCAACGCGACACGGATGAACACTGGTATAGAAAGATGACGATGCGTGCTCCGTCTCCATGGTATAAAGTCACTTGAATAATTGTCGTACGTAAACATATTACAGGTCAAAGTAATTGTTCTTGGATGAAATATATACTGAAAAATAAATGAAGTAAATAGCACATGATTTCTTTTGTCGGACGAAACGCAGACGTTGGCAAAACTCCTTGCTCCGTGGGCTACTTTGTTCTATATATATATATATATATATATATATATAAATGATTTTGCTTCATTGATCTTTTGATCCGTCACATGTCCATATGGGGTAGGCCACCGGTGCCACCCATTGGACACTTATATACCTCCAAGAACATGAACTCTGTCCACATATCCTCGTGGAGTGTAGCCAAGCCGCCGTGGAGGTGAGTCGGCGAGGGTGCGGCGGAGCGCGCGGTAGCTACGAGCCGGCGTAGGCACGACGGACGACGGGGCTATGGAGGCAAGCCGGCGAGGGCGCTGGCAGTAGCAGCGAGCCGGCATAGGCGTGACGACGTGGCCATCGAGGCGAGTCAGCGAGGGCAGGCTGACTTGGAGACCACGGCAGCTTGCAATGCAGCCGCTGACCCAACAGCAGGGCGACTCGGAGGCCATGGCAAAGTGAAATGCGGCAATGCGTAGGCGCATTGCACGGCACGGCGACTTGCTATGGCGCGACGCGGGGCAGAGCCACAGCGGCGGGCCGGCGAGCGTGACGAGGCGGACGTTCCTTCTCCGTTCGTGTGTGCTGGTGCATTACATAGACGATGGATGCACGAGTTTGATGTATGATGAGTGCATGCGTAAGGAAATGATGACTGATGGATGGCTGAATTAATGCGTATGTGCGTGCGTGAGCTTTGGATCGGTGGCATCTTGCCGCCGGGCTACGGTTGCTCATGCTCGGATTGAGCGGACCGTGTCTGGGCACGGCGGCTAAACGCATGGGCGCACTGGGTGCTTGAAGGCCTTGTGGTTTACGGCGAAGCGAGGCGAACGAGCCGTCTCAAGATGAACCGGCTCATGGCAATGTGGAGGCCATGGCAGTTCGGCGGCAGAGGCCGGCGTAGTGTGACGACAAGCCGGTGGGCGGCTCGTGCGGAGGCGAGCGACAGCTGCAGCTGCAAGGCAATTAGTCAATAGGCGAGGTGATGTGGCGGTGCTGCGGCAGAGACACATGGCCAGGAGGCAGCGGTGGTCAGGTGAAACGGCGCGGCGATGTCACCGGCACAGGAGCTGGGAACGATGAGGCGACTGAGGTGGAGGCGCAATCGAAGCGAGGCTATGTATGCTTGTCCTCGTCTTCTTTCTCTTGTCTTTATCTACAGCCGATGGAGTGCATGCCTGCGTAAGTTCCTGCTACAAACCATCTAGCTCGCAAGGACGAGGCGGACCATGGACCTGGTCCGATTGTGGTGATCTAGTTAACGTGTCCGTGTACGAGTAGAACTCCCTAAACTCCCTTTTTCTATGCAAATCGGCTTGCTTTTGGTGATGTGTAAGTAAGAGTTTGTCTTCGCGACTTTCTTCTTCCAACTTTCCTCGGTAAAATTTCCTCGTAACAACACAAAGCGGCGGCTATGGTGGTGTCATGGTTTTCATGACCAGATCAAATCTGGTACAGTCCCTGCATGCAACAGTTCGACGGATTTGATGTGTATTCTTTTGGTAATATTGACCAAGCCGGCCGGGTAACAGACTCGAAATTTCCCGATGGAAAGCACAGACTCGGATCGTTATATTCTTTGCACGCGGTATGCATCCTCTAGGATTCATCGGATTTCGTCACGCAACCGCTTGTGGTCACCGCCGTCAACAAAGTTAGAGTCAATATAGATCCATCCGCATTATCTATTCTTCATCCGGCAAACTGCGAGCTTCTCGATCCTTGGAAGGGTTCCCTCTAAAGACACAATACCACCGTGCGCGGCCTCACGGTGGGCGCCAATTGTCGTAGATTTGTCACGGCAGATGTCCGGGTAAACGGACTTAGGTTCGGGACGGTCGCAACTATGTGGCCGTTTGAGAGGGGTTGGTCAGAATCGAGAGACGCAAGTTTACCCAGGTTCGGCCCCTCCGATGAAGGTAAAAGTCTATGTCCTGCTTGTCTGGTATTGATCATGAGGAAGATCTCTCGGTTACAAGGGTGTTGTGTTGCTACATCTAATCTCGAGAGCCTCTAATCTATCTATCTCTAATGACTTAAACTTGTCCCTCTAGGGGCGCCTTACCCCTCCTTATATAGGTGGAACGGGTAGGCTTACATGTAGAGTCCTACTAGGAGTAGGATTAGGACTAGTCTCTCTTGAATCCTAATCCAGGTCTTGTTTTCTCTTGTAAGGGAATCATTTCTTTCCTTGGGCCTTCTCTTGTGAGCCGCCTGGCACCGGCTTCCACGTCGAGTCTTGGGTCTGATCGTCCTGCGACCCACCTGTCTGGTCACTAATAAAATGCCATGTCTTGGCTAGGTCTCCTATGAGTCGCAAGGCCGGGTCATACCGCGGGGTATATCCCCGACAGCTATAAAGGGGTTGTCAATCCCTTCACGGTTACTTGCAAGGATGAGATCTAATAGAGATAGATACAATAGGATGTTGTAAAGGAAAGTAAAACTAAAAGTAAAAATAATGCAGCAAGTATTTTTGGTATTTTTGGTTTTAGATCTGAAAGTATAATATGGAAAATAGACCCCGGGGCCATAGGTTTCACTAGATGGCTTCTCTCATGATGGCAAGCATAACGGTGGATGAACAAATTACTGTCGAGCAATTGGTAGAAAAGAGAATAATTATGAAGATATCCAAGGCAATGATTATGCATATCCGTGACAAGTAGACCGAAACGATTCTGCATCTACTACTATTACTCCACACATCGACCGACTCCTGCTTGCATCTAGAGTATTAAGTTCATGAAAAACTGAGTAACACATTAAGTAAGATGACCTGATGTGGAGGGATAAACTCAAGCAATATGATGAAAACCCCATATTTTTACCCTTGATGACTACAATACAATACGTGCCTTGCTACCCCTACTTTGTCACCGGGTGAGGACACCGCAAGATTGAACCCAAATCTAAGCACTTCTCCCATTGCAAGAATTACCAATCTAGTTGGCCAAACCAAACCAATAACTCGAAGAGACTTGCAAAGACACGAAATCATGCATATAAGAATTCCTGAAAGATTTAAATAATATTCATAGATAATCTGAACATAAACCCACAATTCATCGGATCTCGATAAACACAGCACAAAAGAGTATTACATCAGATAGATCTCCATGAAGAGCATGAAGAACATGGTATTGAGAAGCAAAGAGAGAGAATAAGCCATCTGGCTACTAGCTATGGACCTATAGGTCTGTGGTGAACTACTCACACATCATCAGAGGGGCAATGGAGTTGATGTAGATGCCCTGCATGGTCGAATCCCCCTCTGGCACATTACCGGAAAAGGCTCCAAGATTGGATCTCTCGGGAACGGGGGCTTCTGGCGGTGGAAAAGTGTTTTTGTGGCTTGTTCTAGTAATGATCGAATATTTAGGAATTTATAGGTCGAAGATTAGGGTTAGGGGAGCTGCTGTGCGCCCACAAGCCTACCCGGCGCGACCTACCCCATGGCCGTGCCCTAGGGCTTGTGGCCCCATGGTGGCTCCTCTGCCTTGGTTCTCAAGTCTCGTAGTTTCCTTTTGTTCCAGAAAAAATCATTCCGAAGTTTTTATTCCGTTCGGACTCCGTTTAATATTCCTTATCTGCGAAACTCAAAAACAAGGAAAAAATGGAAACTGGCACTAGGCTCTAGATGAATAGGTTAGTCCCAAAGATAATATAAAATAGCATATTAATGCGTATAAAACATCCGAAACAGATAATATAATAGAGTGGAACAATAAAAAATTATAGATACGTTGGAGACGTATTAGCATCTCCCCAAGCTTAATTCCTACTCGTCCTCGAGTAGGTAAATGATAAAAACAGAATTTTTGATGTGGAATGCTACCTAACATATTTATCCATGTAATATTCTTTATTGTGGCATGAATATTTAGATCCGTAAGATTCAAAACAATAGTCTAATATTGACGTAAAAACAGTAATACTTTGAGCACACCAACAAGGTAGTCGTGTCCTTTCAAAATAACATGGCCTTAGAAAGTCATCCCTACAAAATCATATGGTCTGGCTATGCTCCATCTTCCCACACAAAGTATCTAAATCATGCACAACCCCGATGAACAAGTCAAGTAATTGTTTCACACTTTTGGTGTTCTCAAACCTTTTCAACTCTCACACAATACATGAGCGTGAGCCATGGATATAGCATTATAGGTGGTATAGAATATGGAGGAGGTTCAAGGGGAAAAAGGAGAAGATAGTCTCACATTAGCTAGGCGTATCAACGGGTTATGGAGATGCCCGTCAATAGATATCAATGTGAGTGAGTAGGAATTGCGATGCAACAAATGCACTTAGAGTTATACGTGTATGAAAGCTCAAAATAAAACTAAGTGGTCTTGCATAATGAATATCCACTAGTTATATGAAACTGACAAAATAGGAGACTCTCTATCATGAAGATCATGGTGCTACTTTAAAGCACAAGTATGGAAAAAGGTAGTAGCAATTGTCCCTTCTTTCTTTCTTTCATTATATATATATATATATATATATATATATATTGGTGGGCTTCGCTGGCCTCTTTTATTTTTTGTAAAGTCTGGATACTCATCCCAACTTGTGAGGGAGTCATAGCCTCCATCATCCTTTTCTCTCACTTGAAAATTCTCTATTAATGAAAAGTCATCACACTTTTATTTACTTATAACTCAAACAAAAAGAAATTACAACTCAATTCCTATGAAAAATATGACTCTGTATGCAATATGAAGTGATGATGCAAGTCATAGAAAAACTACATGGTGCAAGTTGCATGGCAATATATCTTGGAATGGCTATGGAAATGCCATAATAGGTAGGTATGGTGGCGGTTTTGAGGAATATATGGTGGCTGTTTTGAGGAAGGAGGGTTTTGTGTACCGGCGAAAGTTGTGCGGTACTAGAGAGGCTAGCAAAGGTGGAAGGGTGAGAGTTCGTATAATCCATGGACTCAACATTAGTCATAAAGAACTCACATACTTATTGCAAAAGTCTATTAGTTATCAAACAAAGCATTATACGCATGCTCCTAGGGGAGAGGTTGGTAGGACTTAACCATTGCGCGCTCCCGACCCTCACACAAAGGTCGACAATCATTAAACAAATCATGCTCCGACTTCGTTACATAATGGTTCACCATATGTGCATGCTACGGGAATCACAAGCTTTAACACACATATCTCTTCCAATTAACAACTACTCACTAGCATGACTCTCATATTACCATCCCTATTATCTCAATACTATATGCAAGGAATCAAACTTCTCATAGTTTTTAATGCACTTAATATGAAAGTTTTTATTATATCCCTCTTGGATGCCATTATATTAGGACTAAATTCATAACGTAAACAAATTACCATGCTGTTTTAAGAAACTCTCAAAATAATAGAAGTGAGGAACAAGAGCATAATAATTTCTCTAAAATATAACACCACCATGCTCTATAAAGATATAAGTGAAGCACTAGAGCAACATTGCCTAGCTCCAAAGATATAAGTGAAGCACATAGAGTATTCTAAAAAATTCATGATTCAGCGTGTATCTCTCAAAAGATGTGTGCAGCAAGGATGATTTTGGCAAATTAAAAGCAAAGACTCATATCATACAAGACACTCCAAGCAAAACACATATCATGTGGTGAAAAAAATAGCCTCAAGTAAATTTACCGATGGATTGAAGACGAAAGAGGGGATGCCTTCCGGGGCATCCCCAAGCTTAGGATTTTTGGTATCCTTGAATATGACTTGGGGTGCCATGGGAATCCCCAAGCTTAGGCTCTTGCCACTCTTTATTCCATAGTCCATCAAATCTTCACCCAAAACTTGAAAACTCCACAACACAAAACTCAACAGAAAACTCATGAGATCCGTTAGTATAAAAAGATAAATCACCACTTTAGGTACTATTGCGAACTCCTTCTTTAATTGTATTTGTGTAATACCTACTGTATTCTAACTTTTCCAGGATTCATACCCCCCGATACGACCCATAGATGCATCAAAATAAGCAAACAACACAAAGAAAACAAAATCTGTCAAGAACAGAAAAGTCTGTAGCAATCTGTAAACTTTGAATACTTCCGAAACTCTACAAATTCTGAAAACTTAGGAAAATCCGCGAAATTTTTATGTCAATCTTGTGTAAAAATTTCATATCAATTCTACGCTCTGAAAAATTTAGAAAACTCCTACACTAAGCGCAAAAGTTTCTGTTTTTCAGCAAGATCAAATCAACAACTACCATAGATCACCCCAACGGTTTTACTTGGCTGAAACACTAATTAAAACACAAAAACACAATTACTACAGAATTAATAATGTTCCAAACACACTAAAACAGAAGCAAAAATCAAAAATCAAAATAAAATTGGGTTGCCTCCCAACAAGCGCTATTATTTAACGCCCCTAGCTAGGCAAAAACGCAATAGATCTAGTTAATTTCATCTTTGGTATGCAATCCATAAGTAGCTCTCATGATAGATGTTGGAAATATGCCCTAGAGGCAATAATAAATTAGTTATTACCATATTTCCTTGTTCATGATAATCGTTTATTATCCCTGCTATAATTGTATTGATCGGAGACTTAGATGCATGTGTGGATACATAGACAAAACCATGTCCCTAGTATGCCTCTAATATACTAGCTCATTGATCAAAGATGGTTAAGGTTTCCTGGCCATGGACATGAGATGTCATTTGATAATGGGATCACGTCATTAGGAGAATGGTGTGATGGACAAGACCCAAACCACAAATGTAGCATATGATCGTGTCAGTTTATTGCTACTGTTTTCTGCATGTCAAGTATATGTTCCTATGACCATGAGATCATGCAACTCACTGACACCGGAGAAGTGCCTTGTGTGTATCAAACGTCGCAATGTAACTGGGTGACTATAAAGGTGCGCTACAGGTATCTCCGAGGGTGTCTGTTGAGTTGGCATGGATCAAGACTGGGATTTGTTACTCCGTGTGACGGAGAGGTATCTCAGGGCCCACTCGGTAATACAACATCACAAGAAGCCTTGCAAGCAATGTGACTAAGTGTTAGTCACGGGATCTTGTATTACAGAACGAGTAAAGAGACTTGCCGGTAACGAGTTTGAACTAGGTATGGAGATACCGACGATCGAATCTCAACAAGTAACATACCGAAGAACAAAGGGAACATACGGGATTAACTGAATCCTTGACATAGAGGTTCGACCGATAAATATCTTCCTAGAATATGTAGGAACCAATGTGGACATCTAGGTCCCGCCATTGGTTATTGACCGTAGAGGTGTCTTGGTCATGTCTACATAGTTCTCGAACCCGCAGGGTCTGCACACTTAAGGTTTGGTGACATATTGGTAGTATAGAGTTATGTATGGTGGTGAACGAAGGTTGTTCGGAGTCCCGTATGAGATTCCGGATGTCACCAGGAGCTCCGGAATGGTTTGGAGGTAAATATTCATATATAGAAAGTCCTATTTTGGTCGCCGGAAAAGATTCGGGCTCATCGGTAGTGTATCGGGAGTGCCGGTAGTGTACCGGGGACCATCGGGAGAGGTATTTCGACCCAAGAGGCTACATGGGATGTGGAAGGGTGGAAACCAGCCCTTAGTGGGCTGGTGGAAGTCCTCTAAGAGTCCCATGCGGCTGGACTTGAGAAAGAAAGAAAAAAAACGCAAAAGGTGGAAATAGACTCCAAGTAGAAAAGGAGCAATCCTAGTCCTACTAGGATTGGAGGACTCCTTCAATCCTCCTTGCGCAAGAGGCAAGGCAGGGCTGCCTCGTGCGGCAGCCCTCCTCCTCCCTCCCTCTGATATATACTAGAGGTATTGGTTGTTTTTCACTAGATTTTACGGCCACGTGCTACCCGTTCCACCGGTGCTCCTCTAGATCGGATTTTCGTAGTGCTTAGGCGAAGCCCTGCCGGAATTGCTCCACCACCATCACCGGAGCGCTGTCATGCTGCCGGTAAACTCTTATCCCTCTCCACTTCCTCTTGCTGGATCAAGACGGTGGAGATCGTCATCAAGCTGCATGTGTGCTGAACGCGGAGGTGCCGTCCGTTCGGCGCTAGATCAGAAGGACCGTGAACAAGATCGCGAGACGGATCATGATGAGTTCACGGAATGGATCGTGATGAGTTCACAGGACGGATCGTGATGAGATCGCGGGATGGATCGTGATGAGTTCGCGGGACGGATCGTGATTGGATCGCGGGACGGATCGTGATGTGATTGCCGGACGCTCGGTGATTTGGATCGCGAAGATGTTTGACTACACCAACCGCGTTTCTTAACGCTTCCCGCTTAGCGATCTACAAGGGTATGTAGATCCACTCTCCCTCTCGTAGATGCTCATCACCATGGATAGATCTTGCGTGTGCGTAGGAATTTTTTTGTTTCCCATGCAACGTTCCCCAACAGTAGCATCATGAGCTAGGTCTATGTGTAGATGAGATATCAAGTAGAACACAAAAGGTTTGTGGGCGTTGATGCTTAGATTGCTTCCTCCCTTGGTCGGATTTTGGTTCAGCGGTATTGTGATATGAAGCGGCCCGGACCAACATTACTCGTACGCTTACGAGAGACCGGTTCCCTCGACGCAACTTGTTGCCTAGATGGCTTGCGGGTGGCAGTTTCTCTCACTTTAGTTGGATCGGATTCGACAAAGGCGGTCCTTGAGAAGGTTGAAAAGCAACTAGTGTATCACCGTTGTGGTTTTTGCGTAGATGAGAATTGTTCTTGCTAGATACCCGTAGCAGCCACGTAAACATGCAACAACAATTAGAGGATGTCTAACTTGTTTTTGCAGGGTATGTTGTGATGTGATATGGCCAATTACATGATGTGATATATGTGATGTATGAGATGATCACATGATGTATAGAATTTCACGACTTGCATGTCGATGAGTACGGCAACTGGAAGGAGCCATAGGTTTGTCTTTAATTATTGTATGACCTGCGTGTCAATCATTAAGTGCTATGTAATGCTTTACTTTATCGCTAAACGGTAGCAATAGTAGTAGAAGCATGCAGGGCGTGACAACCCCGATGGCGACACGTTGATGGAGATCAAGATGATGGAGATCATGGTGTCGTGCCGATGACGATGGAGATCATGCCAGTGACGATGGAGATCATGCCAGTGCTTTCAAGATGGAGATCTAAAGCACAAGTTCATGGCCATATCATGTCACTTATGAATTGCATGTGATGTTAATCCTTTTATGACAAATCATATCATGTCATATCATATCATATCATGTCACTTATGAATTGCATGTGATGTTCATGGCCATATCACCTTGTTTTTCTTAGTATGACGGTAGCATTATAAGGTGATCCCTCACTTAAATTTCAAGATAAATTGTGTTCTCCCCGAGTGTGCACCGTTGCGAAAGTTCGTCGTGTTGAGACACCACGTGATGATCGGGTGTGATAGACTCTACGTTCACATACAACGGGTGCAAGCCAGTGTTGCACGCGCAGAACACTCGGGTTAAACTTGATGAGCCTAGCATGTACAGGCATGGCCTCGAAACACAAGAGACCGAAAGGTCGAACATGAGTCATATAGTAGATATGATCAACATGGTGATGTTCACCATTGTAACCACCTCAACTCACGTGATGATCGGACTTGAGTTGGTGAATTTGGATGATGTATCACTCGGATGACCAGAGGGATGTCAATTTGAGTCGGAGTTCTTAAGTAATATGATTAATTGAACTCATTATCATGAACATAGTCAGTAGTGTCTTTGCAAATTATGTTGTAGATTACTTGTTCGCGCTGTAGCTCCCTTGAATTTTTATATGTTCCTAAATAAATAGAGTTGAAAGATGATGGTAGCAATATTGCGGATTGGATCCGTCATCTGAGGATTGTCCTCGTTGCTGCATAGAAGGCTTATGTCCTTAATGCAACGCTCGGTGCACCAACCCCTCTAGCGTCGTCTGTAGATGTTGTGAACATCTGACAGGTACGTGCTGATGACTACTTGATAGTTTAGTGCGTCATGCATTACGGCTTAGAATTGAGGCTTCGAAACGTTTTGAACGTCACGAAACATATGAGATGTTCTAAGAGCTGAAATTAGGATCTCAGGCTCGTGCCCGTGTTGCGAGATATGAGATCTCCAACAAGATTCTTTGCCTGCAAGATGAACGAGAATAGCTCAATCATTGAGCATGTGCTCAGATTGTCTGGGTGCTACAATCGCTTGAATCAAGTGGGAGTTCATATTCCAGATAAGATAGTGATTGATATAGTTCTCCAAGTCACTTTCACTAAGCTACTAGAACTTGGTGATGAACTATAAAATTCCAGGGATAGAATTAATGATCCCTGAGCTGTTCGCGATGTTTGACACCGCAAAGGTAGAAATCAAGAAGGAGCATCAAGTGTTGATGGTTAGTATAACCACTAGTTTCGAGAAGGGCAAGGGCAAGGACGGAAACTTCATGGATGGCAAGTCAGCTGCTGCTCCAGTGAAGCAACCCAAAGTCTAACCCAAACCCGAGAGTAAGTGCTTCGATTATGAGGAGAACGGTTGCTGAAGCGGAACCACCCTAGATACTTGGTAGATAAGAAGGCTGGCTAAATCGACAGAAGTATATTTGATATACGTGTTATTGATGTGTACCTTGCTAGTACTCCTAGTAGCACCTGGGTATTGGATACCGGTTCGGTTGCTAAATGTTAGTAACTCGAAGTAAAAGCTACGGAATAAACGGATACTAGATAAGTGTGAGGTGACGATGTGTGTTGGAAATGTTTCCAAGGTTGATGTGATCAACATCGCACGCTCTCTCTACCTTCGAGATTAGTGACGAACCTAAATAAATGTTATTTGGTGTTTTTGCGTTGAGCATGAACGTGATTAGATCATGTTCATTGCAACACGGTTATTCATTTAAGTTAGAGAATTATGGTTATTCTATTTACATGAATAATACCTTCAACGCTCATGCACCCAGTAAGAATGGTTTGTTGAAACTTGATCGTAGTAATACACATGTTCATAACATTGATGCCAAAAAGATACAAAGTTAATAATAATAGTACCACATACTTGTGGCACTGCCGCTAAATGTCATATTGGTATAAAACGCAAGAAGAAACTCCATGCTAATGGATCTTTGGACTCATTCGATTTCGAATCGGTTGAGACATGCGAACCATGCCTCTTGGTCAAGATGACTAAGGACCCCATTTTCTGTTTTGATGAAGCGGACAAGTGATTTATTGGAAATGATACATGTTGATGTATGCAATCCAATGAGTCTTGTAGCGTGCGGTGGATATCGTTATTTTCTTACCTTCACTGATGATTTGAGTAGATATAGTGTATATTTACTTAATGAAACACAAGTCTGAATCGTTTGAAAGGTTCAAGAAAATTCAGAGTGATGTTTAAGATCATCGTGACAAGAAGATAAAAATGTTTGCGATATGATCGTGGAGGTGAATAACTGAGTCACGAGTTTGGCATACAACTTTAGACAATGTGAAAGTTGTTTCACAACTCACGCCACCTGGAACACCATAGTGTGATTGTGTGTCCGAACGTCATAGTCGTGCTCTATTGGATATGGTGCGTGCTATGATGTCTATTATCATTTTGTTACTATAATTTTGGGGTTATGCATTAAAGACAACTACATTCACTTTAAATAGGGCACCATCTAAATCCGTTGAGATGACACCATATGGTTTGATAGAAACCTAAGCTGTCATTTCTTAATGTTTGGGGCTGCAACGCTTGTGTGGAAAATGTTTTCACCTAATGAGCCCGAACCCAAAGCGGACAAATGCATCTTCATAGAATACCCTAAGAACAGTTGGGTGAACCTTCTGTCTCAGATCCAAGCATAAAATGTTTGTTGCTAAAATTGGGTCCTTTCTTGAGAAAAGGTTTCTCTTGAAAGAATTGAGTGGGAGGAGGATACAACTTGATGAGGTTATTGAATCTCTGCTTCAACCAGAAAGTAGCGCAGTGCAGAAAGATGTTTCTGTGAAGCCTACGTCAGTTGAAGAGGAAGTTAATGATGATGATCATGAAGCTTCAGATCAAGTTACTATTGACCTACGAGGAAAATATAACTTGATGAGGTTATTGAACCTTCACATCAACCAGAAAGTGGCCCAACGTAGAAAGATGTTTCTGTGAAGCCTACGTCAGTTGAATAGGAAGTTAATGATGATGATCATGAAGCTTAGGATCAAGTTACTATCGAACTTCGTAGGTCGACAAGGATGTGTACTGCTACTGAGCGGTATCACAACCCTGTCTTGGAGGTCATGTTGTTGGACAACGATGAACCTACAAACTATGAAGAAACGATGATGGGCCCGGAAACCAACAAATGGTTAGAGGCCATGAAATCCGAGAAAGGATCCATGTATGAAAACCAAGTATAGACTTTGGTGAAGTTGCTCGTTGGACGGCAGGTCATTAAAGTACAAATGGATTTTTAAAATGAAGACAGATGCTGATGGTAAATGTTACCATTTGTAAAGCTCGACTTGTTGCATAGTAGTTTACGACAAGTTCAAAGAGTTGACTGCAATGAGACTCTCTCACTTGTAGCGATGCTAAAGTCTGTTTGAATTATGTTAGTAGTTGCTGCATTTTTCAATTATGAAATCTGGCAGATGGATGCCAAAACATCGTTTCCTTCCTTAAGGAAAGGTTGTATGAGATACAACCAGAAGGTTTTGTCAGTCCTAAGGATGCTAAAAGGTGTGCGAGCTTCAGTGATTCTTCTATGAACTGAAGCAAGCATCTCGGAGTTGGAATATACACTTTGATGAGGTGATCAAAGTTTTTGTGTCTATACAAAGTTTACGAGAAACTTGTATTTACAATAAAGTGAGTGGGAGCACTATAGAGTTTCTGGTAAGCATATGTGGTTGACATATTGGTGATCGGAAATGATGTAGAATTTCTGGAAAGCATAAAAGGTTGTTTGAAAAGAGTTTTTCAAAGGAAGACCTGGATAAAGCTACCTAATTGTTGAGCATCAAAATCTATAAAGATAGATCAAGATGTTTGATAAGACTTTCAATGAGTACATACCTTGACAAGATTTTGAAAGAGTTCAAAATGGATCAGTCAGAGAAAGAGTTCTCGCCTGATTTGTAAGGTATAAAGTTGAGTAAGACTCAATGCCCAGTGACTGCAGAAGATAGAGAAAAGATGAGTGTCATCCTCTATGCTTCAGCCATAGGCTCTATCCTGGATGCAATGCTGTGCACAAAGACCCGATGTCAGCCTTGCTATAAGTATGGCCGGAAGGTTTCAAAGTGATCCTGGAATGGAGCACTGGACAGCGGTCAAGATTATCCTTAGTAACTAAAAGACTAAGGAGGTGTTTCTCGATTATGGAGGTGATAAAGAGTTCATCGTAAAGAGTTACGTCGATGCAAGCTTTAACACCAATCCAGATGACCAGTAGTAGCAATCTGGATACATATAGTGGAGTAGCCATTTCGAATAGTACCCAGTGGAGTGTGGTAGCAGTAATTACGGTTTGACATAGAGATTTGCAAAGTACACACGGATCAGAATGTCGCAGACCCGTTGACTATAAGACCTATCTCACATGCAAAGCATGATCGAGCCCCAGAACTCATTGGGTGTTAGATTCATAACAATGTGAATCACATGGTGATGTGAACTAGATTATTGACTCTAGTGCAAGTGGGAGACTGTTGGAAATATGCCCTAGATACAATAATAAATTAGTTATTATCATATTTCCTTGTTCATGATAATCATTTGTTATCCATGGTATAATTGTATTGATCGGAGACTTAGATGCATGTGTGTATACATAGAGAAAACCATGTCCCTAGTATGCTTCTAACAGACTAGCTCCTTGATCAAAGATGGTTAAGGTTTCCTGGCCATGGACATGAGATGTCATTTGATAACGGGATCACATCATTAGGAGAATGGTGTGATGGACAAGACCCAAACCACAAACGTAGCATATGACCGTGTCAGTTTATTGCTACTGTTTTCTGCATGTCAAGTATATGTTCCTATGACCATGAGATCATGCAACTCACTGACACTCGAGGAGTGCCTTGTGAGTATCAAACGTCGCAACATAACTGGGTGACTATAAAGGTGCTCTACAGGTATCTCCGAGGGTGCCTGTTGAGTTGGCATGGATCAAGACTGGGATTTGTTACTCCGTGTGACGGAGAGGTATCTCAGGGCCCACTCGGTAATACAACATCACAACAAGCCTTGCAAGCAAGGTGACTAAGTGTTAGTCACGGGATCTTGTATTACGGAACGAGTAAAGACACTAGCCAGTAATGAGGTTGAACTAGGTATGGAGATACCGATGATCAAATCTCCGGCAAGTAACATATCGAAGCACAAAGGGAACATCATACGGGATTAACTGAATACTTGACATAGAGGTTCGACTGATAAAGATCTTCGTAGAATATGTAGGAACCAATGTGGACATCCAGGTCCCGCCATTGGTTGTTGACCGTAGAGGTGTCTCGGTCATGTCTACATAGTTCTCGAACCCGCAGGGTCTGCACACTTAAGGTTTGGTGACGTTTCGGTAGTATAGAGTTATGTATGGTGGTGACCAAAGGTTGTTCGGAGTCCCGGATGAGATCCTGGACGTCATGAGGAGCTCCGGAATGGTCCATAGGTAAAGATTCATCTATAGGAAGTCCTATTTTGGTCGCCGGAAAAGTTTCGGGCTCATCGGTAGTGTACCGGGAGTGCCGGTAGTGTACCGGGGGACCATCGGGAGAGGTATTTCGACCCAAGAGGCTACATGGGCTGTGGGAGGGTGGAAACCAGACCTTAGTGGGCTGGTGTAAGTCCTCTAAGAGGCCCATGTGGCTGGACTTGAGAAAGAAAGAAAAAAACGCAAAAGGTGGAAATAGACTCCAAGTAGAAAAGGAGCAATCCTAGTCCTACTAGGATTGGAGGAGGACTCCTCCAATCCTCCTTGCGCAAGAGGCAAGGCAGGGATGCCTTGTGCGGCAGCCCTCCTCCTCCCTCCCTCTTATATATGCTGGAGGTATTGGGTGTTTTGCACTAGATTTTACGACCACGTGCTACCCGTTCCACCGGTGCTCCTCTAGATCGGATTTTCGCAGTGCTTAGGCGAACCCCTGCCGGAATTGCTCCACCACCATCACCGGAGCGCTGTCACACTGCCGGTGAACTCCTCTCCCTCTCCACTTCCTCTTGCTGGATCAAGACGGTGGAGATCTTCATCAAGCTGCACGTGTGCTGAATGCGGAGGTGTCGTCCGTTCGGCGCTAGATCGGAAGGACCGTGAACAAGATCGCGAGACGGATCGTGATGAGTTCACGGAACGGATCGTGATGAGTTCACGGGACGGATCGTGATGAGATCGCGGGACGGATCGTGATGAGTTCGCGGGACGGATCATGATTGGATCGCGGGACGGATCTTGATGTGATCGCGGGACGGATCTTGATGTGATCGCGGAACGCTCGGCGATTTGGATCGCGAAGATGTTCGACTACCCCAACCGCGTTTCTGAACGCTTCCCGCTTAGCGATCTACAAGGGTATGTAGATCCACTCTCCCTCTCGTAGATGCTCATCACCATGGATAGATCTTGCGTGTGCGTAGGAAATTTTTTGTTTCCCATGCAACGTTCCCCAACAATAGATTCATAAGGTAATTTTATTTTCTTTCTAGGAAAGTGTTCCTTGCCTTTCCTTAATGGAAATTGGAATCTAATATTCCCCTCCTTCATATCAATAATTGCACCAATCATTCTAAGGAAAGGTCTACCAATAATAATAGGACATGTAGGATAGCAATCTATGTCAAGAACAATGAAATCTACAGGCACATAGTTCCTATTTGCGACAATAAGAACATTATTAATTCTTCCCATAGGTTTCTTTATAGTGGAATCCACAAGATGCAAATTTAAGGAACAATCATCAAATTCATGGAAACCTAACACATCACATAAAGTTTTTGGAATCATAGAAACGCTAGCACCCAAATCACACAAATCATGGCACCCATAATCTTTAATCTTAATCTAAAAGGTAGGTTCCCACTCATCATATAGCTTCCTAGGTATAGAAGCTTCCAACTCAAGTTTTTCTTCAAAAGCTTTCATCATGGCAACAATATGTTTAGTAAAAGCTTTGTTTTGATCATAAGCATGAGGAGAGCTCAACATGGATTGCAACAAGGAAATAAAATAAATTAAGGAGAAGCTATCATGATTAAAGTCCTTGAAATCCAAAAGAGTGGGTTCATTGCTATTTAAAGTTTTGACCTCTTTAATCCCACTTTTATCAATCTTAGCATCAAGATCTATAAACTCCGAATCATTGGGACACCTTTTAAATAAATTTGACTCATCTCCAGTCCCATCCTTATCAAGATTAACATTGAAAAACAAAGATTCAATAGGTGTTACATCAATAACTTTAAGATCTTCATCAATATTCAGAGATTCTGGCTTTGCGGCCATCTTATTGACTAAAGTAGCTTCTTTATCGCAGATTTGGCCTACTAAGTTTTCATGGCAAGTGAATTGAGATTTCAAACCATAAAACTCTTTAGACATATCATCAAGTTCCTTATTCATGTAGTCCCACATACTTTTTTTCTTTAAGTTCAGTATTGAAAAAACTATTGTGATCGTATTGAAGTGGCATGAAGCTTTTAACGTTATCCTCTATATCTGGCAACTTTCTAAGATAAGGATCAAAGCCATTGGGTGGAGCCATACGACCAACCAATTTGACACGCAAGCAAGCAAAGAGCAAACGAAAGAAGGACGAACAAAGAAGGGCGAATAAAAAGGCAAATATATTTGTTATTTTCTGAAAATCATTTTAGAAGTGGGAGAGAGGAAAACGAGAGGCAAATGGCAAATAATGTAAATTCAAGAGATGAGTTTGTGATGGGTACTTGGTTGGCTTGATGTAGATCTCCTCACTACCAAACCAGAAATTGGCAAGTTGAAGAGAGAGTTCTTATATCGACTTGCTATGTATGTCGGCAACGGCGCCAGAAATCCTGATGCAGAAAAGTAGATAAGTATTTCCCTTAGTTTTTGAGAACCAAGGTATCAATCCAGTAGAAGATACAAGCGAGTCACCAATAGATGTACCTATACAAAGAATCAGACTCTTGCACCCAACGCTATAAAGGGGTTGCCAATCCCTTCACGGTTACTTGCAGGGATGAGATCTAATAGAGATAGATATAATAGGATGCTTGAAAGGAAAGTAAAACTAAAAGTAAAAATAATGCAGCCTCTTGTGGTCATCGCCATCAACGCAGTTAGAGTCAATATAGATCCTTGTGTGCTATCTTTTCTTCATCCGGCAAACTGTGAGCTTCTCGATCCTTGGAAGGTTTACATCTAAAGACACAATACCACAGTGCGCGGCCCCATGATGGGTGCCAACTGTCTTAGATTTTTCACGGCAGATGTCCGGGTGAACGGACTTAGGTTCGGGGCAGTCGCACCTATGTGGCGGCTTGAGAGGGGTTGATTGGAATCGAGAGACGCGAGTTTACCCATGTTTGGCCCCTCCGATGGAGGTAAAAGCCTACTTCCTGCTTGTCTAGTATTGATCATGAGGAAGATCTCTCGGTTACAAGGGTGTTGTCTTGCTACCTCTAATCTCGAGAGCCTCTAATCTATCTATCTCTAATGACTTTAACTTGTCTCTCTAGGGGCGCCTTACCCCTCCTTATATAGGTGGAACGGGTAGGCTTACATGTAGAGTCCTACTAGGAGTAGGATTAGGACTAGTCTCTCTTGAATCCTAATCTGGGTCTTGTTTTCTCTTGTAAGGGAATCCTTTCTCTCCTTGGGCCTTCTCTTGTACGCCGCCTAGCGCCGGGTTGCACGCCGGGTCTTGGGTCTGGTCGTCCTGCAACCTGCCTGCCAGGTCACCAATAAAATGCCATGTCTTTACCAGGTCTCCTGTGATTCGCCAGGCCGGGTCATACCGCCAGGTATATCCCCGACAGCTATAAAGGGGTTGTCAATCCCTTCACGGTTACTTGCAAGGATGAGATCTGATAGAGATAGATATAACATGATGCTTGAAAGGAAAGTAAAACTAAAAGTAAAAATAATGCAGCAAGTATTTTTGGTATTTTTGGTTTTATGTCTGAAAGTATAATATGGAAAATAGACACACGGAACATAGGTTTCACTTGATGGCTTCTCTCATGATGGCAAGCATTATAGTGGGTGAACAAATTACTGTCGAGCAACTGATAGAAAAGCGAAGAATTATGAAGATATCGAAGGCAATGATTGTGATATAGGCATCACGTCCGTGACAAGTAGACAAAAATGATTCTGCATCTACTACTATTACTCCACACATCGACCAACTCCTGCATGCATCTAGAGTATTAAGTTCATGAAGAACAGAGTAACACATTAAGTAAGATGACATGATGTAGAGGGATAAACTCAAGCAATATGATGAAACCCCCATCTTTTTACCCTGGATGGCAACAATACAATATGTGCCTCGCTATCCCTACTTTGTCACTGGATGAGGACACCGCAAGATTGAACCCAAAACTAAGCACTTCTCCCATTGCAAGAATTACCAATCTAGTTGGCCAAACCAAACCAATAACTCAAAGAGACTTGCAAAGATATGAAATCATGCATATAAGAATTCAGGAAAGACTCAAATAATATTCATGGATAATCTGAACATAAACCCACAATTCATCGGATCTCGACAAACACACCGCAAAAGAATATTACATCAGATCGATCTCCATGAAGGTCATGAAGAACATGGTATTGAGAAGCAAAGAGAGAGAAGAAGAAATCTAGCTACTAGCTATGGACCCGTAGGTCTGTGGTGAACTACTCATGCATCATCAGAGGGGCAATGGAGTTGATGTAGATGTCCTCCGTGATCGAACCCCCCTCCGGCAGATTATCAAAAAATCTCCAAGATTGGATCTCTCGGGAATGGAGACTTCTAGTGGCGAAAAGGTGTTTTCGTGGCTCATTCTGATAATGATGGAATATTTGGGAATTTATAGGCCGAAGATTAGGGTTAGGGGAGCTACCGTGGGCCCACAAGCCTGCCCGGAGCGGCCTACCCCCCTGGCCGCGCCCCTAGGGCTTGTGGCCCCACAGTGGCTCCTCTGCCTTTGTTCTCAAGTCTTGTAGTTTCCTTTCGTTCCAGAAAAAATCATTCCGAAGGTTTTATTCCGTTTGGACCCCGTTTAATATTCCTTATCTCTGAAACTCAAAAACAAAGAAAAAACAGAAACTGGCACTAGGCTATAGGTTAATAGGTTAGTTGTAAAAATAATATAAAATAGCATATTAATGCATATAAAACATCCAAAACAGATAATATCATAGCATGGAACAATAAAAAATTATAGATACGTTGGAGACGTATCAATGACTACTTGATAGTTTAGTGTGTCATGCATTATAACTTAGAACTGAGGCTCCGAAACATTTTTGAACGTCACGGAACATATGAGATGTTCCAAGAGCTGAAATTCGGATCTCAGGCTCATGCCGTGTTGACAGGTATGAGACCTCCAACAAAATTCTTTGCCTGCAAGATGAAGGAGAATAGCTCAATCGGTGAGCATGAGCTCAGATTGTCTGGGTACTAAAATTGCTTGAATCAAGTGGGAGTTGATCTTCCAGATAAGATAGCGATTGATATAGTTCTCCAAGTCACTATCACTAAGCAACTAGAGCTTTGTGATGAAATATAAAATGTCAGGGATGGAAATAATGATCCCTGAGCTATTCGCGATCTTTGACACCGTGAAGGTAGAAATCAAGAAGGAGCATCAAGTGTTGATGGTTCGTAAAACCACTAGTTTGGAAAAGGGCAAGGGCAAGGAGGGAAAATTCATGGATGGCAAGTTCGTTGTTGCTCCAGTGAAGAAACCCAAAGTTGAACCCAATCCCAATACTAAGTGCTTCTATTGTGAGGAGAGCGGTCGCTGAAGCGGAACAACCCAAAATACTTGGTAGATAAGAAGGCTGGCAACGTCGATAGAAGTATATTTGATATACGTGTTATTGATATGTACCTTGCAAGTAATCCTAGTAGCACCCGAGTATTGGATACCGGTTCGATTGCTAAATGTTAGTAACTCGAAATAAAAGCTACGGACTAAACAAAGATAGCTAAGGGTGAGGTGACGATGTGTGTTGGAAATGTCTCCAAGGTTGATGTGATCAACATCGCACGCTCTCTCTTACTTTGGGATTAGTTATGAACCTAAATAAATGTTATTTGGTGTTTGCGTTAAGCATGAACATGATTAGATCATGTCTATTGCAACGCGGTTATTCATTTAAGTTAGAGAATAATGGTTATTCTGTTTACATGAATAATCCCTACAATGGTCATGCACCCAATGAGAATGGTTTGTTGAATCTTGATCGTAGTAATACACATGTTCATAACATTGATGCCAAAAGATACAAAGTTGATAATGATCGTACCATATACTTGTGGCACTGCCGCTAAAAGTCATATTGGTATAAATCGCACAAAGAAACTCCATGCTGATGGATCTTTGGACTCATTCGACTTCAAATTGGTTGAGACATGCGGACCATGCCTCACGGGCAAGATGACTAAAGACCCCGTTTTCGGTATGATGGAGCGGGCTAGTAACTTATTGGAAATAATACACGTTGATGTATGCGGTCCAATGAGTGTTGTAGCATGTAGTGGATATTGTTATTTTCTTACCTTCACAGATGATTTGTGTATATATGAGTATATTTACTTGATGAAACACAACTCTGAAATGTTTAAAAAGTTCAAACAAATTTAGAGTGAAGTTTAAGATCATCATGACACGAAGATAAAAATGTATACGATATGATCGTGGAGGTGAATATCGAAGTTAAAAGTTTGGCATACAATTTAGACAATATGAAAGTTGTTTCACAACTCACGCCACCTGGAACACCATAGTGTGATGGTCTGTCTGAACGCCATAGTCGTGCTCTAAGGGATATGGTGCGTACTATGATGTCTCTTATCATTTTGCCACTATCATTTTGGGGTTATGCATTAGAGACAACTACATTCACTTTAAATAGGGCACCATCTAAATCCGTTGAGATGACACCGTATGAATTATGGTTTGATAGAAACCTAAGTTGTCATTTCTTAATGTTTGGGGCTACGACGCTTATGTGAAAAAGGTTTTCACCTAATGAGCTCCAACCCAAAACGGACAAATGCTTCTTCATAGAATACCCTAACATAATAGTTGGGTAAACCTTATATCTCAGATCCAAGCATAAAGTGTTTATTGCTAAAACGGGTCCTTTCTCGCAAAAGAGTTTCACTCGAAAGAATTGAGTGGGAGGAAGATAGAATTTGATGAGGTTGTTGGACCTTTGTTTCAACCAACGAGTAGGACAATGCAGAAAGATGTTTCTATGGAGCCTACGTCAGTTAAAGAGGAAGTCAATGATGATGATCATGAAGCTTTAGTTCAAGTTACTATCGAACCTCGTCGGTCGACAAGGATGCGTGCTTCTCCTGAGTGGTACGACAACGATGAGCCTACAAGCTATGGAGAAGCGATGATGGGCCCGGATCCCAACAAATGGGTAGAGGCCATGAAATCCGAGAAAGGATCCATGTATGAAAACCAAGTATGGACTTTGGTAGACTTCCTCATTGAACGGCAAGTTGTTGAGTACAAATGTACCTTTAAGATGAAGACAGACGCTGATGGTGAATGTCACCGTTTGTAAAGCTCGAATTGTCGCAAAGAAGTTTCCGCCAAGTTTAAGGAATTGACTACAATGAGACCTTCTCACCCGTATCAATGCTAAAAGTCTATTGGAATTATGTTAGCAGTTGCTGCATTTTTCAATTATGAAATCTGGCAGATGGATGTCAAAACATTGTTTCCTTAACGATTTACTTGAGGAAATGTTGTATGTGATGCAACCAGAAGGTTTTGTCAGTCCTAAGGATGCTAAAGGGTGTGTAAGCTCCAGCAATCCTTCTATGGGATGGAGCAGGCATCTCAGAGTTGGAATATACGCTTTGATGAGGTGATCAAAGTTTTTTGGGTTTATACAAAGTTTACGAGAAACTTGTATTTATAAAAAAGTGAGTGGGAGCACTATAGAATTTCTGATATGTATATGTGGTTGACATATTATTGATCAAAACTGATGTAGAATTTCTGGAAAGCAAAAACGGTTGTTTGAAAAGTGTTTTTCAAAGGAAGACCTGGATAAAGCTAATTCAATATTGAGCATCGAGATCTATAGAGATAGATCAAGACGCCTGATAAGATTTTTTAAATGAGTACATACCTTGACAAGATTTTGATAGAGTTCAAAATGGATCTGTCAAAGAAGGAGTTCTTGCCTGATTTGTAAGGTGTGGAGTTGAGTAAGACTCAAAGCTCGACCACGGAAGAAGAATGAGAAAGGACGAAGGTCGTCCCCTAGGCCTTATCCATAGGGTCTGTATAGTATGCCATGTTGTGTACCGTACATGTGTGTGCCTTACCATGAGTCTGTCAAGGGGTACAAGAGTGATCCAAGAGTGGATTACTCGAGAGAGGTCAAAATTATCCTTAGTTACTAGAGGAGCTGATAAAGAGTTCGTCATAAAGGGTTACGTCGATGCAAACTTTAACATCGATCCGAATGACTCTTAGTAGCAATTCAGATACATATAGTGGATTAGCCATTTGGAATAGCTCCTAGTGAAGTGTGGTAGCAGTGTCTACAATATGACATAGAGATTTGCAAAGTACACACGGATCTGAATATCGCAGACCTGTTGACTAAAGACCTCTCTCACATGCAAAGCATGATCGAACTCCAAAGCTCATTGGGTGTTAGATTCATAACAATGTAAATCACATGATGATGTGAACTAGATTATTGACTCTAGTGCAAGTGGGAGAATGTTGTAAATATGCCCTAGAGGCAATAATAAATTGGTTATTATTATATTTCCTTCTTCGTGATAATCGTTTATTATCCATGCTAGAATTATATTGATCGGAAACTCAAATACATGTGTGGATACATAAACAACACCATGTCCCTAGTATGCCTCTAATAGACTAGCTCATTAATCAAAGATGGCCAAGGTTTCCTGGCCATGGACATGAGATGTCATTGGATAATGGGATCACATCATTAGGAGAATGATGTGACGGACAAGACCAAACTATAAACGTAGCATGTGACCGTGTCAGTTTATTGCTATAGTTTTCTGCATGTCAAGTATATGTTCCTATGACCATGAGATCATGCAACTCACTGACACCGGAGCAGTACCTTGTGTGTATCAAACATAGCAACATAACTGGGTGACTACATAGGTGCTCTACAGGTATCTCCTAGGGTGTCTGTTGGGTTGGCATGGATCAAGACTGGGATTTTTTACTTCGTGTGATGGAGACGCATCTCAGGGCCCACTCGGTAATACAACATCACAATAAGCCTTGCAAGCAATGTGACTAAGTGTTAGCCATGTGATCTTGTATTACGGAACGAGTAAAGAGACTTGCTGGTAACGAGATTGAACTAAGTATAGGGATACCGATGATCGAATCTCAGGCAAGTAACATACCGAAGAACAAAGGGAACAACATATGGGATTAACTGAATCCTTGACATAGTGGTTCAACTGATAAAGATCTTCGTAGAATATGTAGGAACCAATATGGGCATCCAGGTCCCTCTGTTGGTTATTGACCGTAGAGGTGTCTTGGTCATGTCTACATAGTTCTCGAACCCACAGGGTCTACACACTTAAGGTTCAGTTACGTTTTGGTAGTATAGAGTTATGTATGGTGGTGATCGAAGGTTGTTCGGAGTCCCGGGTGAGATCCTGGACATCACGAGGAGCTCTAGAATGGTCTGAAGGTAAATATTGATATATAGGAAGTCCTATTCTGGTCACTGGAAAAGTTCCGGGCTTATCGGTAGTGTACCGGGAGTGCCGGGAGGGTACCGGGGGACCATCGGGAGGGGTGTTTCGACCCAAGGGGCCACATGAGGCGTGGAAGGAGGCAAACTATCCCTTGGTGGGCTGGTCGAAGCCCCACTAAAGTCCCATGCAGCTAAGGGTGGGAAAAACCCAAAGGTGGAAAGTGATTCCAAATGGAGAGGAGGAATCCTACTCCTAGTAGGATTGGAGTAGGACTCCTCCACCTCCAATTTTGGCCAAACCTTGAGGGTGTGAGGCTATCTCCTCCCCTCCCTCCCTCCTATATATACTAGAGAAACTAGAGGGGATAGCTAACCCTAATTGCCACATGCTCCCTCTAGTGCATCTAGATCCGTTTTCTCCTCTAGTCTAGTTCGGCGGTGCTTAGGCGAAGCCCTGTCGGAAGAGTTCCACCACCATCGTCGACATGCAGTCGTGCTGCTGGAGAAATCATCTACATCTCCACTCCCTCTTGGTGGATCAAGAAGGCGGAGATCGTCATCGAGTTGTACGTGTGCTGAACGCGGAGGTGCCGTCCGTTTGGCGCTAGATCGGAAGGACCACGACTGGATCGCGGGACGGATTGTGATTGGATAGCAGGATGGATCGTGATGGGATCGCCGGACGCTCGGCGATTTGGATCACGAAGACGTTCGACTACATCAACCGCGTTTCTTAATGCTCCCCACTAGGCGATCTACAAGGGTATGTAGATCCACTCTCCCCCTCGTAGATGCTCATCACCATGGATTTATTTTGCGTGTGCGTAGGAATTTTTTTGTTTCCAATGCAATGTTCCCCAACAAACAGAGAGGTATCCTCCTTGCTAGCAACAAAACCAAGCTGATGAAGCTTGTCACTTAAGTGTGCATACTAGGCATGGGGCGACTGTTTGAGACCATAGAGAGCACGATGCAGCTTGCAAACATACTAGGGACACCGCAAATCCTCAAAACCAGGGGGCTGCTGTATGTACACTTCCTCAGTAAGAAAACCATGCAGGAAGGCATTACTCACATTAATCTGACAAAGGCACCAACCACGACAGACAACAAGAGAAAGCACCAGGCGAACTATGACTGGTTTAACCACATGACTGAAAGTATCATGATAATCTATACCGTACTACTATGTGAGACCTCGAGCCAGAAGCCTCGCCTTGCATTTATCAACTGAACCATCAGGACAGAACTTCATTTTGAAGATCCACTTCCTGCCAACAATGTTAGTACCATGTGGACGGTGGACCAATATCCACGTCTTGTTTGCCCGAAGAGCCTCGAACTCAGCCTCCATAACAGCGCACCACGTCGGCTTAGAGAGAGCGGTGCGATGAGACGCTGGCTCCACCATAAATGCAGGACGGCGATTGGGGTCATACCGAACCGTGCCATCCCGATACACCTTGGGACGAGGGATAGCATTACGATGTCGCGTGACAATGAATCAAGCTAGTTCGGCAGCAGGAGGTGCTGGAGGCGACAAGGGTGGTGAGGCGGGCGGGGACGAACTCGATGAAGGGGACCCATCACGGGTCGGAGATGCCGATGACTGCGCATGCAACAGAGAACGCGAATGCGGACCGCGGTCAGAGGCCGGGGCCAGCGCGGGCGAGGCCAGGTCTGTGCCAGGAGCGGTGCGGGAGGCCGGCTTGGGGGTGACCGACGTGTCTGCATGCGAGGCGGGCCCTAGCGCACTGGCCGAGGCATGCAGAGGTTGTGGCGCTGATTGCGCCTAGACGTCGATGGGCAAGAGTGATGCCGTGGGAACCTGCACAGGAGAGCTACAAAGAACACCAGGTGCATTAGCCGATAACAAGGTAATGTCATAACTACGCATGTCGGTACTCTAATTAACTGGTTCATCAGACAAAAACGACAATGGAAGATGTTTGGAGACATCAACAGTGACACCGGGAGTGGCATAGGGAAACACCGTCTCGTCAAAAACATCCTCACGAGAGATGTAAATACGACCAGTGGAGCAATCAAGGCACTTGTAGCCTCTATGCATAGGACTATAACCAAGAAACACACACATCTGAGAGCAAAACTCGAGTTTACGTGAAATATACTTACGCAAACTGGGCCAACACGCACATCCAAACGTGCGGAGAAACGAATACTCGGGAGGCATGTTGAGGAGGCGAAACACGGGTGTGGCATTGTTGATAACAGGCTAGGCATCCTATTAATGAGATAGTAAGTAGTAAGAAAAGCCTCATCCCAAAACCGAAGGGGCAGTGAGGAATGCGCTAGGATGGCTAGACTCGTCTCGACAAGAGGACGGTGCTTCCGTTCAGCTATACCATTTTGTTGAGATGTATGAGGACAAGACACACGATGAGCAGTGCCGGTGCGCTGAAAATAAGCATGGAGACAGTGATAATCACCCCCCAATCCGATTGAACAGAACGAATCTTAGCATTTAAAAGACGCTCAACATGGTTTTGAAACGTGTAAAAGATGCTCTCAACATCAAAGTTATGTTTGATCAAATATATCCAGCAATAGCGACTATAGTCATCAATGAAGCTGACATAATACTTAAAAAACCTGGAAGAGGGCACAGGAGGACCCCAAACATCAGAGTGAACAATCTCAAGTGGTGATGTAGAAACACGAGTAGAATAATTATATGGTAATTGGTGACTCTTAGCACGCTGACAAGCATCACACACGGAAGACTCGATGTTTGGAGAACACGACAATTTATTGGAACTAACAATGGTATGAACTATTTTATTGGAAGGATGACCAAGACGCCGATGCCACTACTCGGAAGTCAGCCTAACGCCGGAAGACGCGTGATGCCCAGAAACTATGGCGTGGCTGAATGGAAGAGGGTAGAGGCCACCATGACTCCTACCGCGAAGAAGTATTTTCTTCGTGACCTGGTCCTTGACACAGGAAAAGAATTTATGAAACTCAATGAATATTTTATTGTCAGAAACAAGGTGATATACAGAGAGCAAATTAGTGCTAAGTTCAGGAACAAGAAGAATATTTTTAAGTTCAATGGGAACAGATGAACTAGGTAAACAAGAGTGACCAACATGTGTAATAGACAAACCTGCACCGTTGGCGACTTGCACTTGATCCGTGCCGATGTAGCACTCCTGGATGTTCATCAGGCTCATGTCATTGGTGAGGTGGTCGGTGGCACTGGTGTCGAAGAGCCAAGGCTGGCTGGGGCCAGGCTGGTAGGTGGCACAATTGCCAGCACGATTGTTGTCGTGGGAATGAGTCTGACAGTAGATGGTAGGGGTATGAAAGGAGAGGGCAGAGTCCTAGCTACGGCGAGGATGCACACATGGATGTATGAGTTCAGGCCCCTCTTATGGAGGTAACAGCGCTACGTCTCAGTGCTCGGGAGCTTATGTCATGTGGAATATAGAGAAAATACCGAATTCTGACATTGCGCTGCATCTAACAGTGCTCTGATTTGCATCAACCTTCTTCCAGCCTCTGACTGGGACGGCTGAATGGAATCTGCTATCCTAGCAGCAGCTACATTTAACACAGGAGTTCGATATACCTCAACGTCGTCGCGAGATCCAGTCGGAAACAACTGTCGCTAATGTCGACTGGGGCGTGGTGAGCGCTGGCGAGCACGCTCGTACAACTCTGCCTGGAGTTCTTCCAGACGAATGCGCGTGGACTCCAAAGCTTGGGCCTCGGTAGTCGCGCCGATGATGGGACTATGAAGAACCTCCCCTTCGCGATGTGGCTACTCTTTCGACGGACCTCTAGCCTCGCGCCTGCCATGGCCAAAGCTAGGCGGTGAACTCTGATGGGAGCCCACCATCAAGACCTCCGCTGCAGGATCGCAGCTTTCGCACTAGGAAGGCACATCAGACGGATCGGAATCCGAATCGAACACGTCGTGAAGGGACTCGGCGGGCTCAAGTGCTGCAATCTGCGGAGAAGTTTGACGCGCCACTGTGTGTTCGACCCAGCACTGAAGTCGTGAGCGGCCGGACCGCTTGCGACCGCGAATAGCGACGGGAGCCAAGGAATAAGGAGTCAAAGGCTAACGCAGCAACACGCCGCAGGAACTCGCGTAGAAGTGCGCGGTCCGATGGACCAGGAGCGCCTTGACATCGAGAGGTGCTTCCTGAAGCCATGTCGAATCGTCGGCGATGAAGGTGAGCGCTCCGAAACGGATCACGTGGCCCAGGACAAAAACACCGCCGGAAGACATGTCGAAGGATGAAAAATGCAACCTCGCCAGAAGTCGCTTAGACGCCTGCCCCAAGATCGTGCCAACTGTCATGGGAATGAGTCTGACAGTAGATGGTAGGGGTACGAAAGGAGAGGGCAGAGTCCTAGCTACGGCGAGGATGTACACAAGGATGTATGAGTTCAGGCCCCTCTTGTGGAGGTAACAACCCTACGTCTCAGTGCTCGGGAGCTTATGTCGTGTGGAATATAGAGATTACAATGGTTGCGAACCCCTGTGCCGGAGGGAGGGGCGGCTTATATAGAGTTCGCTGCCCCTCATAATTACCCAGCATCAAAGGGTCCGATCGTGGGGTTAAAGTCTGCCGTTACTGGTAACGTACGCAATAAAAGCTACTAATGACAATTGAACCAAAGTCTGCTCGTTGGGCTCTTGATGATGGCTCCTGGTCTTCTAGCGTCGAGTGAAAGTGAGGTCTTCCGAGTGACACGCGACTGTCGAGTGAAAGAAGGAGTCTCCGAGTGGATATCGGTCGAGTGGCTTTGAACGTCTCCAGGAATCCACTCGGAACTTCATGCTTGATCTTCAAGTCCTCCCATGTAGTGTCCTTAGGTAGGGTATGTAGGCCTTGTCTAGGACCCTACCCTAGGTACATATCCTCATCAGTTGTCGTCGTACTGGAACGCTTAGTTGAAGCGATTTTTTCACTAGGGAGCGTCATGCGCCCCAGTACTTTCAGACATGACAGCGGGGGCGCTCGCGCTGGTGATTGTTGAGCCTTCCACCGCTGGTGCCCTGGGCACCTCCCCCTGGTTGGAGCGGTTGCCACGGGGGGCCTGCTGCTGGCCGCCGTTGTACTGACCGCCACTTTGCGGGCCAGTAGGGCGACCCCCGGAGCGGTCGTCGTTGTTGGTGTCGGCGAAGGGGCGCCCCCTCCACGGCCGTCGCCTTGCCGCGCCACGACATTGGTGGAGGTCGAGAACTCGGGGGCGAGGGCGTTCTGCTCCTTGAGGGACTCACAGGAGAGGAGCATGGAGTAGAAGTCTGACAGGCTGAGTGTGTCAGCGCCGGTGGCGGCCAGCACCATGAGAGAGTGCTGGAGGGACTCGTTCTGAGGCCCGAGATTGACAACGATGTAGTCTATCAACTCATCATCAGAGATGGGCGACCCCACCTGGGCCATGGCATCCGCGAACCCCTTCATCTTGTGAAAGTAGGCGGCGGTAGTGAGGTCACATCTGGTGCCACATCGATAGCTGACGCCACATCTGGTGCACCCCTGCCCTGTTCTGTGCCGAGAACATGTACAAGAGGCATGCCCACGCAGACGACGTGGTGGTGCGGTTAACGAGGTGGCCAAGGATCTCCTCCGTCATGGAGCCGACGAGGATGCTGAGAACACGCTAATCCATGTAAAACCACAAGGCGTAGTCTGGATTGGCCCTGGTCACGGCTTTTGCACCATCTCCTTCGGCTGGAGGCGCTTTGCAGGAGCCGTCAAGGAAGTTGTACCATCCCTGCCGGTGATGTTGTGGACGACCTGCATCTTCTAGAGAAAAAAAATTAGTGCGATCTAGGCGCACCGTGATGGTGTTGATGTTGTGGCCGATAGGGGCGGAGATGATGGCGCCTGCGGGGATAGATGGTGTGGAGGGAGAGGCCAACGCGCCGACGGAGGTGGAGAGCTGTAACGCGGGAGGTCATCGCGTCGGATCATCGCGGCGGTGGTGGCACGTAGGCGGCGGCGGAGAAACGGCGGTAGCGGAAGCGTGGGTGCGGGCAGAAACCCTAGGTCGGGTCGGCCTGCTCTGAACCAAGTTAAAAGGAAATATTTGCCGTGGAATCTTTTTATAGATGAATCAACTTGTACAACAAGGAATTACAATGGTATACAATACCGAAACATACACGTACACGTATACACATAAAATACAACTCTAACGGTCTCATGGGAGAGCTCTAGCTCCTTAGAACGGACAAAATGACGGTCCAACAGGGGGATTTAAAACATCCGATGAAACAAAAGCAACATGTTTGGATTGCACCACAACATGATTTTATGAAGCTAAATGTAGATGGTGGAGATGCGAAGGCCAACAAAGCATGGGGGCAGTTGCCCGTTATCAGGGGTCATCGGCTAGACTTTTTTATGATATAATAGTCCCTCCGCTGCTCGAAACTCTAGCCTGTTGTGAAGATTTTGACTTTAGCAAAAGATCTGAATATTAAGAAGCTCCGGATAGCGTCAGATGCTTCGGTGGTGATCCAGGCGATTAAAGAAGGCAGCCGTTGTAGCTGTAGCTCGATTCTTAAGTAAATGGATCACAGGCGAAAGGAATTCCTAGTGGGATTTATCCACGAAAGTAGGACAGTCAATACCCACGCTCATAATCTAGTTAGAAGTGCTCTGTCTTTAGAACATGGTCGGCATGTTTGGCTCACTGAGCCCTGGGATGTAACAACTGCACCTCTTTCTGTTGATTAATAATAAAGACCATGGTTATCCTCAAAAAAAGGAGGGCTCTCACAACATCAAAGATTTTGGCCGTCAGATCATGCGACATAATCATTTCTGGCCGCCCGATGAGCCCCTTGAGCGCGCGTAGGTCACTCACGGTTGCGGTTGCTACCCCGGAAACAAAATCGGAGCTCTCCCGTTCGATCCCGGATGGAAGATAGCTATAGGGCCACGTATGCATGAACGAACTCGACTGCTGACTCGTCTTCCGTTCCGGATACTGCACAGGGTCAGGGCACAACCCCTTCCGATCTAGGCCAAGCTAAAAACCTAGGTGCGCCGCTGTTCTCACCGTGGTCGCCGCCTGAGAGATAAAGAGAACTGATTTTCCTGAGAAGTGAAAACGTTCCATGATGTTCGTTCGATGTAAATGCAGCGGTCCTGAGCAAAATCGACTGAAATAGAGTAAAAAAAAAACAGGCGCGTGAGCCATAGGCGCTTCTCAAAACGACTTTGCTGAAACTCAGCTAGTTGAGTTTTAGTTTGGCATCATTCACGACCATGTCCATTGGATTAATATTGCGCTGAGATTTGTGCGTGTGCACTTGTCCCGAGCTCCTGTTTGCTTTTTCTTTTTTCCACGAGCGATGCGAGATCGGGCCGTTGTATGGTAGATTTCTTATGGACTAGTATGGACTTTTGAACGGTAGTCCTTTCCATCTTTTTGTTCTTATCCTGGGCTATACGGACGTATATGTATATGGAGAAATGCTGAAATGAAGTGAGCTTTCCTTGCATTTAGTTTTCATGTTGTTGTTATCTTTTAATTTCCTTCTTTTTTCTTTATTTTTATTTTTATATTTAAAAAAATACGTTGTGTTTTATCAATTCCTAATACATTATACATAAACACGGTGCATCTAATTTATAACTGGCTGAAATTTATCATTTTTTATTCTTGTTTTCCTTTTCTTGTCTTATTTGTGTTTTTCATGAATTCTTGTTTATTAGCATTATTCATGCGCCACATGCGTGGAGGCTCGCACATAGGCGTGTTTCACTATCTTGTGCTATGAGCAATTTGTTTTTAGGCGGTTTGATGAGCCATCATTTTCTCTTATTCTTGTTTATTTGTTTTTTTGACATCATTCACGGTATTAGCCGTTCGATGTCTTTTTACGATTCATGCTTTTCTAGTTGGGCAAGGTTGTCCGGGTTGAAAATGGCCCATGTTGTGTTTTTATCTGTTGTGGACCATTTTCTTCCTTTTTTCTCATTTCGCTTTTTTATAGCTGGCGTTTAGCAGCGGCTCGTTATCGCAGGCCCGCTTTTGTAGTTGTATAGTAGGGTGGTGTATCGACAAGTTTTTGTCTTATCTCCACTTTCCAACGTCCCTCACAATTTACATAAGTTTTCCATTTTTGGTTTTCAACTTTTCCTCATGTTTTTTGTTCCTATTTTCCCATTTTCATGCTTTTTTATTTTCAAAATTTAATAATATAAAACGCCATCGTCGAGAGTTTCATTGCACGTTTTATTAAGGGCTCACAACCTCAAGTTATTTCAGAGGCGGTCACAACTATAAAGATCTCAAGAGGGGCACAATTACATGTCTTCAATGGGTAACCACAACCACTTGTTTTGCAATGCTGCTGTAAAGACGTGGAATGGCAATTGCACATTTTCTCAAGGCATGTAGCAAATACATGACCTGAAGGGGGAATCGTAACTGCACATTTTTCCAAGGTTGGTTGCAACTGCAAGTTTGTTAGGGTTGTCTCCACTGCAATCTCCCATAGGGTTGGCATCGAAACTGCACTGTTCCCAAGGCATGTCACAACTGCAGGCTTTCGAGAGTTTGTCGCAATGACATATCCCCAAGGCGGAATCGCAACTGCACGTTTTCTAAGGCAGGTCACAACTAAAAATTTTCTAGGGTTGTCGCAACTTCAAGCCCTGGTGGGAATCAGAACTACACAGTATCCAAGGCATGTCGCAACTGCATGTTTTCTAGAGTTTGTCGCAATCGCATGTTCCCAAGGGGAAACTGCAAGTGCACGTCTTCTAGGTTTTCTCGCAATTGGATGTCCCAAAGGTGGAATCTCAATTTGCATGTTTTCCCAAGGCATGTCGCAACTAGAAGTTTTCTAGGGTTGTGAAAGCACATTTGCTCCCTTGGTGGTTTTGATAATTAATAACAACATATATCTCATTGGACTCATGCTTCCACAAAAGTCCAATGATGGGATGGCTATAGATTGTGAGGAGACCCCATGATGCAAGGAATGGATTGGCAAAGCTTCAACCAAGGCGGGACTACATTTTACTTTGTGAGAAATCACTGTGAGTCCATAGGAAAGGCAATACTATTAAAACGGGGTAAGGTAATGTTGGTGAAAAAATTGCTCCACGTGTACAAGTGCTAGCCACCAAAAACACCCACAAGCTCTCTCATAAAAATAATCTACCTAAACCCGATCATCCAAAATTGGTGCCACCAAGTTTTCCATTCGTCCCTACCGATTTTCTCCCCAAACAAAACCCTAGCCAAACCCTCACTTCTCGGTACAACCAACCACTACATCGGTGCAACCAAGATTTGGTGACCAAGGTTAGGGTGACCAAATTCATGGAATCAGAATTTCCGAGTTTTATGGATCGGTCTCACCGAGTTTGGAAACTGTCCTCGGCCACTCATATCGGTTCTATCGAGAGTCATTTACCGGTCTCACCATGATTCCTAAAGTTGCCACATTTTGAACAGGTCGGTACAACCGAGTTTTGCTTCGGTTTCACCGATTTGGTCAATAATGGTGTGATGGTTAGATTTTTTGAGATGCCTATATATACCCCTCCACCAAATGCCACTCGCAAGAGAAGCACTCAGAATAGTTCCCCACTTACCATATCCAAATTTCTGAGAGAGAACCACCTACCCTTGTGTTGAGATTAACATCATCCACTCCAACCATATGGATCTTGATTTCTAGCCTCCCCAAGTTGCTTTCCACCCAATCAATCTCTTCTACCAAGCCAAATCTATGAGAGAGTGATTGAGTGTTGAGGAGTCTACCATCTTGAAGCACAAGAGCAAGCAGTTCATCATCATTATCAAGCCTATTACATTTTGGAGGGTGATGTGTCCTAGATTGGTTAGGTGTTGCTTGGGAGCCTCCTACTTTGTGTTGTGGAGTTTAACCAAGAATTTTGTACGGGAAGGAGACTGCCTACTTCGTGAAGATCTACCCATAGTGAGTCTAGTCCTTCGTGGACGGAAGCCGTTATGGAATAGTAAAGGTTGCTACTTCGCGGACCCTTATGGGTGGAGCCCTCTATGGACTCCTGCGGCCGTTACTCTCTATGTGTTGAAGACTCCATAAACGTGGATGTATGATAGCGCCACCTATCGGAACCACGGGAAAGATCTTTGTGTCTACAATTGCGTTTGATCTTCTAACCCTACCCTCTACTACATGTGATTGTCTTTATTTCCACTGTTATACCCTTAGACATGCATGTGTATGGTGTGCTTGACTTTCTATTATTGCTAAAATCTGCCCACAACTAAATTTGGGAAAGGTAGAATTTTTATTTAGTCAATTAGTCTAATCACCCCCCGTCTAGACTTACTTTCGATCCTACAAGTGGTATCAGGGCTTTGGTATCCATGCCATTGGTTTCAAAACATAGGATAGTATGGCATCTAGTCAGGAAAATTATCACCATAGAGGTCCATAATTTGATGGTACAAATTTTGCTATTTGGAAGCATAAAATGAAAATGCATATTCTTGGTCATAACTCCGCCGTTTGGGTTGTTGTTCATGTTGGCTTGCAAAGTTAATTTTGTGGTGATGGAAAGGAACCGGATCATGAAGCGACCACAAAAGACTTGAAGATCTTACAATACAATGCTCAAGCATGTGACATTCTTTTCAACTACATATGTCCCGAATAATTCAACAAAATCAGTCGTCTTGAGAATGCAAAGGAAATTTGGGACACTTTGGTTGATATGCACGAAGGTACCGATTCCGTCAGAGAATCTAAGTTCCATGTGCTTCAAAGTCAACTTGACAAGTTCAAGATGAAGGATGGTGAAGGAGTCGCAAAGATGTACTCTAGGCTAGCTCTCATTACCAATGAGATTGCCGGCTTAGGAAGTGAAGAAATGACCAACAAATTCATCATCAAGAAGATACTTAGAGAGTTGGATGGAAAGTATGACACCATGTGAACATTAATCTAAATGATGCCAAACTACACAGATCGCAAGCCTACGGAAGTGATTGGAAGGACTATTGCTCATGAGATGTCACTTAAAGACAAGCAAGAACTTCACAACAAGTCTAGCGGTGCTTACAAAGCCCCAGGTGATGCTCCCACTACTTCTACGACAACCTTGTTACCAATGAAGAGATAAGCCTCATGGTCAAGAAATTCAACAAGTTCTACAAGACTAGAGGCATAGAGAGGAACTCCAACTCAAGATATGAACAGAAGCGTTCATCTAGTCGTGACGAAAATTGTTACAATTGTGGAAGGCCTGAACACTACTAAAATGAGTGCGTGCCCCCCACAAAACAAGGGAAGAGTCACCTAGAAGAAAGAGCTCAATAGATGAGTCACCTCGAAGAGAGATAAGGAGTAGAGATGTCCATTACAACTGAAGACCCTCGAGGAGAATTACGGACTTAGAGAAGAAGGACAAGTACACCAAGATCCACTCAAGAAGAAGACATCAAGCTCATTTTGGTGAATGGGTTTCCGGTTCCGAATCCGACCACCACTCTAAGAGAAGCTATCACTCCGACTCCGACTATAGTCAAGATGAAGGTGTTGCCAGACTTTTACTCGTATCCTCCAACTCCTACAACATATTTGATTCACCAAATGAAGGGAGTGGAAGTTGCTTCATGGCTAAAGTCCCCAAGGTATCACACCCTGAATATCTTGATTTCAATAGTGATGAGGATGACCTACTAGGAGATGATGACTTGCTACTTGACAAATCTAGTGATACTGGTCAAAATTAACTTGTTAGTAATCACTCTAGTCAAGATAAGCCATGTGATGATCATAAGATGGAAATAGAGCGACTAACTAAAGAACTAAACACTCTTAAGTTAGCCCACGAGTCTACTCTAGAATATCATAGAGAACTTGTAAGGACTCATGAGAAGCTACCGTTTGAGAAGCTCAATTTGCAGGAAGAGCATGAATTCCTTAAAGCTATCAATGGCGATCTTCGAAAGAAGACTTCCTCTTATCTAGCCAAACGACTTCTCTTATCTACATTTATTCCACAAGTTAAGGCTAAGCAAACTAGTAACAAAGGAAAGAAAGGTTCTTCAACTAGTATTTATTCAAGTAGTTCTATTGATTCCACTAACGACTCTCTTAGCCAAGTTACACTTGAGCAAGAAAATGATCTATTGAAAGGGATTATAGAGAAGGGTATCTACAAAAGTCTTGCCAGATGTAAGAAAATTGAGGAAATTGTATGCAAGCATGGAGGATACCGGAAGAACCATGGCATTGGCTACTTCAACGCAAATAGAGTTGAATGGGAAGAAGGTTAATTCCCCAAGACCAAGTTTGTTCCTCAAAGGGAGAAGTATGAACATACTCTCCCCAAGGGAGCAAAAGCTCAAGATGACCTTCCACCACAAGACCACAAGCTCAAGGCCAAGGACAAGTGATGACCCACAAGTATAGGGGATCAATCATAGTCCTTTGTATAAGTAAGAGTGTCGAACCCAACGAGGAGAAGAAGGATATGATAAGCGGTTTTCAGCAAGGTAATTTCTGCAAGTACTAAAATTGTAAGTAGAAAGTAGTTTGATAGCAAGGCAATTGGTAATGAGCAAGTAGCGGTAACAATTGGTAAGGTGCATCCAGGTAACCCAATCCTTTTGTGGCAAAGGACGGGGCAAAAGTATTTCTTATGATGAGCAAAGTGATCTTGAGGGTACACGGGAATTTCATCTAGCCACTTTCGTCATGTTGGTTTGATTTGTGTTTGCTACTTTGATAATTTGATATGTGGGTGGACCGGTGCTAAGGTGATGTTCTTACTTGAACTAACAACCTACTTATGATTAACCCCCTCGTAAGCATCTGCAACTACGAGAAAAGTATTAAGACAAAGTCTAATCGTATCATTAAACATGTGGACCCAAATCATCCCCTTACGGAGTAGCGCACAAAATAGGGTTTAAGATTCTGTCATTCTCCCAACCCATCATCTAATAAATACTCCATAATGCATTCCCTTAAGCCCAAGGATGGTGAAGTGTCATGTAGTCAACGTTCACATGACACCACTAAGGGAATCACAACAAACATATCATCAAAATATCGAACACATACTTGCAACATGACTTCTTCCGTGACGTCAAGAACAAAAGTAACTACTCACAAATAATATGCATGCTCAAGATCAGACATGTATTGAATAGCATAATGGATCTGAACATATAATCTTCCAACAAATAAACCATATTGTTGGGGATATAACACCGTGGTGAGACCCGCCCAGGTGGGGCTGGGTTATACTTGGCGGCTCATAAGCCAGACCTAGGCCGATGGCCCTGGAGACATAAGCTTAGACATATGGCAGTTTACCAAGATGGGCCTAGCCGAGGCCCAAACCAAGAAGGCATGAAGACCCAGGCGGTTAAGATGCCCAGAGACGGCTTGCCCAGGAAGGCAAGGCGACATAGAGATAGAGTCGGATACATTGTAAGAGTTGGTATGAGACTTGTAACCCGTGGTCTTGGCCTCCTATATAAGGGTGAGACCCGAGGTGACTTAGACAGAGACCAGTCGATCGAGAACTAGGTCAAGCGAATCCGCTCCCTTGTAATTGATACTCCAATCAATACAAAACAAGCAGGACGTAGGCTTTTACCTCATCTCGAGGGGCCGAACCTGGGTAAACTCGTGTCCTTTGTCCCAATGAACCCCTTTGAGTCCATCACCTTAGTGATGGCCGCGAACATAAGTCCTCGGACATCTGCCGTGATAAAACCACGACAGTTGGCACCCACTGTGGGGCTAGCACTCGGTGGTGTTGAGTTCTCCAAGGGCTCTCTTCCAGGGATCGAGGGATACGTTGTCGGCAGGATGAACAAGAGTTGCCGCGGCCGGCTCTACATCGATGAGGCCGGCTGGGGCCCCGACGCCGACTCTGTTGAGTATGGGTTCCGAGTCCCCTTCGGTGGGATCCACGTTTTCATGAGCAAGGTCGGCGGATCTATACCCGGGACGAACATCTACACCAACATCGTCGAGCCGGCTCGATGCACACAACCCGCGCGGCGCATGCAACCCGCCCGTGTTAACCCGGACAAGAAGCATGTCTTCGTCGGTTTTACTCAAGGCGCGGATCTAGAGGGGTCCATGTCACAGGAAACTCTCGTCTGTTCAGAGGATGAATCTTCAAGCGGAGACACGGAATCAATCTACCCGCTTCACAATGGCAGACTCGGTGGCTATGGCGAGCTTTACCCCGAGTCGGAGTGTCATGAATCGGAGGACTATGGGCCGCCGATGCATGCGGCCGTCTTCATGTCGGGTTCAGCACCAGGCACGAGCAGTATAGCCGCTGGGGCAGCCGGGTCAGGGGCTCACTCGCCGCCGGCTCAAGTTCTCCTGGATCTGATGAATGAGCTCACGCCAAAGAATCAAGCCGTCCGGAACGCTGAGATCGCAAGGATAAAGGACCAGATGACTGAAGTCCAGCAAGGGATCAACATGCTGAAGGCCCAGAAGGACGCAAAGGCAGAATGCCTTAAGGCGAACGCTTTTTGCCTTGAGCTGGAGTAGCAATCCGCGGTGGCGGTTTAGCGAATGAGACATCATTCTAGCTTGTCAGAACAGTTCAAGGCCAGGAATCTTTTTAACACGCCAAGGGCAGGACGGACCGCGGAAGCACCAGAGAGTCAACCAGCGGCTAGACAGGAGCGCCCTAACCCGCCCCGACGGAACCATCCCTCACCAATGGCTTTTCCAACGTCGGCGTGTCACTATTCAAACCTGGCAGAGAACATGGTGGCGGCAGCAACCTAGCTCGATACGATTCCTATCCCGGAAGAGGCACCATTTGCAGAAGAGGTGCGGAACGCCATTGGATACCTGCAGACGGCGATGGCCTAGTAGGAGAAATACACCTACAGCTAGAGTCGTGTGCACTCAACCACCATCCCCAGCCGCAGCTTCAGCCGATGTTATGAGTCGCCGGTGGTTTCTAGCAGTGACCAACACCGGAACCCTCCACGAGACGATCAGGTGGTTCTGGATGCTCAGGCTTTGGTGGTCCGGGCAAGGGCATGGCGCGATGAAGCGGCTCTGGCGACGGCGGCGGCTCATCAAGAACCGGCACCTTCTATCTGGATAGGACCAGGAGTAACCACCAGGGCCGTGGGAGTGCCGTGCTTGGCGCCGGCTTTACGGAATGAACATCTGCCGAAGGATTTCAAGGGCCCTCGCAACGTCCCAAACTATACCATTGATCTGCCTCCGAAGGCATGGATTGAGAGCTATGAGCTAGGGATGGAGATGTTAGACGTCAACGACGTAGTGTGTGCCAAGTATTTTATCATGATGTTGGAAGGGCCGGCTCGCACGTGGTTGAAGGGATTTCCACCCAACACCATTAATTCCTGGGCCGAGTTAAAGGCAAAGTTCATGAAAAATTTCCAGGGAACATGCAAGCAGCCCATCACGATTGTGGATTTGAATCATTGCGTGCAGCAGGAGAATGAGTCATCTCATCAGTGGGTCTGACGGGTCTCAACCATCATCCACTCGTCTGAACAGATTACGGTGGCTCAAGCAGTTTTGATTCTTGAGAAGAATTGCCACTTCACGCCTCTCAAACAGAAGCTTGGCCGGCTCAAGCGCTCGTGTCAGGACATGGGGGAGCTCATGGCGGCTCTCACGAAGTATGCTGACTCTGACAATACGAAGTATCCAGGCTCTGACGAGGAGAAGCCCGGTCAGGGCAAGAAGAGTAACAATAGCAAGGGTCCAGCACGCAATGGCAACCAAGGCAACACGAAGAATGCGGACGGCGGGTCAAAATTGATGGCCAACGCCAGCATCGGGAACAATCGTGCTAAAGGCAATGGGAACTTCAGACAACCCTTTAATAAGGGTAAAACTCCTTTTAATTTGGAGGAGATTCTCAATAAACCTTGCCTAGAGCACAACTGGCCCAATAAGGTGGCAAATCACTCATGGAGTAATTGCCACATTATGCACAAGTTTCGGGATTACAGTGTGCGGCAACATAACAACAATGGCGGAGGCCTGCCAGGCGGCTCAGGGCCAGGCGGGTCAGGTGCCGGCTTGGGGTCTGGCGGTTCAGGATCCGGCTACCAGAGCCAGGGTAGCCAACGAGGGCATCATCAGCAAACCAATGGCAATAATTAGCAGCAAAATAATCAGTCTGGGTATCAAAGTAATTCAAAGCAACTCAGCTCGGGTCAGTATCACGTTTTTACAACCAGACTTAACAGGCGGGACTAGAAGTTGTGCAAGCGGGCGGTCAATGCTGTCACATCGGCTCTTCTGCAGTACTTGAAGTGGTCAGAGTATGACATAACCTGGAGCAGAGAGGATCACCCGCCGCGTTTTGATGACCCCGGACGGCTGGCGTTGGTAGTTGCCCCCCAAGTTGGAGGATACGTGTTTACCAAGGTGCTTATGGATGTGTGACAGCCCAAGTGCTACCTCTGCCTTTTATGGCCATGTAACCTATGTGGACCCATGTGTCATGTGATGAACAAATTGAGTTTGCTCCTTTGCCATGTCCTTGTCTCATGCATCATGCATCATGTCATCTCAACATCATGTCATGCATATTTGTGGTGTGCTTTCTTGTGACTTGTGTGAGGTGTTAGTAGATCTTGTTGTGAGGTTAGTGGATCTTTTGTGTTTGTGGATGTGTGCATGTGTGGGCATCAACTTCCTTCCTCTTCCTTATTTTTTAAAACTAAACCTAGCCTTTATTCCCTTTTATTTTTTCTCCAACAGAATTAACTTGCTCTATAAATCTGTTAAAAATGTTCACTGTGTAGCCAATATTGTTTTGAGATTATATTAGTTGCTCTCTTTGTGTTGGATCTTTGGGAACATGGGGTTTTGATTTAAATAAGGACTGTCATTTTATAAAGGTATTTAATTTAAGTGCTCTAAAAATCAACTTGCTAATTTTATTTAATAGTCCATATTTTCTTTTGTGTCTTGGTATTTTTGTTTTGATAGAAATTCTTTTGTTTCTCCCTTGAGGGTTTTACTTGTGTTATAATTATTCAAAATGAGAAAAAACGGTGTTCATTATTTCCCTGTGAGAGACTAGCAGGAGTTGGGCCTATTTGTTCCCCGCGGCCCAGCTAAGCTAGCGCGCCAGCCCAACCCTGACAAGCGACGGCAACCTACTCCGTTGCCTCCTTCCGTCGGCTTCAGAGAGCAGAGAGAGCGAGCGTGCACCGCCATGATCTTCAGATGTCGAGGCGCTGTCAATCCCGAGCCTATTTAGTCCCCTCGGTGTCCGTGCCACCCCCATAGGGTTCCCTCTCCCTCCTCGTGCCGCCTCCCTCCTCCTCTCCTCCTCCTTCGTCTCAGGTAGGGGTAGTTTCAGAGTATTTTCGGATAGGTTCAGAGTGGAGCTCGCCGCCGCGGGAGCTTCTCCGACGAACCCCCGAGCGGGCGAGCGTCGGGGTCGTCCCATGCTGTTTGTCTGCTTCCCCGTCGTCCTCTACATCCGCATGGGATGCCAAGGCCGCGCTCCTGCTCCGTCTCCTTCCCCTCCTGCCAAGCTCTCCCGCTGCAACTTTGCCACTATGGTTCTTCCCCAATCCCGATCGTCGACGTTGAGCCTGCTATAAGGACCTGCGCATCTCCCTCCCCTCTCCGCTTCATCCCTCGTAGAGACAGATGCCGTGCGCTTGGCCGCTGATGCGTTCGGTAGCAGAGCGCCAGCGAGCTCGTGCCGTTCGCCCCACCTCACTGCCTCGCCTTCCTTGCCCCAGGAATGGATCCTCCAAAGGTTCCCTCTTCCCCGCCGAGCTTCCTCCTCGTCGGAGAGGCCCTATAGTCACCGGAGCTAGCGCCGCGTTTCCTCTGTCGCCGATGTAGTTTTGGCTTCAGTTTTGTCAGTTAGACGCTCGACCTGTTAATACTAGTGGGCTCGGTGCCCCTCTCTTGTTGAGATCCGGTTCAGTAGTGCAGTGGTGTGTGCGCTGGGGTTCAGTCAGCAGGTCTGGGGTTCGATCCCCAAACCCCCCTTTTTTGTTTTCCTTGTGTTTTTCTTTCTTTTCCTTGCTGTTGTGATCTGTTGTGTATGTATGTGTAAACCACGGGTATAGATGTTTTTTCCTTTTTCCCTTTCTGTTTGGTAGGGGTATGTACTTGAGTGTGTGTGTGGGGGGGCGGCTTACATACATGTGCATGTGCTTCTATGCACTTGTGCATATATGTGGGCACATATGTGTGTGTTGAGCTACCATATGCACTTGTGTGTTTTTGTGAGTGTGGGTGTGCTCATATGCACTTGTGAGTGTGGGTGTGCTCATATGCACTTGTGCATATGTAGGCATGTATGTGTGCATGTATGTGTGCATGTATGACTAGTGGTCATGAGGGGCCTTGTCCAAGACAAGAGGAACCCCCCTCCTTTATTATTTTGTTATCTAATCTTCTTGCTATGCTTATGGTGGGTTTTGTGCCAACATACCATTCCTGGATTATGTCCTTTTATGGACATGCCATTCAGGACAACTCCTATATGTGGTAATAAGTGACACATAAGTCATATGGGAGTCTTGTGCAAATTTTCGAGCTAGGTTATGGTATGATGTTGCTTGCAAATACATGAGTGTGATATATGAATTTGGGGTAGAATCACTAAAGGAATTCATTGGTGCAACTTTTTTGGTCATTTGAGCAAGTTTGAGAAAATGTCATTTTGAACCACAGTGCCATTTTGTCATTTTAGTTATATTTAATCCGTGCATGCTATGATGATTGTGCCGATGTAAATATGGTAGCCTTTGATGAGTAGAATGCCATGGTATTTATTTTTGTCATGTTAAACTTGCATATAAGTGGGAACCATGCTCTAAAGTAGCTACTAAAATGTTGTTGTTTTCAAAGATGCTAAATATTTCTAAGTCTGAGAGTCTGTTAATATTTTTATGCCTTAAAGAGTGGATGCTACCAAGTGATATGTTGAGAATTATCTTAAGCTCAATGCTAGTGTGTTGGAGTAGGTGTTTCCCTCTACCATTCTGTTAGTTTTCATGCCATGAGGTGGTCTATTTCACCATTAGTTTTTGCTGTCAACTTGCTATCAGCTTAACTCAGATTCCAAAAAACTGTTATTTTCACTAAGTCCCAAAAATCCGTTTCATCATGCCAACTTGTGAGATTAATGCTTATTTATGTGTGCTTCCATTCCAGATTGTGTAGTTGGATAATTTGATAAGCATGCAATGTAGTTTCTGTCAATGCCTTGGTTGTGGTTGGAGACTTCCTGTAGCTCTAGTTATTGCTTGTGAAAGTTGCTATGTTGCTATGTCATGGCAAATTGTTTGCTTTAGTGTTTTGTGACTTGTGGAAGCTATACTCCATGGAATTGGTTGATATTTGGATCTATTGTGGTTGGTTTTTCATTGCCTAACCATTGGCTACCTTGGAATGCCAAGGAATATCCCATGGCCTTCATTGTCTTGTGTGTTGCCTTCGTAACTTGTCGTGAGCGTAGCGTGATAACCGTAACTCCGTTTCTTACGTTCTACATATGCATTTGTATCGATTTTGCATGAAGCATCTATATTTTCTATGATCATGAATGTTAAAATAACTTAACATGAGGTTCTGTCCAGAATTGTAAATAACTAAACTAATGCATGTGAAACATGACTAGTTTAGGATTGCCATGTTAAATACTTCAAATGAGTCGTGCATCATCTTGTTTGTGCATTGCACCTTGGTTAGATGTTTATTGTTTCTGTTTCTCTTGGGTAGACGCGAGTGTTGAAACTGAGTACGAGGATCCAGGAGAGTACCACTACGAGGACCCCGCTCTTTGTCCCTCTGAAGAACCAACAAGCAAGATGATCGTACCAGGATCCCGACGCTATTTTTGCTTTGCTAGATGTATCGTTCTTATCATTACTTATGCGCTAGCTAACACTTGAATGTCAAGCCTCCTAAATTGCCATGATATCCTCTAACCCCTCCACATCCCGGCAAACCTTGTTTGGCTAAGTTACCGCTCCTCAGCCCTTCTTATAGCGTTCTTAGTTGCAGGTGCAAGTTGTACCCATGTGACAACATGGATTTGGCATATCACAATATTACCTGCTATTTGATTTAATGCACATATATATCTTGGTATGGTGGAAGGCTTGGCCTTTTTCTTGGTGTTTTGTTCCTCTTTTACCGCCATAGTTTCTTGTTACCGGTGTTATGTTTCCATACTTTGCGCTCCTAACATGCTCGAGGTTGTTATGGGGACCCCCTTGATTATTCGGTTGAGATTAAAACTTGTCTGGAAAGACCCAATATTGGTACTATTTGCTTAACTAACTTAATAAAATTTGCATAGGGCTTTGCAACCCGAGGATAATTAATCAACCCTCGGGCCAATGCTCCTCATGAGTGTTGGTCCAAACTAGAGCACTGTGCGGGGACAACTCGGGGCAAGTCGGGAGATTTCTAGCAGGCCTCCGTACGCGTCGGTTATCCGTTGTGTCCTGAGAACGAGATACGCGGCTCTAATCGGGTTCGTCGACACATCGGGTGGTCTTGCTGGACTTGTTTTACCTTTCTCGAGTGGCTTGCGTGTGGGACTCTGACTTTCTTCAGGCTATCCCGAGGTGTAGGAATCCCTTTGGAATTGCCTAGGATTATCACGAGATCCGTGGTCGAGGTTATTCTCGCAGAGTGTAGTTAATTTATGATGGACTAATTGGAGCACCCCTGCAGGGTTAAAACTTTCGGAAAGTTGTGCCCGCGGTTATGTGGTAACTTGGATATTTGTTTAACACCTAGTTATAGTTAACTTGAAGTAAACTCTAATAAGATGCACCAACTGTGTGGGTAACTGTGACCATCTCTGCTCGTGAACATGAACCGAGAGAGAACACAGTGGGGTTATGATTGACGTAAGTAGGTGTTCAGGATCTCTTAGAGGTCATTCTAGTTCTCGATCGTTTATCGTAGACCACATATTTACTTTCACGTTTCGTAAGATTAGCCACCATAAATGCTTAGTGCTGCTGCAAACTAAACACAAACCCCATTCCAACGTATAAGCTTGAATAGTCTCGGTACCCGGGCGCGAGATTGCTGAGTCCCCATGGCTCACAGATTACTAAAACAATCCAGGTGCAGGTACAGATGAGATCGTGCCAGATGATGTGACGCAGCTCCAATGGGAGTATGACGAGGAGCGTGGCAGGATGTATGTCACTTATCCAGACGAGTAGAGTGGCCGTGGTCGAGATCTTTGGGCTAGCAAGCCAGTGTCATTGCATCATTTTATCGTTCGATTTCGTCCGTAGCCGGACCCTGCCTTTGTATTGATGTTTGAACAACTTGAGTGGAATTGTAATTTAGCATGTGGAAAGTGTAAGCCAACTCATATAAACTTCTCTTCCTAAATGTATGTAATGATACTGTACTTGCAAATGGCAAGATGCACCTCTATCCCCGTCGAGGCCCCCATGCCTTAATATGGGTAGGCGCGCATCTTGGGCGTGACAAGTTGGTATTCAGAGCCATACGACCATAGGAGCCCTTTGCTTGATCAAACTTGGCCGAGTCGAGTCTAGTAAAACTATTTTGAGTCTAGTTATATCGGAGAGTAGGTTTCTTTTTACTCCTCTTCTATGCTCTGGTGAGGTATTCGACTTAAGAATTTTGATTCTACTCCTCTTCTCGCTCAATTTTTTTGTTGGATCACGCGGATATTTTGGAGTCTATATGATAGCAATGTGACAGAGTTCTGTCTTGATGCCTCCTGTTTGACTTGATTTCTTCCGGGGAGTCAAGCTCCACGGAATTTTGGCACATCATTATCATTCAGCTTCCTTAGTATCTCAGGACGGAGGGTGTTCAGAATTACTTCAATACTTGTCGTGGTGAGATAAGGTCGGCGTCACCCAGTATTGGGGAGGCGTCCATGGTACCACCATGATTAGTCATTGTGCTTTCAAGGATTCGAGTTAGATGGATATGTGAAAGCCTCTGGTTATGTGTTGAAGGATGGATACAATTTGGGTGAAGGTTTGCTAGTTGTGTGAGATATTTCCTCCTTCATTCCCCCACATCGGATTGCATAACCAGAAAGTTTTCAGAAGTTCTTAGGTGGGAACTCATGTAGTTATCTAGGATCATATTCTTCAGATGTGTGAGGGCATATACATTTTTTCTGAGCAACATTAGCTCAATACTTTTTGTGTTATTGCAAGTGGCTTCTAATATCTGATGACGTTATAAAAAATCGAAAGAAGTCATCCTTACTAATTTTTCAATAGGAAGGCTGTGTTGGAAATATGCCCTAGAGGCAATAATAAATTGGTTATTATCATATTTCCTTGTTCATGATAATCGTTTATTATCCATGCAATAATTGTGTTGATCGGAAACTCAGACACATGTGTGGATACATAGACAACACCATGTCCCTCGTATGCCTCTAATAGACTAGCTCGTTGATCAAATATGGCTATGTTTTCCTAGTCATGGACATGAGATGTCATTTGATAACGGGATCACATCATTAGGAGAATGATGTGCTGGACAAGACCCAAACTACAAACGCAGCATATGATCGTGTCAGTTTATTGCTATTGTTTTCTGCATGTCAAGTATTTGTTCCTATGATCATGATATCATGCAACTCACTGACACCGGAGGAGTACCTTGTGTGTATCAAACGTCGCAACGTAACTGGGTGACTATAAAGGTGCTCTACAGGTATCTCTAAGGGTGTCTGTCGGGTTGGCATGGATCAATACTGGGATTTGTTACTCCATGTGACGGAGAGGTATGTCAGGGCCCACTCAGTAATACAACATCACAATAAGCCTTGGAAGCAATGTGACTAAGTGTTAGTCATGGGATCTTATATTACGGAATGAGTAATGAGACTTGTCGGTAACGAGGTTGACCCAGGTATGGAGATACCGACGATCGAATCTCGGGCAAGTAACATACTGAAGAACAAAGGGAACATCATACGGGATTAACTGAATCCTTGACATAGAGGTTCGACCGATGAAGATCTTCATAGAATATGTAGGAACAAATATGGGCATCCAGGTCCCGCTATTGGTTATTGATCATAGAGTTGTCTCGGTCATGTCTACATAGTTCTCGAACCCGCAGGGTCTGCACACTTAAGGTTCGTTGACGTTTTGGTAGTATAGAGTTATGTGTGGTGGTTACCGAGGTTGTTCGGAGTCCCAGATGAGATCCCAGACGTCCAGTGGATCTCAGGAATGATCCGGAGGTAAATATTGATATATAGGAAGTCCTATTTTGGTCGCCGAAAAAGTTTCGGGCTCATCGGTAGTGTACCGGGAGTGCCTGTAATGTACCGGGAGACCACCGGGAGGGGTATTTCGACCTAAGAGGCTATATGGTATGTGCGAGAGTGAATACTTGCCCTTAGTGGGCTGGTGGAAGTCCCACACAGTTCTTATTAGAAATGAATTCTTGCAAAAAAATTCCAGAATTCATTTTTGCATTTTTAGGTATAAAAAAAGACCATCCTAGTGGATCATGCATCTGGGAAGAAAAGCCCAAAGAGAAAAAGTTGGAAAAAGGCAAAAAGACTAAAATAAGGAGGAGTCCTAGTCCTACTAGTATTGGATGAGGATTCCTCCTCTCCTCCCACTTCGGCCGAAGCCTAGATGGCTTGTCCTTGGGCCAAGCCTCCTCCTCTCTTCCTCTTATATATACTAGAGGTTTTAGGGTTTTTGGCACTAGATTTTCAGCCACGTGCTACCCGTTCCTCTAGTGCATAGTTTCTCCTCTAGATCGGTTTTCTATAGTGCTTAGGCGAAGCCCTGCCGGAATTGCTCCACCACCATCGTTGTGGCACCGTCACGCTGTCAGAGAACTCGTCTACCTCTCCGCTCCCTCTTGTTGGATCAAGAAGGCAGAGATCATTATCGAGCTGTACGTGTGCTGAAAGCGGAGGTGCCGTCCGTTCGGCGCTAGATCGAAAGGACCGTGATCAAGATCGCGAGACGGATCGTGATGAGATTGCGAGACGGACCCTGATGAGTTCGGGGGACGGATCATGATTGGATCGCGGGACGGATCGTAATGAGATCGTGGGATGCTCGGCGATTTGGATCGCGAAGACGTTCGACTACACCAACCGCTTTTCTTAACGCTTCCCGTTTAGCGATCTACAAGGGTATGTTGATCCACTCCCCCTCTCATAGAGTCTCATCACCATGGATAGATCTTGCGTGTGCGTAGGAATTTTTTTTGTTTCCCATGCAACGTTCCCCAACAGTGGCATCATGAGCTAGGTCTATGTGTAGATGAGATCTCGAGTAGAACACAAAGAGTTTGTGGGCGTTGATGCTTAGATTGCTTACTCCCTTGGTCATGTTTTGGTTCAGCGGTATTGTGGGATGAACCGGCCCAGACCAACCTTACTCGTACGCTTATGAGAGACCGGTTCCATGAATTGACATGTAGCCTCGTTGCACAAAGATGGCTGGCGGGTGCCTGTTTCTCCTACTTTAGTTGGATCGGATTTGACAAAGGTGGTTCTTGAGAAGGTTGAAAAGCAACTTATGTATCACCGTTGTGGTTTATGCGTAGGTGAGAATTGTTCTTGATAGATACCCGTAGAAGCCACGTAAAACATGCAACAACAATTACAGGACATCTAACTTGTTTTTGTAGGGTATGTTGTGATGTGATATGGCCAATTACATGATGAGATATATGTGATGTATGAGATGATCATGTGTTGTATAGAATATCACGACTTGCATGTCGATGAGTACGACAACCGGCAGGAGCCATAGGGTTGTCTTTAATTATTGTATGACCTGCGTGTCAATCATTATGCGCTATGTAATGCTTTACTTTATCGCTAAATGGTAGCTATAGTAGTATGAGCATGGTGGGCATGACAACCCCGATGGAGACACAATGATGGAGATCATGGTGTTATGCCGATGATGATGGAGATCATGTCGGTGCTTTAAGGATGGAGATCAAAAGCACAAGTTCATGGCCATATCATGTCACTTATGATTTGCATGTGATGTTAATCCTTTTATGCACCTTGTTTTGCTTAGGACGACAGTAGCATTATAAGGTGATCCCTCACTTAATTTCAAGATAAATTGTGTTCTCCCCGAGTGTGCACCGTTACGAAAGTTCGTCGTGTCGAGACACCATGTGATGATCGGGTGTGATAGACTCTACGTTCACATACAACGGGTGCAAGCCAGCATTGCACATGCAAAACACTCGGGTTAAACTTGACGAGCCTAGCATGTACAAACATGGCCTCGGAACACAAGAGACCGAAAGGTCGAACATGAGTCATATAGTAGATATGATCAACATGATGATGTTCACCATTGAAACCACCTCAACTCACATGATGATCAGACTTGAGTTGGTGAATTTGGATCATGTATCACTCGAATGACTGGAGGGATGTCAATTTGAGTAGGAGTTCTTCAGTAATATGATTAATTGAACTCATTATCATGAACATAGTCAGTAGTGTCTTTGCAAATTATGTTGTAGATTACTTGCTCGCACTGTAGCTCCCTTGAATTTTTTATATGTTCCTAGATAAATAGAGTTGAAAGGTGATGGTAGCAATATTGCGGACTGGGTCCGTGATCTGAGGATTGTCCTCATTGTTGTTAAGAAGGCTTATGTCCTTAATGCACTGCTCGGTGCGCCAACTTCTCTAGCGTCGTCTGTAGATGTTGTGAACATCTGACAGGCACGTTGTGATGACTACTTGATAGTTTAGTGCATCATGCATTACGGCTTAGAATTGAGGCGCTGAAACGTTTTGAACGTCACAGAACATATGAGATTTTCTAAGAGCTAAAATTAGGATCTCAGGCTCGTGCCCGTGTTGCGAGATATGAGATCTCCAACAAGATTCTTTGCCTGCAAAATGAAAGAGAATAGGTCAATCGTTGAGCATGTGCTCAGATTGTCTGGGTGCTACAATCTCTTGAATCGAGCGGGAGTTGATCTTCCAGATAAGATAGTTATTCATATAGTTTGCAAGTCACTGTCACTAAGCTACTAGAACTTGGTGATGAACTATAAAATGCCAGGGATAGAAATAATGATCCCTGAGCTTTTCGCGATGTTTGACACCGCGAAGGTGTTGGGGAACGTCGCATGGGAAACAAAAATTTTCCTACGCACACGCAAACCTATCCATGGTGATGAGCATCTACGAGAGGTAGAGTGGATCTACGTACCCTTGTAGATTGCTAAGCGGGAAGCGTTAAGAAACGCGGTTGGTGTAGTCGAACATCTTCGCGATCCAAATCGCCGAGCGTCCCGCGATCTCATCACGATCCGTCCCGCGATCCAATCACGATCCGTCCCGTGAACTCATCACGATCCGTCCCGCGATCTCATCATGATCCGTCTCACGATCTTGATCACGATCTGTCCGACGAACTCATCACGATCCGTTCCGCGATCTCATCACGAACCGTCTCGCGATCTCGATCACGGTCCTTCCGATCTAGCGCCGAATGGACGGCACCTCCGCGTTCAGCACACGTGCAGCTTGATGACGATCTCCACCATCTTGATCCAGCAAGAGGAGGTGGAGAAGAGAGAGAGTTCACCGGCAGCGTGACGGCGCTCCGGTGATGGTGGTGGAGTGATTCCGGCAGGGCTTCGCCTAAGCGCTGCGGAAAACCGATCTAGAGGAGAAACTGTGCACCGGTGAAACGGGTAGCACGTGGCCGGAAATTCTGTCCAAAAACCACCCAATCCACTAGTATATATAGGAGGAGAAGAGAGGAGAGGCAGCCAAGGCCTTTGGGTCGGCCGAAATAGGAGGTGGGAGCAATCCTACTTCACCTCCAATCCTAGTTGGAGTAGGATTGCCTCCTATTGGCTGATTTTCCACTTTTTGCTTTAGGACTTTCTCTCCTGCGCCATGGGCCTTTGTGGCTGTTTTCCCAGCCCACTAAGGGCTGGTTATTATTCTCCCACAGCCCATGGACCTCTTGGGGTCGAAATACCCCTCCCGGAGGTCCTCCGGTACACTACCGGCACTCCCGGTACAATACCGATACTCCCGGTACACTACCGATGAGCCCGAAACTTTTCCGGAAACCAAACTGGGACTTCCTATATATGAATCTTTACCTCCGGACCATTCCGGAGCTCCTCGTGACGTCCGGGATCTCATCCGGGACTCGAACAACCTTCGGTCACCACCATACATAACTCTACACTACCGAAACGTCACCGAACCTTAAGTGTGCAGACCCTGCGGGTTCGAGAACTATGTAGACATGACCGAGACACCTCTACGGTCAATAACCAATGGCGGGACCTGGACGTCCACATTGGTTCCTACATATTCTACGAAGATCTTTATCGGTCGAACCTCTATGTCAAGGATTCAGTCAATCCCGTATATCGTTCCCTTTGTTCTTCGGTATGTTACTTGCCCGAGATTCGATCGTCGGTATCTCCATACCTAGTTCAACCTCGTTACCGGCAAGTCTCTTTACTCGTTCCGTAATACAAGATCCCGCAACTAACAATTAGTCACATTGCTTGCAAGGCTTATTGTGATGTTGCATTACCGAGTGGGCCCCGAGATACCTCTCCGTTACACGGAGTAACAAATCCCAGTCTCGATCCATGCCAACTCAACAAACACCATCGGAGATACCTGTAGAGCACCTTTATAGTCACCCAGTTACGTTGCGACGTTTGATACACACAAGGCACTCCTCCGATATCCGTGAGTTGCATGATCTCATGGTCATAGGAACATATACTTGACATGCAGAAAACAGTAGCAATAAACTGAAACGATCATATGCTATGTTTGTAGTTTGGGTCTTATCCATCACATCATTCTCCTAATGATGTGATCCGTTATCAA